>OX457029.1:59367547-59602666 GCA_949752745.1 Protula sp. h YS-2021 | reverse complement strand
TCAAAATTTTGTTCCGATCAATAATACTTCATGTTGACTCCAAATAAATCAATTTTTGGTACTTGATAGGCCAGAACTCACAAACGTCTTGTGTTCATTCGCTATGTCTATTTGCAGTGACTGAACGATGGACGAAGAATATAAACGTTATATACGGCCAAATTTATCAACACTGGTGGAGCACATTAAGGTGTTAGATATAATGCCGTATTTGCCTTGTCTGACGGATCGGGATAAGGTAAGTGATTGACAGGTTATTTCATAAACTCGATGAGGTAATATTCATGCACACGGGGAAACTTACTGGTCTTTTTAGCCCTCAGCCAATATGTACTGAAGGCTATTGCTATCGGTCTGTCTGTCCCTCCGTCCGTCTGTCTGTGTGTAAACTTTTTTGTCCGGTGATATCTCAAAAAATGTTTCTCGGAACTTCACAAAACCTTACAGGCAAAAGTATATATAGTGTAGATGTGCAACGGGGGTTCAATTTGTCACTAGTCGGTCCGTCTGTCCGTCCGTCACACTTTAAACTTTTTTTGTCCGGGCGATATCTCAAAAACTATTCATCGGATCTTCATCAAACATTATAGAAAGAAAGTATATACAGTGTAGATGTGCAACGGGGATGGGGGGGGGGGTTCAATTTGTCAAATGTCCGTCCGCCTGTCTGTCTGTCGCACTTTAAACTTTTTTATTGTCCGGGCGATATCTCAAAAACTATTCATCGGATCTTCATCAAACCTTATCGAAAGAAAGTATATATAGTGTAGATGTGTAACGCGAGCTCACTCTGTCACTCATCGGTTTGTCTGTCCGTCCGTCACACTTTAAACTTTTTTTGTCCGGGCGATATTTTAAAAATTGTTCATCGGATCTTCATCAAACCTGATAGAAAGAAAGTATATATAGTGTAGATGTGCAATGGGGGTTCAATTTGTCAAATGTCCGTCCGTCTGTCTGTCCGTCGCACATTAAACTTTTTTATTGCCCGGGTGATATCTCAAAAGCTATATATCGGAAATTCACCAGACCTTACACGAAGAAAGTATATATATTACAGATGCGCAATGGGGGGAGGGGGGTCAATTTATCACTTGTCCGTCTGCCCCTCCGTCACACTTTAAACTTTTTTCCGGGCGATATCTTAAAAATAGTTCATCGGATCTTCATCAAACCTTATAGAAAGAAAGTATGTTGTTTGGCGGGTGGTTCAATTTGTCAAATGTCCGCCCGTCTGTGTGTTCGTCACACCTTAAATTTTTTTTGTCCGGGTGAATTCTCAAAAACTATTCATCGGATCTTCACGAGACCTTACAGGAAGAAAGTAATGTAGTGTTGATTTGCAGTGGGGTCCAATATGTCAAATGTCCGTCCGTCTGTCCGTCCGTCACTCTTTAAACTTTTTTATTGTCCGGGCAATATCTCAAAAACTATTTATCGGAAATTCACCAAACCTTACAGGAAGAAAGTATATATAGTACAGATACGCAACGAGCGGTTCAATTTGTCACTTCTTCGCCCGTCGCACTTTAAACTTTTTGTTGTCTGGGCGATATCTCAAAAATCTATTTATCGGAAATTCAACAAGTCTTAAGGAAGAAACCATATATAATGTAGATGTGCAACGGGGTTATAACAAACCTTATAGAAGCGTGTGTGTCCCCATTCCGTGACACCTAAATGGTGCTTTTCTCCGGGTCATATCTCAAAAAGGTAACTCGCCTAAAGTGATCATGTCACTGTTATTGGCTGAGGGCTCTGCATCTCCGATGCCTATGTTTTTTGTTTTTTTTTTACTAGAAAGTAATGAAAAATTAAACGGGGAAATGAAAAATAATCTTATTTATTTTTCCGAGGGTGATGCTTTTGAAAATGCTGTAATCGTCAGTGGAGAAGTAAACATGATTCTTGTCTTGAGGTAAACTTCTACAGTTGTAAACACGAAGTGTGGTACGGTGTGGCTTTCACAGTGGCGACATTAATTGTGCAGACTTGAGACTGCATAGCGAACATATGCCGGTCACTCCCAGGCAACCCACTCTGTAAAGGTGGTTGTCCGGCGCAAAAAAAGGATCCCGACTCATCATTCCCACTTGCAAACAAGAATTCCGTCGTTTATTCCTTCCTTTTTTTAGACCAGCCGACTATGTCGGGCTGGTCTTATCTTATCAATAGAGGGGTATCCGTCGTCCGTATGTACGTATGTACGTGTGTATGTACGTGTGTAAACTTTTACTTAAAATGCTTCTTCTCCTTCAGTTTTAATTGGATTCCTCTCAAATTTTACACGAATGTTCTCTAGGTATACCTCTCTTTAAAAATTATTTTTTTTGGCGCTCCGCCAAAAATTGGCCAAATGGGGGGCATTTCAAATTTTTCGGTTGCCAATTTTCAAAATGCTTCTTTTCCTTCAGTTTTGATCGGATTCCTCTCAAATTTTACACGAATATGCCCTAGGTAGACATCTTTTGAAAAATTACTTTTTTTGGCAATCCGCCAAAAATTGGCCAAATGGGGGACATTTGTAATTTTGTGGTTGCCAATTTTCAAAATGCTTCTTCTCCCACAATTTTGATCAGATTTTCACCAAATTTTACACGAATGTTATCTAGGTATACCTCTCTTTAAAAATTATTTTTTTTGGCGCTCAGCCAAAAATTGGCCAAATGGGGGGCATTTCAAATTTTTCGGTTGCCAATTTTCAAAATGCTTTTTCTCCTTCAGTTTTGATCGGATTCCTCTCAAATTTTACCTGAATATGCCCTAGGTAGATCTCTTTTGAAAAATTACTCATTTTGGCGATCCACCAAAAATTGGCCAAATAGGGGACATTTTTTAATTTTTTGGTGTCAAATTTTCAAATTGCTTCTTCTCCCACAATTTTGATCGGATTCCTTTCCAATTTTGGATAGTTGTTTTCAAGGTAGACCTGTCGTGAAAAGTTATTCTTTTTGGCGATCCGGCAAAAATTGGCCAAATGGGGGACATTTGTAATTTTGTGGTTGCAATTTTCAAAATGCTTCTTCTCCCACAATTTTGATCAGATTTTCTCCAAATTTTGGACCCATATCCCCAAGGTAGACCTATTTTGAAAAATTACTTATTTTGGCGATCCGCCAAAAATTGGCCAAATGGAGGACATTTTCAAATTTTTTGGTCTACAATTTTCAAATTGCTTCTTCTCGCACAATTTTGATCGGATTCCTTTCCAATTTTTGATAGTTGTTCTCAAGGTAGACCTCTCTTGAAAAATTTTTTTTTTTTGGCGATCCGCAAAAAATTGGCCAAATGGGGAACATTTGTAATTTTGTGGTTGCCAATTTTCAAAATTCTTCTTCCCCCACAGTTTTGATCAAATTTTCTTCAAATTTTTCACGAATACTCCCTAGGTAGGCCTCTTTTGAAAAGTTACTCATTTTGGCGATCCGAAAAAAATTGACCAAATGGGGGACATTTTTTTATTTTTTTGTGTCTAATTTTCAAATTGCTTCTTCTCATACAATTTTGAGTATGGCCGCTCATTTTGATTTGGTACGCTGTGATGACAACTATCTTGCGTGTGACATTATTGCATTGGCTGAAAGCCGTTTAACAGCCGACGATGATAACAAAAAATTTTTAATAGATGGCTTTCATCCCATACTGAGATGTGACCAGTTCGTTTCAACAGAATGTCGACGACCTCCGCATGGCCTTGCTTTTGATCTAAAAAACATACATGAAGTGTTGTCCAAGGAGTTCATTTCAACTGCACTCTTTGAGTGTTTACACATTAGAGTAATTTTCAAAGTAATTTTCTTTGAGTGCTTACACATTAGAGTATTTTCCTTCAACTAATCAGATTGTATGTAATCCCACCACACACTCTTAACACGACATTAGATCTTGCATTTGCCTCTTCTACCACTGCTTTTCCCGAAATTATTCCCTGTGTTTGGTCTTTTCACCACACGCTTGGTATTCTTGTCCCCTTATGAAAGAATTGAAAGAATGACTCCTCATCAGCCACAACCACACCGATCAAGTGAGCGAATATTTTCTCCATTCATTTACGGCTTTTTTCGTAACCGCTGTCTGCCAATTTGATCATGATTTTGTCTGTGATTCTTGGATATATATTCTGTAGGCCATGGCTGGTCACCATGTCCCTGGACATGCTTCTTTGGTTTTTGTTTTTTTTTTTCGGAAAACTCCTCCTACGCTATTTGACGTAGGACGATGAAATTTGGCACAGAGATAGAGGGTGATGAGATGTCGTGAAATCCGCAAATTTTTTTGACCTTGACCTTCAAGGTCAAGGTCAAATTGAGGTCAAAGTTTTTTTACCTCAAAGTGGTTTCCAGAAAACTCCTCCTAGGCTATCTGACGTAGGACGATGAAATTTGGCACAGAGATATAGGGTGATAAGATGTCGTGAAATCCGCAAAAAATTTTGACCTTGAGCTTCAAGATCAAGGTCAAATTGAGGTCAAAATATTTTTTCAAAAACCTCTTCCATCACGAAAAATTGCTGGAAATAGCGCTCAAATCCTTGTTTCAACCCATGTACGGTGTCAGTAGGCAGTAACATCATGGATGGAATCTCGACATTCAGTGTCAAGGTCAAGGTCATGTGACTTTTGTATATTGAATTCCGTTAGAGAAAAATTGTCCATTATCTCGAAAACGGTTAGAGATAGAGCGATTTTAAGGTTATTTTCGACCCTTTGGGCCTAAAAGACGTTATATACCTCGGTGACCTTGACCTCCTCCATCATGGTCAAAGTCAAGAACCGGAAGTTGTCCATTGTCTGAAAAATGGTTAGAAAACTGAATTTGATTATTTGAGATTACATTATATTTACTTCGATGTCCTTGTTCATGATAATAATTCTGAAGGTGACAATTATGTGGAAAGACTGAAAAATGTGTCTTTGACCAGATAGATTGTACCACTGCAAGTGGGTGTCATTTCGCTACGTGTAGCGAAATTCGGTCTAGTTTACTTGGAAATCTTAGCAAATTTTGCTGCTGCTGCTGCACTCCACTAAAAGAGTCAGTGCCCCAGCCAAAGGATGGTGGTTTCGCTTGGGCGAGGGGGCTGGCATCAAATCCGCATTATACAGCAGTCCCTCGTTAATTTGTTCCCACTTAATTCAAACCTCCACTTAATTTAAACCAACCTCCCTGTTCCTGATTTTGGGGTCAGTGTATTCCTATGAAAACGTACGACTTAACGAGGATCCGGATAATTCTGGCCACATTTTTTTTTGTAAATTTTGGCCACATTTTTTTTGTAAATTTAAAGGTCTTAATTGCAAGTGTGTTGGATCGTTCTGTGTGAGCTGATCATCATCATTATGGGAGTTGTTCCTTGAGCAAACGTACTGCGGCATGTCACCGCTACTCATCTATATCAGAGCTTTTAAAAGAGTTTAGGGGATCATTGGAATTGCAATTTACTCATATGAATCATTTCATCAACACTTAATAACATGAACAGGCTTATGTGAGCAGGGTTTCGTCAGCATTTACCAAAGGATCACACGAACGTTTGATTGCAATTTGCATGTCGTTATAGATTAGAGTAGATGTTCGTTAATCAGAAAACGGTTTTTCCGAAATATCTCTTTATCCGAACACATTAGTCCGGTCCCGACAAATTTTATAACATTTATACCAAAAAATTCGGATTAACGAAAATCTTTTATCCGAACAAACTAAAAAAGTTTGTCAAAAAATTTTAATCATTATTTTGGTTAAATCAGATTGAAAATCCTTCCAAAATTTTCAATGCATGGCATCAACAAGTGTACCAGTTTACGGGTATGCTATTTGTGACACACTGGGGAGTACATGTCTCTTTTGCTACTCAGGCCTTTGGTTTTGTAACTGGGGATGATTTCGGGGTAACTGGGCAAACTCTGTCCGCAGGAATGATGCTTACTACTCAGTAAGCAGATTGTGGCACGCGCCTTGTGTCTGAATATGGCCCGGGTCTTACGTAAAATATTTGATTTTGAGTAACGCCTATTGTTTGTGTGAGTAGGTGCCTGATTCACAAAAATTAAGATGTCAGTGCAAGAATGTCAAGCATGCTTGTAAAAACCCCATTCTTAACTGCTATTTCACCAAATTGAACATGGATTCAGACAAGAAACTCTGCCCTAATTAAGTGTTCAAATATGGCTGGCAAACGGAAACGTAGCGAGTACACTCTCGAGCTAAAGTACGGAGCACTAAAAGAACTTGAAAAGGGTGTCAAAAAACCAAATTGGGTAAGGATTTAAACGTTACACCAAGCACTTTGTCCACATGGGTAAAGGACAAAGAAAAGAATCATTTCGACGTTTCAAAATGACACATTTGAACCGAAACGAAAAAGACTGACATGCCCGGCATGGTGACTTTGAAAGCGCTTTATACAAGTGGTTTTTAAATGCAAGAGCGCACAATTTACCCATTAGTGGACTGATATTAATTGCCAAGGCTGATGATTTATTCAAAGCCCTTGGTCATGATGATTTCAAGTGTAGTACTGGATGGTTTCAAAGGTTTTTGGCGCGTCATGACATTGTACTGAAAAAAGATTTGTGGTGAATCAAAATCTGTAAACATGGATACTGTCCATGAGTGGCGTGATACTGTACTACAGGAAATTTTGGATACGTACGACTCGAAAGACATTTTTAACGTGGACGAAACAGGGATATTCTGGAAGCTGTTACCAAACAAATCGTTTACCTTCCTTGGTGACTCTAGTCATAGAACCAAAGCTCCCAAAGACCGCCTAACTGCCAAAGCTCCCAATGGTCAGAAGGGAGACTTTCTCTGTGCAAAACCAAAGTGTTTCAAAAATCAAATGACCATATCCACGGATTACCACGCCAATAAATCAGCTTGTGTTTAAAATTAGCACACTTACTAAAAAAATATGGACATGAAATCACTTCGAAAATGCGTGAAAATTTTAGATGTTGACTCCCAAGCTGGGTACTTCGACCCGCGCATTTTGCCATAAAGTTTTCCGTTTTTGAGTTTTGTAATTTCACACAGTGAAAGCATATGTATTTCAATTATTTTTACTATATATTTTTCTGGGTATGATATTTGTGAACAATGTTAATAGTATGATGCGTTTCATTTTAAGTATCCATCTGTGGCTGAGCGATTGGCATCTCTGTTGCTTCTGTTTTAACATGTTGGTCATCAGTACTTGATCTTTTCCTGTGGATTTTTTATTCGATATGATTGTTAGAGTTGGGTATACCGGCACGGTCTGTATCGCGATACGTATCGCGATATTGGCTGTGTATCGCGATGCATATCGCGATATTTTTAATTCTTTAAAAGTGAAAAAATGCAGCTGTTTTATGGTTTCATTTCCAGGAATTGTATCACTTACCAACGCCATTGATCAGTTATAGATAATGGTGCTATAACAAATACAAAATATATAACTAAATTTTTAGAATATCTGTTTGATTGAGTGTCTGATTGGTATATTTTTAACTTGAAACATCAACAGTTCTGTGTTTAAAACTGAAACAAAACTAGACTGGCCAGTGCTTTTGTTAAAACAAAAACGGATAGTCTCCCCCGCCCCCTAATCAGTCACGTGGAAAAAAATTCCTTGCTTAAAAGTAAAACATTTGCGAGCCCTAAAAATTGAAAAAAATCGCCAAAAATACATTTTCACAGAAAATGAAGAAAAACTTCGCAGTAAACATTTCCACTAAACATGGGTTCTTCTTGCCATGTTTCAGCCTAATCCAACGAACCGTTTCGGAGATATCGCAACAATATGGCCAAAAAAGTTCAAAATCAAAAATTAAAAAATTCGCCAAAAGTACATTTTCCACGGAAATGAAGAAAGACTTCGCAGTAAACATTTGCACGTTTTGTGAGTTCTTCTTGCCAAGTTTCAGCCTAATCCAACAAACCGTTTCGGAGATATCGCAACAATATGGCCAAAAAAGTTCAAAATCAAAAATTAAAAAATTCATCAAAAATACATTTTCAGCGGAATTGAAGAAAAACTTTCCACTATATGTGTATTGTTCTTGCCACGTTTCAGCCTAATCCAACTAACTGTTTTGGAGATATAGCCTGCCAAAGTGAAAAAAAAATGCACGAAAACCCCATCTCAATTGTTAATTGATATTATTAAAGAAATCAATCGATTAACTGTTTGTCGTGAATTTTCCGTATTGGGACAAGAAGACGTTTGGTAAAACCTGCCTGTCTAGACCAACTTCGAGACCCGAATAAAAAAGTAATCTACAGGAAAGCTGCTGTAGTGACCAACAGTCAGACTTGGATAAAAAAGACGTAAAATAAAATCTCTTTTAATGACCAACATCCAGACCCGGAAAAAGACGTACAGCAAAAACCTATTTTGGTGGTCACCTTCCAGACCCAGATAAAAAGGTGTACCTTAAACCTGTTTGTAGTGACCAACTTCCAAACCTACATAAAACACCTGTACCTGGACTTATTGAAATACCCACAAGACAAGTTACGTATTCTCAACCCCTCCCCCCCCCCCCCCCAGTCAGAAATGGGATAAAAGTGATACGCAACCCGATTTCTGGACGCATGAGATATATTTTTCCCATATATTATATAAGGTACAAAGTTTTAGTTTTCTGAAAACAGAACAAAATAATCGGTTTGTTTGTTTACAAAAAGCAAAGAATGCTACAGCTGCTTAATAAAAGTGTTTGACATGTTTGGATACACTGTTATTGGTGATCACTGGCCGGTGTAGTTTTGTTCATTTTTGAACTTTTGGCAGTGAATTATGATTATATTTGCAGAAATGAATCTTTTTTCAGTAATGAGAGAAAAGAAAATGGGGATCGGGGAGATTGTTTTTGTTTACAAAATAAGAAACTAAATAAGTGCCGCGTATTATTATATCAGCCTTAAATCGCATATTTTGTGTGCACTGGCTGCTCTAGTTATTTCCTTTTTGGTCGAAGTTTTTTTTCACACATGATGGTGGATCTGTAAAGTTTGGTAAAGGTGGGATTCCTCGGCCATCCGAATGTGCCATATTTTGCACAGAATTAAGTTTCGACCGCCCCCTCCCTTCTAAAGTGTGCCTGCGGTTGAGCTCTTGTTTATAATTTGTCCGCCCCCCCCCCCCCGCACCCCCTATTTTTGTGGAACTTTCATTCTAAAACATGAGTTCCATTATCAAAATCCGAAACTGTTTTCTGTTGTAAATGGGGTGCTGTACTCGGAAAGTAATAGTTTGAATGTCCCTTTCAGGAGCGAATCAGAGCCCGGCGCAACCAGGACGGAGACCGAGTGGCTGCCGAAGAATTGCTGGATTCTCTCAGGAGAAGAGAGAACTGGTTTAACGTATGATCGTCGTCATCACTTTCATCTTGTGTTATTTTTAGCCTAACTGACCATTGCTAGTCCGATCCAATTTTTTAAGTAATGTGTCCGTAAGATTCTGCGTGTTTTTGTCTGTAAGTTGAGTAAAACTGATTTTCTACAGTCTGCAATAAAAAAATAAAAAAAGTGATATGTTTTGAGAAAACATGTAGTTTCAACTTTTTTGCTGTCCCTCTATTGTAATCTTTTCTTCTATCTCTCCGTTATCTTTTTTTCTGTCTGTCCGCTGTTATCTTTTGTTGTCTATCCGTTGTAATTTTTTGTTCTGTCCATCCGTTGTAAAGTGTTGAGCGGCGTTAAGTAGTCCACAAATCAATATTCGGATTGCAGGGATCCCAGTCCTGGTCTGTGATTATCTTTCATGTGACGAAAAAAAAAAAGAAAAAGTATTACTTCCGGTTTGGGGATGAGGTGTTTAAGACTTGTTTACGTGGGGGATATGCCAAGTATTTGTTCAAAAAGCTTAAAACAGAGACAGAAATGTTCAGGTCATTTGGTATACATTTTGTGCTGTAGGTTTTTATGGAAGCACTTTGTAATCCAGAAGTGGGGTTGTTACCTCTGGCCAAGAAACTAAATCCGGAGCACAGTGAGTAAAGAAAAATAAAAGCATGTGAATCAGCTTGTGGTGTGTGTGCTGGGGGAGGGGGGGGGGTTGTGAGAGGGTGTTGGGTGGGGTATGTGAGGGTGTATTGTGGAGGGGTTATGTGAGAGGGTGTGTGGAGGGGTGGGTATGTGAGGGTGTAGGGGAAGGGTATGTGTGAGGGTGTATGTGTGTGGGGATATGCAAGAGGGTTTGTGTGGATGGGTATGTAAGGCTGTATGTGTGGGTGGGGGAAGGGTATATGAGGGTGTGTGTAAGGGTGTAGTGTTTGGGGATATGTAAGAGGGTTTGTGTGGATGGGTATGGATCGCAATCCCTTCGGTTACTCACAATCTGTCGTCCCCCCTCCAGCTCTATATCAACTTTCTGTGAAGAGTTTACTTCCCTTTTGGAGGATATGGGTCTTGTTGGTGAACCCCTTGTAATTTGCGGAGATCTCAATGTGCACTGGGACGACGCTACAGCTTCCGATACGCGCAAACTTCAAGAGGTATTCTATCTTTTCGGCCTACAGCAATACGTTAATCAAAGTACTCACTGCAAAGGCCACACTTTAGACTATATTGTCTCTCGAGAATCTGAGCTTTCTAGCATCAAAATTATATCTGTAGGAGACTTAGTCAGCGACCACCGACTGATAAGCTATAAACAAACCACGGCCCCCTCAAAGAGTGGTGCAATTAAGAAAGATTCGAGATATTGACACAGTAGCGTTTAAAAAGGATATTTTAGATTCCAATCTTACCCGGACATTCATAGAACTATTAAAAACAAACCAAAGGATCCATGGGTAACTGATGATATACTAGATCAGTTAAGTTGTGTGCGACGCTTAGAACGAAAATGGCCTAATAGCAATCTGTTAATGGATAAAAGGTCATATGAAGAAACCAAAGAAAACTTTCATGAGCATTTTACTCTTGCTAAATCCAAATATTTGGAATATTTTGTTGCAGAAAATAGCGCAAACCAAGGTGATCTATTTAAAGCCATAAACAGAATCATGCATCGCAAAAACGAAAACCCACTCCCGGAACATGATTCATCTAGGGCTTTAGCCAACCAGTTCAGTGACTTTTTTCAAGAAAAAGTATCGAAAAAACGGGAAAACTTCACAGATGGCACTCACAATGCTTTGCTATACGACGTCCCTCGTAAAGAGTGCGCCTTCACAACATTTAAGGAGCTTGATGAGGAAGAAACCATGAAGATCATATCACAGTCGTCTAACAAATACTGTGAACTTGACCCCATCCCATCGTCCGTTCTAAAAGAGTGTTCATCAGAGATATTATCGGTTATAATGCGAATCATTAACAAATCACTTGGTGATGGATATTCCCAACATTGTACAAAACGGCAATAGTAAAACCCCTCATTAAAAAGCCACATTTGGACTGTTTTTTTTTTTAAATTATCGGCCTGTTTCGAACCTGAGTTATATTGGGAAATTAATAATTAATTAAAGCGGCATCGGTCCAAATTTCAAAATTTACTAGCGAAAATAACATCGTTGAACCATTGCAATCGGGTTATAAAGCCAATCATAGCACAGAAACAGCCATACTTTGGATTTTTATTAACTTCTCACCAGTTTGAATGACAATAGAGCTGTGCTGTTGACGCTGCTGGACCTATCGGCTTCTTTCGACACGGTCGATCATAAAATCCTACTTGAGCGGCTCCATACCTCACAGGGAATTTCAGACAGCGCACTGCAATGGTTCAGTTCCTACTTAAAAGACCGCACAATGCAAGTGTGTGTAAATGGCGAGTATTCTGAACCGGTTACGCTCAATGCTTCCCTGCCCCAGGGTTCACAGCTCAGACCCCGCCTTTACAGCGACTACACATAGCCGATGGGCCAGTTAGTACGTCGATTACGCCTTCTATTCCATGGATATGCAGATGATACCCACTTGATGAAATCAATATCATCGGTTGCCGAGTTGGGTCCAGCGCTACAACACCTTGCTGAAGGTATAGCTAAAATCGGGAATTGGATGCACGACAATAAACTTAAACTAAACCCTGAAAAAACCGAATTCATGATTGTTTCAAGTAAGCACAACCACGAGAAATATCAATTGGATACCTTGTCCTTAGGCAACGAGGAAATAAAAGCAACTACTACTGCACGTAATCTAGGTATAACAATCGACTCTACCCTCCAACTAGACAGCCATATAGCAAATGCAGTCTGTATCTGTTACTTCTACATCGGTTGGATAAGGAATATTTGCAAATTCTTAACAAAAGAGGCAACCAAAACGCTTGTTCACGCCCTAGTCCTCAGCCGATTGGATTATTGTAACTCTATTCTGGTTGGTCTACCAAAGGTAAAGGTCTACAAACTACAAAAAGTTATGAATGCGGCCGCACGGCTTATCACAGGCAAACCAAAGCGCGAACACATCACAGATTCCCTTATGGAACTGCACTGGCTCCCTGTCAAAGAACGGTCCGAGTATAAAATGATTACTCTGACTTATAAGGCCTTAAATGGAATGGCACCAAGTTATCTCAATATATACCAGAAAGGTCACTCAGGTCATCAGACAAATTACTATTACACATTCCCAGGCATAGAAACAATTATGGTTATCGTTCATTTAGATGTATTGCGCCTACCTTACGGAATGATCTCCCATACGTTCTTAGAAGCAAAAGTTCATTTTATTGTTTTAAAAGGACGTTAAAAACTCACCTGTTCTGCAAAGCTTACAACGTGTAGTCCATTGGTCTAGGTCTATTAAGCTCTTTATTATGTTTTAGACTGTGTTTTGATATGCAGATATTTACTACTTTTAATATACTGTTTTATGCTATTGTTAGCGCTTAGAGGCATTCCAAAATAAGGCGTAGTATAATGCCCAGTATAATAATAATAATAATGTAAGGGTGTATGTGTGGGTGGGGGAAAGGGGTATGTGAGAGGGTGTTTTTCGGGTGGGGGAGGGTATGTGAGGGTGTGTGTATATGTGGTTGGAAGATTAGATGAGGGTGTATGTGTGGAGAAGGGAGATATGTGATAGGGTTTGTGTGGGGGTATGTAAGGGTGTATGTGTGGGTGGGGTGTGTGTATGTTTGTGTGTGAGTTTGTATGTGTTGGGAAGGGTATGTGTGTGTGTGGGGAGGGGGGGGGGGGGTATGTGAGGGTGAGTGTGTAATCTTGCCGGTGCTCAGGGCAGACACCCCCATTCATATAAACCCTTGCGAGTAAGTCCATCCCTTTTCGCACAACATAATTCTTATGTGGCATTAAATTTCGTTTAATTAATTAATTTTGTTCAAATTGCGCGTTTTACAGTAAGAGAGATTCATTTCCGCATCTCTCTTCAAGTCCAAAGTATTTTCTTTAGATTTGTTTGTACCTGGGTTCGTTTGTACGGGGTTTGTATGTACGGGGTTTGTTTGTATCGGGGTTTGTTTGCAGGGAGGTTCGTTAGCCCTCAGCTAATATTGGCTGAAGGCTATTGCTATCGGTCTGTTCGCCCGTCTGTCTGTCCGTACTTTTTTGTCAAAAACTATTTATCGGAGCTTCACAAACCTTACAGGAAGAAAGTAGATATAGTGTAGATGTGCAACGAAGGTCAATTTGTCACTTGTCAGTCCGTCTGTCCGTCAATCACACTTTAAACTTTGTTTGTCCGGGCGATATCTCAAAAACTATTCATCGGATCTTCATCAAACCTTATAGAAAGAAAGTATATGTAGTGTAGATGTGCAACGGGGGTTCAATTTGTCAAATGTCCGTCCGTCGCACTTTAAACGTTTTTCTTTCCCAGGCGATACGTCAAAAACTATTTATCGGAGCTTCACCAAACTTTAAAGGAAGAAAGTATATATAGTGTAGATTTGCAACGGGGGTTCACTTAGTCAAATATCCGTTCGTCCGTTCGTCCGTCCGTCCGTCGCACTTTAAACTTTTTTCTTGTCCGGGCGATATCTCAAAAACTATTTATCGGAGCTTCACCAAACCTTACAGGAAGAAAGAATATACAATGCAGATTTGCAATTGGGGGGGGGGGGTTCAATTTGTCACTTGTCGGGCCATCTATCCGTGCGTCGCACTTTAAACTTTTTGTTGCCCGTGCGATATCTCAAAAACTATTTATCGGATCCCCATCAAATCTCACAGGAAGAAACTATGTGTAGTGTATATGTGCAACGGGGGAGTTCAATTTGTCAAATGTCCGTCCGTCGCACTTAAAACTTCTTGTCCGGGCGATTTATCAAAAACTATTTATTGAAGCTTACCAAACCTTACAGAAAGAAAGTATGCTTCACCAAACCTCAAAGGCAAAAAACAGATGAACTGTAGTTGTGCAATTTGAGGTTTATTTTATCGCCCGTTGGTCTCCCCATTCCGTGACACCTAAATGTTGCTTCTCTCCGGGCCATATCTCAAAAGGGTAACTCGCCCACAGTGACGTCAGAGGTTTTTCAAAAAATAAGGCTGTTTTATTTACTAATCAGTGTTTTTGTCAACGTGAAGAAATGGTAGATTAGTTACGAAAACGAATACCTGAAGATCAGTATTTTCTCGTTGGCCAATAATAATAATACTTCATGGAAACTCGAAATAATTCATTGTTCAGTAATGAATAGCAATAGCAGCTTTTGGAGCAAGCAAATTGAAACATTTTTAGTACCCCGCTGCCGCCGCGCAAAACGGGGGACTATAGCATTCGGATTTGTCTGTCTGTCTGTGTATCGACGCTTAACGTATAAGATTTTGTGTAATCTGTCTCAAACACGGGGGCGAAGGCAGCTGCTGTGCCTATGCTAAAATGCTCCCCACCATTTGTAGATGTACCAAGAAGTATTTTACGTGTTGATACGTCCATCCGCTCGTCTGTGACAGGGTTATTCTTTGTGTTGTGTTGGGGGACTTGGTCAGTTTCACTGACAACACCTGTTTGTTTTTTCCAGGATGTGTTGTTGAAGCTGTGCGCCCTGCACCGGCTCCAAGGGACGCAGCTAGGCCACAGCAGCAAATATACAACTTCAGCGGCTGTTCCAATGTTCAGATCGGGAGCAATAATCAACAAACCGTTGGAAACGTAATACTTTTTAGCCCAGCTTACGTTACACGTAAGCTGGGGTATTCCTATCGGTTTGCGGGCGGTGTCCGTTAGTTAGTTAGTTAGTTAGTTAGTTAGTTAGTTAGTTAGTTAGTTAGTTGTTTATTTAGTAAACTTTGGTTCAAAATGCATCTCCTCCTACAATTTTGATTCGATGTCATTTATTTTTGGTGTGAGGCATCCCTAAGGGGTCGTGCATACGGCTTGTGCTTTTCTAGTCGATCGGGTGATTTTTGAATTTTTGGCGAATTTTTAAAGAAAAAATTTTAAAATGTATCTCCTCCTACATTTTTGACCGGATGTGATTTATTTTTGGTATGAGGCACCCCTAAAGTGTCGTGCATACGGCTTGTGCTTTTTTAGTCGATCGGGCAATTTTTGTATTTTTGGGGAATTTTTTAAGGAAAATTTTAGAGAATAATTCAAAATGCATCTACTCCTACAATTTTGATTCGATGTCATTTATTTTTGGTGTGAGGCATCCCTAAGGGGTCGTGCATACGGCTTGTGCTTTTCTAGTCGATCGGGTGATTTTGGAATTTTTGACGAATTTTTAAAGAAAAAATTTTAAAATGTATCTCCTCCTACATTTTTGACCGGATGTGATTTATTTTTGGTATGAGGCACCCCTAAAGTGTCGTGCATACGGCTTGTGCTTTTTTAGTCGATCGGGCAATTTTTGTATTTTTGGGGAATTTTTTAAGCAAAAATTTAGAAAATAATTCAAAATGCATCTACTCCTACAATTTTGATTCGATGTCATTTATTTTTGTTGTGAGGCATCCCTAAGGGGTCGTGCATACGGCTTGTGCTTTTTTAGTCGATCGGGTGATTTTGGAATTTTTGGGGAATTTTTAAAGAAAAAAATTTAAAATGTGTCTCCTCCAACATTTTTGACCGGGTGTGATTTATTTTTGGTATGAGGCACCCCTAAAGGGTCGTGCATACGGCTTGTGCTTTTCTAGTCGATCGGGTGATTTTTGAATTTTTGGGGAATTTTTGAAGAAAAAAAATTTAAAATGTATCTCGTCCTACATTTTTGATCCGAAACCTCTCAAAGATCCGATGACCCTAAAAGGTCGTGCATACGGCTTGTGCTTTTTAGTCGATCGGATAATTTTTGTATTTTTAGGGAGCTTTTGAAGAAAAAAACTTCAAAATGCATTTTCCCCTACAGTTTTGATCTTTCTCTCTCTCTCTCTTTTTTTTTTTTTTTTTTTTTTTTTTTTTTTTGGTTTGAGGCATCCCTAAGGGGTTGAGCATACGGCTTGCGCTTTTTAGTCGATCCGATAATTTCTGTATTTTTAGGGAATTTTTGAAGAAAAACTTTAAATGCATTTCCACCTACAGTTTTAATCCGATTTCATTTATTTTTTGTATGAGGCATCCTTAGTTGGGTCGGGCATACGGCTTGTGCTATTCGACTCGACTTGGGAATTCTTGATTTCGATAGGGAATTTTTGATGAAAATACCTCAAAATGCATCTTCTCCTGCAGTTTTGATCAGACATCATTTATTTTGGGGCTGAGGCATGCTTAGGGTGTCGTGAATACGGCCTGTGCTTTTCGAGTCGATCAGAATTTTTGGTGAATTTTTGAATAAAAAAACTTCAAAATGCATTTCCTCCTACTGTTTTTATCAGATTTCATTTATTTTTGATACAAGCCGACTTTAGGGGGTCATGCATACGGCTTGTGCTGTTTGAGTGAATTGGAAAACTTTTGAATTTTTTCGGAATATAAAAAAAAATAAATGAATCTTCTCCTGCAGCGCATAAACGCAAGTTAAATAAACATTCGCATTGGTCCGAAATGTGAACCATTGACGGAAGATAAAGATGCAAACTGGTCCAAAATAAGCACCGCGCATCAACGCAAGTTAAATAAACATGCGCAATGGTCCGAAAAAAGAACTACGCGTCGACGCAAATTGAATAGACATGCGCAGTGGTCCGAAATGCGGATCGAGCATCAACGCAACCTAAAGAAACATGCGCACTGATCCGAAATACGAACCGCGCATCAACGCAAGTTAAATAAATATGCACACTGGTCCGAAAAGAAGAACCGCGCATCAGCGCAACCCAAAGAAACATGCGCACTGGTCTGAAATGAGAACCACGCATCAACGCAAGTTAAATAAACATGGGCAATGGTCGGAAATGCGAACCGCGCATCGACGGATGTTAAATAAACGTGCGATCCGGTCCAAAATAAGCACCGCACATCAACGCAAGTTAAACAAACATGCGCACTTGTCCGAAAAAAGAACCACACATTGGCGAAAGTTGAATAGACATGCGCAGTGGTCTGAAATGAGAACCTCGCATCAACGCAAGTTAAATAAACATTCGCAGTGGTCCGAAGAAAGAACCACGAATCGACGCAAGTTGAATAGACATAAGAGTCGGGCATCGACGGGACTGAAATAAACATGCGTTCTGGTCCGAAATGCAATTCGCTTGTCAACGCAAGTTAAGTGAACCTACGCACTGGTCCGAAATGCGAACCTCGCATGAACGCAACCTAAAGAAACAGGTACACTGGTCCGAATTCCGAACCGCTCCTCAGCGCAAGTTAAATACACATTTGCACTGATCTAAAATAAGTACCGAGCACCAACACAAGTTAAATAAATATGCGCACTGGTCCAAAATGCGAACCGCGCATCAACACAAGTTAAATAAACGTGCGCACTGGTGGAAAATGCGAAACGTTCATTAACGCAAGCTAAATAAACAAACACACTGGTCAGAAATGGGAACCCAGCATTAACGCAAGTTAAATAAACATGCGCACTGGTTAGAAATGCGAACCGAACTGCGCATTAACGCAAGTTAAATAACGTGCGCACTATTCAAAATAAGAACTGCGTATCAACGCAACTTAAATAAACATGCGCACTGGTCCAGAATAAGAACCGCGCATCAACTCAAATTAAAGAAATATGCGCAATGGCCTGAAATAAGAACCGCACATCGACACACGTTAAATAAACATGCGCAGTGGTTCGAAATGCGAACCACGCGCCAACGGAAGTTAAATAAATATTTGCACTGGTCCAAAATAAGCACCGCGCATCAACGCAAGTTAAATAAACATGCGCACTGGTCCGAAATTCGAACTGCTCATCAACGCAAGTTGAATAAACATGCGCACTGGTCCAAAATGCAAACCGCGCACCAACGCAAGTTAGATTAACATATGCACACGTCCAAAATAAGCACCGTGCATCAACGCAAGATAGATAAACATGCAAACTCTTCCGAAATGCGAACCGCGCATCAAGGCAACCTAAGGAAACTTGTCCAAAATAAGTACCGCTCATCAACGCAAGTAAAATAAACATGCGCACTGATCCGAAATAAGAACCGCACATCAACACAAGTAAATAAACTTGCGCATTGATCCGAAAGAAGAACCGCACATCAACACAAGGTAAATAAACATGCGCACTGATCCGAAATAAGAACCGCACATCAACACAAGGTAAAAAAACATGGGCGCTGGTCCGAAATGCCAACCGCACATCAACGCAAGTTAAACTAGACCGAATTTCGCTACACGTAGCGAAATAGTACCCACTTGCAAGGGCAGAGACATAACATATTTGGTCAAAGACACATTTTTCAGTGTTTCAAAATAATTGTCAGCTTCCGGATTATTATCGTGAACGAGGCCATCGAAGTGAATATAATGTAACCTCATTTGGGCACAAAAAATCAAATTCAGTTTTCTAACCGTTTTTGAGATACTGGTCCACTTGCAGTTTTTGACCTTGACCATGATGGAGGAGGTCAAGATCACCGAGGCACCTCTTATGTAACGTTGTTTAGGCCCAAAGGGTCGAAAATTAACTCAAAATCGCTCTATCTCTAACCGTTTTCGAGATAATAGTCAACTTCCGGTTTTTGACCTTGACCGTGACCCAGAAGGTCAAGGTCACCGAGGTACTTCTTATGTAACGTTGTTTAGGCCCAAAGGGTCGAAAATGAGCTCAAAATCGCTCTATCTCTAACCGTTTTCGAGATAATAGTCAACTTCCGGTTTTTGACCTTGACCGTGACCCAGAAGGTCAAGGTCACTGAGGTACCTCTTATGTAACGTTGTTTAGGCCCAAAAGGTCGAAAATTAACTCAAAATCGCTCTATCTCTAACCGTTTTCGAGATAATAGTCAACTTCCGGTTTTTGACCTTGACCGTGACCCAGAAGGTCAAGGTCACCGAGGTACCTCTTATGTGACGTTGTTGAGCCCAAAGGGTCGAAAATGAGCTCAAAATCGCTCTATCTCTAACCGTTTTCGAGATAATAGTCAACTTCCGGTTTTTGACCTTGACCGTGACCCAGAAGGTCAAGGTCACCGAGGTACCTCTTATGTAACGTTGTTTAGGCCCAAAGGGTCGAAAATGAGCTCAAAATCGCTCTATCTCTAACCGTTTTCGAGATAATAGTCAACTTCCGGTTTTGGACCTTGACCGTGACCCAGAAGGTCAAGGTCACCGAGGTACTTCTTATGTAACGTTGTTTAGGCCCAAAGGGTCGAAAATGAGCTCAAAATCGCTCTATCTCTAACCGTTTTCGAGATAATAGTCAACTTCCGGTTTTTTACCTTGACCGTGACCCAGAAGGTCAAGGTCACCGAGGTACCTCTTATGTAGCGTTGTTTAGGCCCAAAGGGTCGAAAATGAGCTCAAAATCGCTCTATCTCTAACCGTTTTCGAGATAATAGTCAACTTCCGGTTTTTGACCTTGACCGTGACCCAGAAGGTCAAGGTCACCGAGGTACCTATTATGTAACGTTGTTTAGGCCCAAAGGGTCGAAAATGACCTCAAAATCGCTCTATCTCTAACCATTTTCGAGATAATAGTAAACTTCCGGTTTTTGCCCTTGACCGTGACCCAGAAGGTCAAGGTCACCGAGGTACCTCTTATGTGACGTTGTTTAGGCCCAAAGGGTCGAAAATGAGCTCAAAATCGCTCTATCTCTAACCGTTTTCGAGATAATAGTCAACTTCCGGTTTTTGACCTTGACCGTGACCCAGAAGGTCAAGATCACCGAGGTACCTCTTATGTAACGTTGTTTAGGCCCAAAGGATCGAAAATGAGCTCAAAGTGCTCTATCTCTAACCGTTTTCGAAATAATAGTCAACTTCCGGTTTTTGCCCTTGACCGTGACCCAGAAGGTCAAGGTCACCGAGGTACCTCTTATGTAACGTTGTTTAGGCCCAAAGGGTCGAAAATGAGCTCAAAATCGCTCTATCTCTAACCGTTTTCGAGATAATAGTCAACTTCCGGTTTTTGACCTTGACCGTGACCCAGAAGGTCAAGATCACCGAGGTACCTCTTATGTAACGTTGTTTAGGCCCAAAGGATCGAAAATGAGCTCAAAGCGCTCTATCTCTAACCGTTTTCGAAATAATAGTCAACTTCCGGTTTTGGACCTTGACCGTGACCCAGAAGGTCAAGGTCACCGAGGTACCTCTTATGTAACGTTGTTTAGGCCCAAAGGGTCGAAAATGAGCTCAAAATCGCTCTATCTCTAACCGTTTTCGAGATAATAGTCAACTTCCGGTTTTTGACCTTGACCGTGACCCAGAAGGTCAAGGTCACCGAGGTACCTCTTATGTAGCGTTGTTTAGGCCCAATGGGTCGAAAATGAGCTCAAAATCGCTCTATCTCTAACCGTTTTCGATATAATAGTCAACTTCCGGTTTTTGACCTTGACCGTGACCCAGAAGGTCAAGGTCACCGAGGTACCTCTTATGTAACGTTGTTTAGGCCCAAAGGGTCGAAAATGAGCTCAAAATCGCTCTATCTCTAACCGTTTTCGAGATAATAGTCAACTTCCGGTTTTTGACCTTGACCGTGACCCAGAAGGTCAAGGTCACCGAGGTACTTCTTATGTAACGTTGTTCAGGCCCAAAGGGTCGAAAATGAGCTCAAAATCGCTCTGTCTCTAACCGTTTTCGAGATAATAGTCAACTTCCGGTTTTGGACCTTGACCGTGACCCAGAAGGTCAAGGTCACCGAGGTACCTCTTATGTAGCGTTGTTTAGGCCCAAAGGGTCGAAAATGAGCTCAAAATCGCTCTATTTCTCACCGTTTTCGAGATGAGTCGGCCTGTCGTTAAGGACGCGTGAAATCACGTGACCTTTGACCTTGACCCTCAAGGTCAAGGTTAGTGATGAAAGTTTACCTTTTACTGGGTACGTTTTATGCATTTACAGTGGGATTTGAGCACCTTTATGGCTACTTTTCGTGATTAATAGGTGTTTCCAAAAATATTTTGACCTCAATTTGACCTTGACCTCTGAGGTGCAAGGTCAAAAAATGTTACGGATTTGACGACAACTCATTACCCTCTATGTCTCTGCCACATGCCGTCTTTTTACGACAAACCCTGTAGGAGGAGTTTTCTGGAAACCACTTTGAGGTCAGAAAAACTTTGACCTCAATTTGACCTTGACCTTCAAGGTCAAGGTCAAAAAATTTTGCGGATTTGACGACATCTCGTCACCCTCTATAACTGTGCCAAATTTCATCGTCCTACGTCAAATAGCGTAGGAGGAGTTTTCTGGAAACCTCCTTGACGGAAAAAAAAAAAAGAGAAAAAAAAAGGAAAAAAAAAGGGCAGAAATTTCGGGAAAAACTACAAACTTATTCCCATTTGCAAACGAAGTTTGCAAGTGGGAATAAACATGTGCACTGGTCCAAAATAAGCACCGCGCATCAACGCAAGTTAAATAAACATGCGCACTGGTCCGAAATTCGAACCGCGCATCAACGCCACTTAAATAAACGTGTGGAGTGGTTCGAAATGTCAACAACGCTCCAACGCAAGTTAAATAAACATTTGTACTGGTCCAGAATAAGCACCGCGCATCAATGCAAGTTAAATAAACATGCGCACTGGTCCGATATTCGAACCGCGCGTCAACGCAATTTAAATAAGCATGCGCACCGTGCAAGTTAGATAAACATGGAAACTCTTCCGAAATGCGAACCGCGTATCAAGACAACCTAAGGAAACTTGTGCACTTGTCCAAAATAAGCACCGCTCATCAACGAAAGTAAAATAAACATGCGCATTGGTCTGGAATAAGAACCGCGCATTAATCTTTATTAAGTTAAATGAACATGTGCACGGTTCCAAAATGAGAGCCGCGCATCAACGCAAATTAAACTAGAACCTCACTTCGCTAGCGAAATGTTAAACACTTGACAAAAATTAAAACGCAAAAATACTTCCTTCAATGGGTTATTTCTTGAATAATATATTGCAAACAACACAGCTTGAATATGTCTTATAAGCCGAGTAGTGTTTGGTTTCTGTTGACTTAAGGTTTTATTGACTGATCTAGCATACGCCGTGTTAGCTATTTACGCAGTCAGAGCTCGCACAAAGCTCACTGTGCAACTGTGTGTGATGTGGGTTAAATGCTACGCATTTACTTGCCAAAAATGCACTCTTTTCACATTGCGTTTTAACAAAGAAAACGAAATCAAAGACGAAAATAAAAAGTGACATGCACATGTTCAGATCAAGCTCTTCATAAGTCCCAAGTTTCATGGTCGTAGGGCCCATAGTGTCAGAGGAGAAGAAGACACAAAAAATCGGAAAAAGTGTCAAGAAGAAAAAAAAAAAAGGACGAATTTTGCTCGCACAAATTCATATAACTCTTGCAAGCCAAAGGCTTGTCAAGTGTTAATAAACATGCGTACTTGTCTGAATAAGAACCGCGCATCGAGGCAAGTTACATAAATATGCGCACTGGTCCGAAATGCGAGCGTTGTTTGAAGGTATCTATGGCAGACTATCCAGTCTACCAGAGATACAAAAAATCTGTTCCCCATTTTTCACGTAAAGAAATCTTTGTATGCATTTATCGGTCTATGTTCTGGTCCGGTGCTAAATTAATTATTGAGCTAGCTCTTTGCCGTCTCATCTTTTGAAGCCCGATATTTCAGGGAAATTCCTTCGCTCATGCACGCTGGAATGGGTCTTATTGCTTTTCGTAAGCTGGGACTTTGTCCTTGGACAAACTTGTTTATTTGTTTGGCTGGTTGGTGGGTCGGTCGGTCGGTTGGTTGGTTGGTTGGTTGGTTGGTTGATTGATTGGTTGGTTGAGGACGAAGAATGCACTTTAGAGACACTGGCTGTCAGATTTGAATTTGTTCTTATGAACTGCAGTTTTTTTGTGTACAATTGAAGGGTTCCGTGCACAAACCTGTTATGTTGAGATAACATGTTTGTGCACTGAGGTATATTTGAGTTCCTGGAGTCCAGATCTATCATCTGTAAAGTTTCCACCGATGAAATATGCTTAGAAATGGTCATCAAAACATGTTAAGTCTTGTTTGAAATGAGAAATCGGGTGCACAATAATGACATGCCGAGATAGCAGGTCTTTTCCATTAAAATTTTGAAATTTTCCCGGTTGCACAATCGTGTTAAGTTGTGTTAACATGTGAATAATATCAGAGATAAAATGTAAACAATGCAGAATTCTCGGGTGCACAAAAATGTTATCCCTTGTTGAAATGTAAATATTTACATATAATACTTCAGCTGCTGATAGGTTTCTGTTAAAAATTATCGCGCATTACACGTGTAACTATGGCCTCCTCCGTCATGGTCAAGGTCAAAAACCGGAAGTTGACCATTACCACGTAAACGGTTAGAGAAAGAGCGATTTTGAGCTTATTTTCGACCCTTTGAGCCTAATAGACGTTATATAAGAGGTACCTCGGTGACCTTGACCTCCTCCGTCATGGTCAAGGTCAAAAACCGGAAGTTACCAGTATCTCGTAAACGGTTAGAGATAGGACGATTTTGAGATTATTTTCGATCCGTTGGGCCTAACAGACCAAGGACATGACCCAGTCGAGTTACCAAACAAGCATTAGAGAAAAACCCTGAAACGAATACTGTTAGGCCATAAAATGAAGAACTTTGTTTCTGAGCGTAACTTTTTCATAATTTTAATACACAAAAACGAGTTTTCCCGGGTGAAAGCTACCCGAAAGGGGATGTTGGACAGGTTGGGTTTTGACGATTCACGTATTTACCGACATTTACACAATTTCACAAATTTTTCAAATTTCCACCATTTCTGCAATTTTTTGTCCTTTGCGAAAAAAGCAAAGTCCAGGTGGAGAAACACCTAAGAAACTTTCAATTAAAAATTTATAACTATTTGAAATTGACTGAGAATGGTATGACGATTCAGTTATTTACCACCATTTATTCCAGTTTTTGCCAAAGTTAAAAGTTCCGCCGTTTCGGCAGCTTTTGGCGAATCGCGAAAAAAATAATAGCCTCGTAGGCGAAACCCTGGGGAACATCCCTGCGTAACATTTAAACGATTGGAGTAAAACTGTAGGAGGAGTAGTATTTTAAAAATCGGTCAAAACGGGCAAAAAAAGTGCCGCCATTTTGACAGTTTTTCGTCAATCGTCAAAAAAGTAATAGGCAAGTGGGGGACCACCCAGGGAACATTCCTGCGTAATATCAAAACGATTGGAGCAAAACTGTAGGAGGAGTAGCATTTTAAAGAAACAGTTTAACATAAGCACATACATTCAAGCCCCCTATAGTGATACGACTAACCCAGTCCGGCCGAGTCGGCTGGGTTAAAAACCGGAAGTTGACCATTATCTCGAAAACGGTTAGAAAACTGAATTTGATTATTTGCACCCAAAACAGATTACATTATATTTACTTGGATGTACTCGTTCAAGATAATAATTCGGCAGCTGATAATTATGTCGAAAAACGAAAACTGTGTTTTTGACCAGATATATTGTACCATTGTAAGTGGGTGCCATTGCCGTTGAAGCTAGAAAAGCCAAACTTGGCACATATATAAACGACGATGTGATCTGAGGCACCCGTTAAAAATTTTTGACCTTCACCTTGATGGTCAAGGTCAAATCGCGAAAAACGTTATTTAAGAAAAACAATGATTTATCTCGAAAAGGGTACGAGATAGAGCAATTTTGACCTCATTTTCGACCTCCATCCCCTATACGACGTTACGTAAGGTATAACTTCCGGTGTCCTTGACCTCCAGGTCACTTTCGAGCCCCAAACCGGAAGTTGGCCTTTATCTCGAAAACGGTAAGAGACAGAGCAATCGGTTTCCAGACATCTCCTCCAAGACTGCTGAAGCTAGACCAATCAAACTTGGCACATAATGGAGGGTCATCTGAAGTGGTGCACCTGACAAAAATTTTTTACTTTGACCTTACCGGTATAGTTGGCTGTATTTAGGAGGATGTTCTACATTCAGATATGTGAAAATTGTTAACAAAAATAGCAATATCATCTACCTTCCGTTTAAAGTTATCATTCCAAGTGGGTCTTATTCGCTGTGCGAATTTCCGTCTAGTTTTGCATTAAAATTATGTTGGATAACCGACGTAAAATGATCCTTCCTACAATGTCGGCTTAGAAGTAGAATTAACTATAAGAATTAACTGTTTGTCGGTCTTTGATTCTGGTCAGTGGGGGGGGGGGGGGGGCTGTACGCATTAAAACTCTGGAAACAAATATAACAAGCCATCGTCGAAGGCGCAGCACCCCAACCGGACACAACAAGTCGCCATTTTGGCAATTTTTTACCGATTTGAAAAATAACATGGCGGTGCACAACTTCAATATATATATATTTTTACTGTGCAAGGTAGTATATGCCTAGGATTAATAGTATCGGAGATCTCGCGTGGGAAGCACCCAAGTCTTACACTGCAGTTATCTCAAAAGATCACAATTTTTGACAAGTCACCATTTTGGTAATTTTTGGTCGATTTGAAAAATAACATGACGTTGTACAACTTCAATATATATATATATATATATATATATAATGTTACAGTCAATGAGTGAAACCCGCCATTTCACGAAATGGCAAATCATTTTAGCCGTTTCGTGAAATGCCTAAAATCTTTTGCCGTTTCATGAAATGGCAAAACATTTTAGCCGTTTCGTGAAATGGCTAAAAATTGCTAGGCTTCATTACACAATATGGCAAATACAATCAGGCAATCTGTGAAACAATTTTGCTGGTCTTTTATTTATTATATCAAGGGGTCTTTGAACTCCTTTTAACCACATATTACCCAGATATTGATCATCTACAAAAGACTTTTGTTCTCTTTTAATCATTAACTCAAACAGGCTCAAAAGCTCTCAAATTAAACCTTGGGGTCTAGAACAATCCCCCCGACAATTCTCCCACAGGACAACCCCCCCCCCCCCATCCCCCGAGGACACTCCCCCCCCCCCCCCCTCCTGCAAGGATTTTCATGAAACTTGGTATGTGGCTTCTATGGGAACAAACACAGATTGGTATTGTAAATGGGCCAGGTTCGTCCAAGGAAAATGGACCAGCTGGACTTAGAAAATTTCAGCTCTTGATTGACTATTGTTATCACGATATCTCAAGAACAATTACAAGGATTTTAATGAAACTTGGTGTGTATCCTCTGCGGGCATTAACAAAGATCTGCATTGTCAATATTGTTGCGGTATCTCCGAAACAGTTTTTTTTGGATAAACCTGAAACGTGGCACGAAGCACCCACATATAGTGCAAATGTTTACTGCGAACTTTCTCTTCATTTCCGTTGAAAATGTATTTTTGGCGATTTTTTCTAAATTTTGAATTTTAACTTTTCTGGGTCATATTGTTGCGATATCTCCGAAACAGTTTGTTGGATTAGGCTGAAACGTGGCAAGAAGAACCCATATATAGTGGAAATGTTTACTGCGAAGTTTTTTCATTTTCAGTAAAAATGTATTTTTGGCGATTTTTTCAATTTTTTCGGCTTGCCAATGTTGTACTTTTAAGCAGGGATTTTTTTACACATGACTGATTGGGGGCGGGGGACACACATCCGATTTTGTTTTAACAAAAACACTGACCAGTCTAGTTTCTTCATTTGTAAAACACCTTAAAATAAAAAATGCGAAATGATCTGTTCTGGTGTTTCTTCGGTTTCCTTAGCCTTGAATTGCACTTCGGATGAACAACACTGCTCTAGGATTGCAATTATAATGATCAAATACTCCAGTTACTGGTTGTGTAATTGCAACTGAGTACATGAAAGACAAAGCAACATAATTGAAAAGTGCAATTACAAGATGAAAGGACAAATTCTTGTTTTCAGTTGAAATATAAGGCATGTAAATTGCAATTGCGACAATGTTGAAGAGAAAATAACACGGACTCCATTTAGAAGATAAAAGTGCAATAATTTGTAAAAAAAAAAAAAAAAAAGAAAGAAAAGAAAAAATATAAAGAAAAGAAAAAAATGAAAAATAGAAATGAATTGGGGGGAGGGGAATCGATGAACCAAGCCAGGATATCGTACACCAAGACAAACCAGTGGTTGCAACTAGTAACTTGGATATTGCCACCACTCACTCAGATATGACCGCCAGTAACTTGGATATCGTAGCCAGAAGCTCAGATGCTCCTGTTAACGACGAGTCACAATCGTCCGAGCCTCCACCATTGAGTCCAAATGTACAAAAGTAAAACTTTTAGAGCATTTTGTTCTGATAAAGATTCGCTGAAATGTGTAACTATTCGAATTTGTGACTAAAAACCGCTAAGATTACAGAAATACGAAGAGTATGAAAAAGGTTGTTTCTGTATGTTACACTGGTATTTGTGTGGGGATGATGTCAAAATTTGAAAATGAAAAGTTCAAATTATTCTGTTTTTTTTATTTTCTAAGTCTGGTTTGCCATTTCATGAAATGGCAAAGCGGAAAATTTAGCCATTTCACGAAATGGCAAATGATTTCAGGCATTTCACGAAATGGCTAAAATGATTTGCCATTTCGTGAAATGGCGGGTTTCGCTCATTGACTGTAACATATATATATATATCACTGTGCAAGGTTGTATATGCCTAGGGTAAATAGTTTCGGAGAACTTGCGTGGAAACAAAATAGCAGCCAAAGTGTGACAGACGGACGGACAGATAGACGGAAAGAGGGCAATCTTATAGACCCCCTGCCCCGGGCTCGTCCGGTTCGGGTCTAAAAATTTACTTAAACTTGTTTGGTTGCGATGGAGATTAGGGGGTGGTAGTGAAATAACGTTAATATAGAGTAAATGTGATTATTTTCTCAAAATATGCTTTTTTAATGTCTAAAACCAACGAATACGTGTCTAACGTGTTTTCCAGTAACTGGAAATCATTATTTTTATCATTTGCGGGGCGACTCACGTAAAACAGCGTTACTTTCGGTCATGCATACAAATATGACTGTGTTTTTGCACCCTAAGTAAAACCGACTTGTTACATGTTATCTGGACATTTGTTTACATGTTAGGTCGGAATAACAGGATTGTGCATCCTAAAAGACATTTTCACTGTGAATGCTATGCCGTAATACCATGTTGATTTTTAAAGTTTTTCTTGGTTTTCTGGCACATTTACACATAAAAATTGCATTTTTATAGCTTATCGTGTTTCTAAGGCAGTGACAAATCTGGAGATACCTCATTTATTAAAATCGGTCAGACAATAACAATCACAGACTTAAAATTCAGATTTTGCAGTTTTCCGAACTTTAAGAGCGATTTTCTCGACTGCTGTTAACCCTACATAACAGGTTTGTGCACGGAACCCTTCAATTGTTTTTGTTGGCTGACAATCAATAAGCGCATGGTTTTCCGCAGTCATTTCTTTCGGGAAAAAATCCAAAAGATTCCTGTGTGAATAATGGTATCCCATGATGTGTGTTGGTTCTTTCATATACTTTGCTTAACATTCAAAAGAAGTTAGAGAGCTGCTTTGAGCAATATTAAAATCGAAAAAAAATTGCTATTTTCAGGGAGCCAGTACTGGCGATCAATCGGGTCATAACGAGTCGCTACGTTCTCTGGGAGACGAGTCTGTTGTAATTGAACGTCGAAACGACGATGATGCGAATGTTGGTGCAGAGCCTTTCGGAACACAGGTTCAGCCCAGGAGTGACCTTACGCACCATATATCATTGCCACTCGAAGCTGATGCATCCGCTAGAGTTTCGAATGAAGGGCCGAATGCGAATGATTTATCGCTGGGTGTCGTACGCGGCACATACAGTGAGTCACGGGACTCACAAACGGACCGGAAGCGTCTGGAGGAGCCCCCGCCCTACACCAAAGACCCCCAACCTGGCGAGCGCTCCCTGGGTATGAACCAACAGACCTTAAAAAGCAGTGAAGGATCGCAAGGCAGTGAGGAGGAAGTGACGCAGGTAAAACAACCGGATTCGAGTTCCCGCGTGGGCCGTGGCCCGGCTGGTCCAGGTGGCCGAGGGATACCTGCTCCTGCAGTGGGTTGTGAGCAGCCGGGAGACAGAACTCATTCTGCAGTTGTATATGAAAGAAATGTGAAAATGCAAGCTGTAGAGAAAACGCGAGACTATGGCCGACCTACTGCAGCAGCAAGCATTGGAAATTCTGAGAAAGAACCAAACAAATTAGAAAAACAGGTGTCGGATCCGAACCTTCTCGACACTAGGAATGACCACTATTTAAAAAACACAAAAAATGGCCATCCCACGGTGCGCGTCCCGATGAGCGCTCCCTCGAGCCCTGCTGTCACTGTGTCCGGTCAACAGCCGGGTTCTTCTGACCCATTGCCCGCGCCGCAGCGACTTCCGGGAGACGAGCCGCTACCTCCGGGGCGCGCCTCGCCACCCTTCCCCGCGCCACAGCTTCAGTTGCGCACCGCGGCACTCTTCCCCGCGCCACAGCTTCCGGCGCGCACCGCGGCACCCGTCCCCGCGCCACAGCTTCCGGCGCGCACCGCGGCACCCTTCCCCGCGCCACAGCTTCCGGCGCGCACCGCGGCACCCTTCCCCGCGCCACAGCTTCCGCCCCCGCTGAGCCTGAACCTGCACGAGAATGACGGTCCTCGAAGTGACTACACCAACAACTTCCCGACATGCAACACTTCCGGCTGCCAGACAAGCACCTGTCAAACACGTGACGCGAGGAACAACCGTCCAACCGGCAGGGCGCCAGGTGCACCAGGAATGCGCCAAAACATACCTGGAAATGATGATAATGTACGTACAGAGGAGGTGGAAAGCTCAAGCGTCGAGCTCGGAAGTCAGTTCTACCCGCCAGGGGAGCGTGGTAATACAGTGCATCGAGCTCCCAGACCAGTGGCCAATTCCCAGCTGCCGGATTTCAGCAAATTTGCAGACTTTTCCGTGAATTCAACTCAAACTGAGGCTGAGAGCGTCAAAAGTCAGGAGGAAAAAGAGCAAACAGCAGCTAATTCTACAGACAAAAATACCGAAGTCACATCGAAAGCCGATGATGGTGCTGAGAAAAGCCATTCGCCAAAGGCAAGACGTGACCGATACTTAGATGACAAAATGTCCGTCTTTTTAGCAGTTATTGTTGTATTAGGAGCTTTTGCAATACACAAATATATGCGTTCGGAATAATGTGCCATGTTAGTTTATGACGTTCATTTTTAAGTATTCATTTATTTTACCGGTTTTTGATTGTGATGCTTTTCCAAAATTAGTTGATGTGTTATTGGCGGGAACCAATTATCGGTTATCTTATGGATGTATTCTAGGGAATGTCTGACGCCACTACGAACGATTCGGATATGACTGCTGTGCAGTGAAATTACCCATAAGCCCGCCTTAACTGGAACATGAATGCGTAATTCCGGGATCGAAACGATCTTTGGTTATAGCCAAAGGGCGTGGAATTTTGCTTTTAAAACCCGGGTATTGCAGTGTGGAAATTCCGTGGTTATATATTGATGCGGTTATATACAGTAGGTATTCCATAACTCGAACCGGGTTGTTTGAGATATCGTATCATTGAGGTTATCGAATAGGGGAGAAAAACATAATGATTAGGCAGGGGAAGAAGGCAAATAATTCGAGTTATAGAGTATTGCAATTTGGAGTTATCGAATATATACTGCAGTTCTCATGACGTTAATTCCTACGGGGTAAATAAGTGACCAGTTAAATCAATAAACATTCCACTTATCGTCAATAAATCAAACGCGGTTTCAGTTTCGCTTTCGCTTCGCCAATTAACGGGTTCCGCGATAAGTGGCCTTCTTTTATTATATGCTTTGACCCATCTGTGACCTTACTATAAAGGTCAAAAGTGATGAAAATTTTAATATTTTCATTGTTCCAAATAAATGAACCTTAATAAGACTCTCAAATCTTAATATTTCGATAATATGGATGATGTAGATTAAAAACCTTTGATAATTCATGTTTGTCAGTTGTGATTTATCTAAAATTGTAAACATTGGTTTTTCTGTAAAAAAATGGCCGATTGGTGAATTTTAGTGCCTTATTATGCGGGTTGTGTGACATCCTGAATCCTGGTGGCCCAGCTCGCTCTGATCACGTGTACTACTCGCTCTGATCACGTGTACTATACAGTTGACACTGGATAGGCTCGTTTGTTGCGACAAGTCAATCCCACTTTACCGAATGATCGAGGTATTTTCAAAATGGCTGCCGGTGTAACAGTACATCTTGCTTATTGTACAGCCCCCCCCCCCATCCGGGGGGGGGGGGGACTAAGCTAGTCTATCTTCCCCCCCCCCGCCCTCCTCGTATTTTTTGCCGCCTGTTCAGCTTCCCCCCCCCCGCGATTTTTTTTCCGTTTTTTTTTCTTCCTGTCCCCTTTTCACCCCCCCCCCCCCCCCCCATCCCCAAGCCATTCCAGCTTCCCCCTATTTTTTTTCCATTTCTGTTTCTTTCTGCTGCCCAATCAAAGGCACTCTGTGATCACCAAGATTAGTAAGGTTAATCTGATTGTTTAATATCCACCAATATCCACCAATGGCAATCACATCGCCGCTGTGTTGAAGTGAAACCAATCCATAGTTCTTTTGTTTTAATTTTTATTTATGTTTTGTAAAAGGCGATTAAAATAGCTAGAAAAGAAATCTCGTGCAATTTTAAGTTGTGAGATAAGATTTAGTCCTGACTGTAACTAAAAACTAGAAATTTTTTTCACAACCTGCTATCACAACCTTTCTAAGTGGAAGGTAAAGTTGAACATACAACTAGGCGCTTCTTGGATAATGTTGATGTTTTTTGTGATAATCTTAACTATCAGACGTCTCCATTTGTCTCTCTAACAATGCTAAAAAGGATATTATGAGAATTTTAGCAAAGAACTTTCTGATCAAGGGTGCCTTTTTATACAGTTTTATAGATAAAGATAGTTTTATGCAGTTCAGTTGAATCCATTTATTCAAATGAACAAATATAATCAAACTACGTTTACACGCAAAAAAGTTCGTTGGGGGGTGGGGGGATAAATATACTGTAAGCTGTACAGGAGGGGAGGATAGGCTGTTACACCGGCTCTTACGCGCACAGTATGGGCCTGTTCATCTCGCCTGTTGACATCAAATATTCACCAATCAGAATGTCAGTTACAAAATTTAAAAAAAAATGTGATTGGATAACACTTGGTGTCATCAGTCCAAACTGACAGGCCCTAACACTGAGGTGTGATATGGGACGTGTGACAGGCGAAGTGTGACATAGGACGTGTGACAGGCGAGGTGTGACAGTGGACGATACTCTATGAACGCATTATCTAGATAGAAGCAGTGATGAGTAGTAAAGTTAGGAATGTTGTTCGATATGGATGTTGCTTCCGAAAACTGCCCAGCGAATGCATGTCACCTGAGTACCGTTTTCCATATATTATCGCCAAAAGGGGAAATATTCCCAACTTGAAGTCACTTCCTAGAAATATTTTGAGTCACAAAATAACTTAAGACTTACAACTTAAAAAAAAAGCGTGGAACCGCGAGAAGCCCCATCAAGTTATCAGATGTTATGGCTTCTCATATTTCAGCTTGCTGACTGTCTAATATATATATGCACGCATTGTATTGATTTCCTGTTTGTTGCGTAGTTCTCCGCTTTAAGCTTTGGAATAGAGTGTCAATTTTAACGTTAATATGCAAAGATTCTCATGTCCCGCTTGTAGTATTGTTGTTCTTTGACTTTAAGTAGCGTATTAAATAAGATGAGATTGTATTCCATTAATGAGAATATGTTGAGATTTCCCGTTATGATTATTTTAGGTTTTGAAGTGAGGACGCAATTAGCCTACTTTCGAAATGCATCAGTTAAACTGAGATAATTTTTGAAGTTAGTGAAGACGTAAAAAGAAAAAAAGAGAAATTCAACATATTCTCAGCTACATAATTTATTATCATTTCATTTAATGCACTGTTTTGAGGATTTAGCCGATGAACTTTATACAGCTCCTGCTTGTTTAGAATGACTTTATTTTTCAGTGCTTGTATGTTATATGTTTCTTTATGGTGTACTCAGTTTGGTACTTTTTCTACACATACTACACTGTGTACTTGTTTATACTTGTGATGGAGTACTGTTCAGGTACTTAGTTGAAGCAGTAAAACTGCAGCCCGGTGATTTTTAAGCAAGAAATAAATGCCATTCGCTTATTATTTACAGTGTGCTTATCTCATAGTGTCACAGTGTGCGCATAGTGTCAATGTGCTCATAGTGTCACAGTGTGCTCATAGTGTCAATGTGCTCATAGTGTCACAGTGTGCTCATAGTGGCACAGTGTGCTCAGTGTCACAGTGTGCTCTAAGGCTGAAACCGACTAGCAAAATCACTAGTCGACTAGTCGGACCTGATAGTCGCGACTAGTCGACTAGTCGAAGGTTTATATATCTATATATATATTATATATATATATATTATATATATATATATATATATATATATATATAAACACGAGAGCTACTAGTGGTGAATATTTCCCAATTCTCTGCAGCGTATCATCTTATCGAGAAAGAAGACGAAACGTCTGCGATAAAGAGAGCGAAGAACGTGGTTCGAGAAGCACGTTTCCCTGTTGACCATGAGTCGGACCTGATCCTGGTTGCGGGAACACCAAACCCGAGTATCAAAACAAGAGTTTTCAAAGATTTTTCAAAAACAAAAAGTGAAAGACTAGCTCATTTCAAAATTTGACAGTACTGAAAATTCATCAGCTGACAATGCAAAGCGAGTTAAATTGGCTCACGATTTATGCGGACTGGAGTACTTGCTCGGTGATCTTCACTCGTTTGAACAAGACGATTCACTAGAGTCCGAAATCAATATGTATATACAAGAACCGCCTTCCCCTGTGAAACCTCTTGAATTCTGAAAGGCCAATAGACAGAGATTTCCAAAATTAGCAAAGGTAGCACGAAGTATTTTTATGCATACCAGCGACGTCCACCCCGTCGGAGCGAATATTTTCCGTAGCAGGAAACACGGTGGTACCTAATCGTACGAGTTTAGAACCGAACACAGTAGATGAACTGGTATTCCTGTATTCCGCACTTTCGTAGAGGGGTTTCACTAATGTGGCAAGTGAGAGGCCTATAAAGGAGGAGGGAGCTTGTGCGGTACTAAATGTGAAACATAAACCACAAGAAGAAAACGTCCCAAGGCTGCCAAACTTGGATATACCGGAGCCATCCGAAGTCCCGTTGGTCCCTCCCATGCGAGGAAACTTCATGTAATTTTTTTGCACTTGAAAAACATATACGTGGACATGAATTAGTTAAGATGTTTAATAGCTGAAGGACTGTTGAAATACATTTGTTCATTTTATACTAAAGTTTTATTTTGTTTACCGTACATTTACTATTAAATTTTCTTGGGTACCTTCTATCGACTAGTCGACTACCGATTTTACTAGTCGACTTTTAAAAAAATAGTCGACTAGTTGGTTTCAGCCTTAGTGTGTTCATAGTGTCACAGTGTGCTTATCTCATAGTGTCAGTGACGCAACATTGCTGAAACTAAATATCGCCAGAAAGGCTGCTGGCTTCTGTTTTTACTCTCATGTGTTCTGTTTAAAAAATAGTAATATATTCTGGAGGCGCTGGGGTGGTGGGGAGGGGTCCAGGGACCTTTGACCGAGTAAATCTTTCCGAATCCCGTAAAAATGGAGATAAGAAAACTGTGCTGAGGAGGTCAGAAAACTGTGCTGAGGAAGTCAGAAAACTGTGCTGAGGAAATCAGAAAATAATATTGAGCAAGTCAGAAAACTGCTGAGGAGGTCAAAAAACTGCTGAGGGAGTCAGAAACATAGTGCTGAGAAGGTCAGAAAACTCTGCTGAGGAGGTCAAAAAAAGAGTGCTGAGGAAGTCAGAAAAGACTGCTTTGAAGGACTGCATTAGGGGTTAGCAAGCACACGTATGACATAGGAACTATAAAAATTCATATTTTTTTTACTTTTTTAACGCACAGCATTTAGTCATATGCTTTTGGTTTTTATTTTGCCACATCAACATACGTGCAGTATATATAAAAGAAGCACCCTTCCTGCACCCGTTGTATTGAATGAAAAACATTTAACCCACTTGTTAGAAAAACCTGTGTTCCTTCACGTGGTTGTGACTTTGATTACGAAAGCTATGTGGTAGCACAAGGTGCTCGTCTCAAAACAACTGCCTTATTACCCTCAAAGAAAATACCTTAAGGACAATTCCTCAAGCAAAATTTTGACATTTTGGTTAAGCAATGCGAAAAGACTTAAAGACCATGAAGCCTCTCCGTTCTTTTAAGTAATGATTGCATTCAAATGTGGTTTTCACATGAAACATATACCTGTGGAGGGGGGGGGTATCACATGGGATTTTGGTGACTTTTGATTATATTGTTAATGGTCGAGAACAGTATTCTGTAAATTTCAAAAATGATGCCCCAATACAATGATCATGAAAATAGCGATAAAAAAGTACCCAGATAAGTGCAGTACATTTAAGATTCTTCTCACTGATTAACAGCGATTGTAGAAAGCACAATCAACTGTAATAATGCAACGAATGTTGAAGCATTCTGCAGAGCTGTTTTTGAACGTGTGTGATGTTTGAGGAACTCCAATTTCTTTTGGTAAAACCCACACTTTTTGCAAAAATATGGTTAGAAATAGGAGGGCTTTTTCCTCATTGCACTGACATTGTAGTTTTTTTAAACGTTTATTTACCAAATCAAGGACCAGGACACGACACTAGACGCCAGATCCCTTTCACCCTTTCTTCCCAGCACACTCACGCTTCCCTCTGACGACAAGAGACAGGCGGCACAATTTACAACCGCTGAATGTCACAGCATCCATATTTACTCTACGTTTTTAAATTATTTCACAAAAACAATAATTCATGTATATAGAGAAATCCTCAGTTAAAATGTAATATTACTTAACAGAGTTTGAAATTTAGGAATTTATTGACTGTCTGAACGCGTTTGCTATGAGATTACTGTGGATTGAACGCTTCGCTTTTTGAACAATGTTTTGGTAATGTCCCCACTTTTTGAGAAATTTTGGTTTCGAAAGACAGATTTTGTCAACTTGCACTCTTTTGTAAATTTCATTCAGTAAAATATTACAAGAAAACTTTTTATACCCCCGTATGTAACAAATGTAGAATTTAAAAATGATAATAATATGATTGAGTGCCATATTTCTGACTCCAAAAATAAAATCATTTGGGCTAATATTAATTGTAAAATGTCTTTCCGGATCTATCTGAGTAAAGATTTCATCTAACCATGCTTTTGTTTTGGAGCACTTAGTTAAAGCATGTGTTACTGTCTGATTCACCGCTGTTACAAATCCCACAGGCTTCACTTGTCCCTTTTTAACAAGATTCGATCCGCAATTGTTAACATTATGAATAATTTTAAATTGTAGGGATAATAATTTAGGCTCATTTGTACTCGTCTTTTTTTTTTTTTTTTTTTTTTTTTTTTTTTTTGTTTTAGGCTATTATAAAATGTGGTTTCATCTATATCATCGTTTAGAAGCTATTTTCGTGTTACAGAAGAACCTACTTTTTACTTTAGATATATTGATTTTGATTCCACTGCTAAATTGAAACATATTACTATTAAAGTCTATTGTTGGTCTAATTGTGCCAGGCTAATACAGAGCCTCTATTAACTGATTTTTGGATGGCACTTATCAACCCAGAGTATTTTAAGTAATTAGTTTTAATTTTATATTTATGTAGAAAGTTTTCATAAGTTAAAAATTGACCATGATTGTCTAATAGATCTTGAATAAAAACTATTCCCTTGTCGAACCAACTTTGGAAGAATATACTTTGACCATCTATTAATATCTCTTTATTATTCCATATAATATATTGCAATTGTCTCGAAAAGATTATCATGTCGGCAAATTTTAGCAGGTTTTGGTAAATTAAGGGTAGTTGAGGCAAATAATTTATATGATAATGGCATCTGAGCAAAAATTTTAGTCCCCCCATAGGCTGGAACATTATTCCTGTATGTTGGTTCCATCCGGCTCCTTTTTGTATGCGCCAAATCCAATACATTCTAAGTGCTTTAAAATAACTTTCCACATCTATAGCTTTCATACCTGCTTCGTCGTAGTTTGCAATTATGGTTGAGTGTTTTACCTTGGCTGGTTTGTATCGCCAAATAAAGTTGTTCAGTTCAGTTTGTATTTTTCTTTGAGTGGCATTGCCTACATCTAGAATGGACATTGAATTTATAATTTTTGATATACCAAACGACTTTGATATGAGTACCCTGCCCCAGAGACTAAGATTTCGCTGTGACCAAATCCTAAAAGTGCAATTTATTTTTTTTCTTTTCATCAAAGTTAATCCTATGCATTGTTGTTTGATTTCTTCATATCTGAATTTCTAATATGTTAAAAGAGTCACGTTCTATGCACATGTTAAATTGTTTATAGATTTATTTTCCCAGGACCTAAAAAGAACAGTATAGATTTTTCAGTATTTAATGTCAAACCGGAAAGTTCTGTGAATCCTCGTATTGTTTCTATTAAAGTGCAAATTGATGGTATGTTCTTCACCGGCGAATTGTTTGGTTTAATGAATTTGTTTCCAATAAGTAATTATCTCTGCGCAAAGTTTAAATAATAGACCAGAGAGGCCGCAACCCTGTCTCACTCCTCTATATAGAGGAAACCATCTTGATAAGTACCCATTATTGTTTAGACTTCAAATAAGAACTTCAAATAAGAATGGCCATTCGATAGAGTCAAAAGCTTTAGCAAAATTCAGTTGGAGGAGTATTCCTGGTTGTTGTGTTTTGTTATAGTGGTCAATTAAATCTTGTACAAACCTTGTACTCTTGCCAATATATCTCCCTTTGGTCATTATTTACAATAAACGGTAAGTGTTTTTCTAGCCGCTTGGCTAAGACTTTTAAAAAAAATATTGTAGTCCGTATCAAGGAGACTCATTTCTCGCCAGTTTTTAATTTTATTAGGGTCTTTTCCCTTTTTCTAGTAGAGTTGTTACACCTCTGTTTTGAGATATAGTAAGTGATCCTGTGTGTATGTCTTTATTAAGACATTCCGCAAGTTTTGGCCCAATTCGGCTGGAAGTCCATCGCAACCGAGTGATTTGTTTGGTTGAAAAGTTTTTAGGGCTTCCAAACATTCGATCTCGCTTAAGACTCCTTCACATGATTCTTTTTGTGTTTTTGTTAGTTTTTTTATCTATCATAATGTTGCTTATATTAATTTCGAAGGTTTTTATATCGTTTAAGGAGCAGCTATAAAGATTAGAATAATAACTTTCTAACATTTCCATAATTATTTTCTCGTCTGTAATTTCTAAACCTGTATCACCAGTTAATTTACTTATCGTTTTTTCTCATAATACGTTTTAGATTTGTTTAAGAAATACGAATTGTTTTTTTTTTTTTTTTGTTCTTTTTCATTGTAGGTAAGTCTCGATTTGATCCAGTTTCCCTTTGCTTTTTCGGTGATTATGGATTCGAGTTCATGTTTTATTTCTTTGTATCGATTTAGTTCTTCGTCACTTAGCTTCACATATGTTACCATCTAGGTGTTTCGAGAGCTCGCTATTCAGAGCTTGCTCTCTCGCTCTATTTTTCTTAGCTGTTGCCTTACGATATTTTAATGAGTATTCCATAATTTTAAATTTCAGCCAGTCAAAACGTACCTGTATATCTTCTGGTGAGTCGGGGTCGCTCCAAATATTGTCTATCAAATCTCTCATCTCTGTATTATAACACTCTTCACTAACAATACTAGTATTCAATTTCCAATATCCTGGGCCTCGGGCGTTTTTTTTGGGCTATATATGTCCAGTGATATAATTTTGTGATCACTTCTTATACTTGGGAGAATATTTACATGTTTTACTCTAGGAATGCTCGAGCGCTTAATTAAAAAGAAATCTAGTCTACATCGAATTAAGGGTCTTTTTGGGACCATATATATCGTCTACTTCCTGTGTTTTATACCTCCATATGTCGACCATATCTAAATCAGAAATATTGTTATTTAGAAGTGTTTGGATTTGAGTAGTTTTGTTTAGGCCCCCTACTTGTCCAGGTTGCTATTGGGTACTAAGTTGAAATCATTTCCGTAGTTGAAATTGTTTAGAAGGTTGTGTAAATTTTGATAGAAGATAATTTTATCAGCTTCATTGTTTGGACCATATATGTTTACTAAAAGTATGTACTGTGTTAGACGTTCTAAATTTTATAACATGTAATCTACCAGGAATAATTATTTTGTGCATTATCAAATCTATGTGTTTCTTGGTAGGAATGGCTTGCCCCGCGCTTCTTGTTGCACCCGGATAAATATAAACATCCCCAATCTTCCATGTTTCCTGCCAGGATTTTTTGTCATCATTCACTGCGTGTGTTTCTTGGAGTAGGTAAGAATCAGCGCGCTTTTGTTTTAGGTATTCAAATATCGATAACAGTTCCTCAGGGTTGCGACCATCTCTTATGTTAAAACTTTGATATTTTATTGTTATAAAATTTTGAAAAATTTGTTTCTTTTGAGGGATGTCGGGTGATGCATTCAGCGGTAATGTGCATACATTTCTCAAAGCGCCTGACAAAAGTACTGCTCCGCAAGGATACAAGGTTGTGCATGCATGTCCCATAGCGTCTGACACAAATACTGGTCAGCTGTCACAAAGTAATAGATTCTCTTCTATATTTTTTAAGGTTAGGCGCTCGTGCAGTTTTTATAGTTTGCTTTGCATGAGGTCGTTTTGTACAGGTCATCTATTTAATTGACCGAGTAAAATCAATATTGATTACAAGATGTGAAGTCAGTATTTATAATCCTTAGTACCCTCGTGTTGAATACGTAAGGTGACTTTTGCCAAGTCTTCGGGTCAGTTTGGAAGTAAACCATGCCGGAGTAAGACGTAATGTTAAGTTAGTTATCAGCCTAAAGGCATCACATATATGGATTTATGAATAATACGACTTAAGCAAGGTCAGTATTGCATAAATATAAGTTGAAACTACTGAGTTAAATGCTTCAGTTATTTGCGAATTAATTAGCAGTTTTTTGGGGGTAAAATTACTGCTGATAAACCTTGACTAGTTTTACTTCATTTTGACTTTATGTATTATTAGTCGTGCAGGTTATGTTGTATTTGAATAAATAGATAACTTATGGGAAGCAAGCAGACACTTGACTGCTGGGTTTGGGATTCTATTGGTAGTCTTTGAAGAAGAATTCTGAAGGTCGAATACTTATGAGTGTTTGTATCGTGTGTTAAGTGGACGGGGACTGGGACAAGGAGAATGGGAGCCCCGACGTGTGCAGTGTTTTGCTGAGGGTGATACGCATGAGGACCGTAAGGGCTGGGCAACGTACCAACAAGAGGCGGGAACTCCGACCGAGAGACGTTTCAACGGGTACCGTGAGGGACTTGTTCACTCAGCTGAGAAGGGACAATTCTCGTGTGCGTGATGACGCACGTGGAGTGGGCATGTACGGTGTTGTAGCGTAGTCTTTGGGCCGGAAACCGTGAGGGACTTGTTTACTCGACCGAGAAGGGACATTCTCGAGTGCGTGGTGACGCACGTGGAGTGGGCATGTACGGTGTTGTAGCGTAGTCTTGAAGGCCGCGAGTATCGGTGGCGTGATTACTATCATTTTTTTTCCGTGTAAATTGTTATGTATTTGTTTGTTAATAAATAAATTTTTTTCTTGGAGGGTTAGTAAAACATTGATTTTGGGTTAAAGAAAATAAGATTATTTATTTTAAAAATGAAACTTCCACTTGCTTAACGAGTATGAATTCAAAGCCCATGTGTACAGAAACACAGAGCACCTGTTGTTGAAAATGATGTGGCACTGTTGATAGGTTTTTTTTTATTTTTTTGTATCCAGTAGAAGTAGCTACCGTTCTTTTAAAAGTAACGGTGTTATATTCTGGTGGCAGGTAGAAGTGAGTATCAGTTAATAGAAATATTAAGTGGCATTTTTAATAAATGTTTGGTGGAAGTGTGTATCGTTTTGAAGAGTCATAAAGTGAGGTTTTCAGTAAATTTAGTAGAAGTGTACATCGATTTAGTACACGGTTTGTTTACTGAACATTCTTTAGCATCACTTCCCGCTTGTTTTCTCTTACATGAGCCTCACGTAGGTTAATGTTCATACAAAATGGCAGAGATTGAACAAATGAAAAAGTTCATAGATATTGGGAAAGAGATGGGGTACTCTGGTGAAAAACTTCAAATGTTTGTAGAAAACGAACGTCAACGTGCACTAGAGTTGCAACGCGAACGTGACGTAAATGAACGCGACGAACGTCAACGGAAACGTGATCATGAGCGTAAAATGAAATTGGCTGAGATTGAATTAGCTAAAATGCAAGCGAATAACAGCGACGCTGTGATGAACACTGCTGTTGACAAAAACAAACCATTGTTGCCAAAGTTACCTAAATTTAATGATAAGGTAGACGATATGGACGCTTACTTGCAAAGATTTGAACGTTACGCTGTTAATCGTGGCTGGGAACAAAACCGATGGGCAATATCTCTTGGAGCATTATTAGAGGGTAAGGCCCTAGAAGTTTACTCTAGAATTCCCGCAGTTCATGCCGACGATTACACCGCTTTAAAGAACGCTTTGCTGAGACGTTATTCTCTTCATGAGGAAGGATTTAAACGAAAGTTCTTTTCATCGCGACAGGAGAAAGGTGAAATATTTTCACAATATGTTTGCCGAATGAAGAACTACTTTGACCGTTGGGTCGAACTTTCAGAGACGAGACGGACTTACGACGATTTACGCGATCTTATTGTTCGGGAACAGTGCCTTCACATGGCCCCTCGCGATTTGTCTACGTTTGTTCGCGAGAAGGATTCTCTTTCGCTTATCAAAGTTACTGAATTGGGAGACCTTTTCGAAAGGGCGCATTTTGACAAAGAACGTCAAAAGCCAAAAATGCCGAACAAATATCTGGAAGGTGACAATGCACAGGTTAGTAAACCTTCAAATACAAAATCGTTTGCCGATGTCCGGTGTTACAGATGTCACAAAGTGGGACATATTGCTTTAAAATGCCAAGAGAAGAAACCAGAAAAGGTGAGTACAGCAGTTGATGTAACATACTTACCTAAGCCTGAATGTGAAGCAAGCGGCGATAGAGAGATTGAATCTGCAGTAGTTATTGACGCAGAGAAACGAGAAATATCTGGTGCAGTGGATGAGCTGTCTGATTTTGATGTCGGAGAAGGGACTATTAATGGCACTAAGGTGCGTGTCATGTTTGATACAGGTAGCTCTACAGTGTTTACTCGCAGTTCCTTGATACATCCACACCAGCTTACTGGAGAAACAAGGAAGTATAGGACCGTCAATGGTGTTTTGTTCGAAGCACCTGTTGCAGTTGTTCATCTTACCTGTCCATGGTATACAGGTACTACCGAAGTGTTATGCCTAGAAAACATTGTCTGTGATATTGTGTTTGGTAAACCGAAACTTCCAATAACGCCTTCCCAACAAGTGAATGAGAGTTCAGCCGTACAAACTAGAGGCATGATTGAAAAAGAGAAACGCAAGCCAAAACCGCTGACTGTTTTAGAGCAAATTGACATCTCTGTCACGCCTGCTCAGTTTCGCGAGGAACAGTCAAACGACGAAACCCTTGCAAAGGCTTTCAAGCTCGCAAAGTCTGGAAAAATAATGAAAGGGAAGAAAAGTTCTGAGTACTACTACCACATGAAGAACAACCTTCTATATCGATCTTTTAATCAAAGCCAAAGTACTACCGGAACGGTAACGCAGCTCACGGTACCAAAGAAATACAGAGTACAGGTGTTAAAAGTTGCTCATGACGCTGTTATATCCGGTCATCTTGGGATCGATAAAACGAAGAACAGAGTCATCAACCAATTCTTCTGGCCAGGTGTCCAAGCAGACATTGTGCGCTATTGTCATTCATGTGATGCATGCCAAAGAACCATACCAAAGGGAAAGATTCCAAAAGCTCCGTTGGAAAATCCCCCGACGATTGACATTCCGTTCAAGAAAGTAGCCATCGGCATCATGGGTCCGATTAATCCAATGAGTGAATCCGGAAAACGGTATATTCTTACCTGCATAGATTATGCTACTCGATACCCAGAAGCCGTAGCCTTGAAAGATATCACTTCAACTTCTGTTGCGGAAGCATTGTTACACATTTTCTCGCGAGTTGGTATTCCCGAAGAAATTCTGTCCGACAACGCCAGCAATTTTTCCTCAGACATGATGAAAGAAGTCGCCAGACTTTTGTCTATCAAGCAGTCATTCATAACGCCCTACCACAGTATGGGGAACGGTTTAGTCGAGAAACTCAATGGTTCCCTGAAGCAAATGCTTCGGAAAATGTGTGCGGAAAAGCCCAAAACTTGGGATCGCTACCTCGAGCCATTACTTTTTGCTTTGCGAGAGGTTCCACAGGCCAGCACTAAGTTCTCCCCATTCGAGCTTTTGTATGGACGAACGATCAGAGGGCCAATGTCAATACTTCGTCAACTTTGGACAAACGACCGTTGTGAATCCGAAGTCAAATCCACGTACGAATATGTACTAAACCTGCGCAATAGATTGGAGGAAACTTGCAAAATTGCAGCTGAGGAACTAATAAAATCACAGGCACATTATAAGCAACACTTCGAAAAGAAAGCAAAGCCCAGATCACTGAACGTTGGCGATAAGGTTCTGCTGCTATTACCAACTAATCAGAACAAACTTTTACTTCAATGGCAAGGACCTTACCCGGTAACAGACAAAGTCGCAGTAAATGACTACGAAATCAGCATTGATGGGAAACGGAAAATCTTTCATATCAACATGCTACAAAGGTATTTTGAAAGAGACGCCGACCAACAGCTTGAGCAATCTCAGTGCGCATTCACTACCAATATAGTTGAGGTTGGCTGTACGTCAGCAGCAATAGTCGAAGACCTACCTGAAAATTCAGACGAAAACCCACTGGATGAACAAGAGATGTGGGAAAGCGTCAAGTCAGCAGAGACATACAGGCATGTTAACATCTGCGAAGATCGAACTCCCGAAGAGAAAGCTGCCCTCTGGGAACTAATTGGAGAATATCAAGATATTTTTTCGTTCAAGCCTGGTCGAACAAACATTTGGGAATGCAAAATTGAACTAACCTCAGGCGAGCCGGTACGAGCTAAACTCTATCCCATTCCTTTCGCTCTGATAGAAGAAACCAAAAAAGAACTGAACGAAATGCTGAAATTAGGGATTATCGAGCTTAGACGTCACCTTATCGGGCACCATTGCTCATCGTCAGGAAAAAGGATCAGTCTTACAGGTGGTGTGTCGACTTTAGACAGCTAAATAAAATCACCAAGTTCAATGCAGAACCGATGCCGTCTTCGGAAGCCATATTCGCCAAGTTGTCTAATCAACGATATTTTTCAAGTGTGGACTTCTGTAAAGGGTACTATCAGATCCCTGTGCGAGAGTGCGACAGAGAGAAATAAGCGTTCTCTAGTCCGCTCGGCCTAATGCAATTTTGCATGATGCCATTTGGATGGGTCAATGCAGGAGGAGACTACAACAAAATGATGAAAAAACTGTTACACGCTCTTAGCAACGTCGATAGTTTTGTCGATGACGTTTTGACGTACACAGTTGAGTGGGACCACCAACTAGAGGTTCTGAGAAACGTGTTTCAAAGGATTCGTGACGCAAAACTTACGCTAAAGCCTTCAAAATGTTTTTTCGGTTACGAAAGTTTAGATTTCGTAGGACATAAAATAGGCAATGGCCTAATCACAACTCAGACAGACAAGGTGAACAAAATCCAAGACGCCCCACTTCCAAAAACCAAAACTCAACTTAGGTCATTTTTGGGGTTAACTGGCTATTATAGGTCGTTCTGTCCCAATTACGCAACTGTAGCCTGTCCGTTAACAGACATGACAAAAGCTAAGTCTCCAAACTATTTAGAGTGGACAGATCGTTCAAAAGTTGCATTCGAACAGTTGAAACAAATGCTAATCAAGCAACCCATTTTGAAATTACCTGAAATTGACAAACTCTTTGTTCTGAGAACTGACGCTAGTTTGACGGGGTTGGGTGGTATTTTGTTGCAAGAACACAATGGAACGTTGCTTCCGGTCGCTTATGCGAGTCGCAAATTACTGCCCCGTGAGCAAAGACTTTCCACAATCGAACGTGAGTGCTTGGCAATTTGTTGGGCTGTGACCAAATTTAAAGCGTATCTGTTTGGAAAAAGGTTTATCTTGCAGTGTGATCACAAAGCATTAGTGTATTTGAACACGGCGTCGTACAAAAATGATCGTGTTATGAGGTGGTCGTTGCTATTGCAACCGTATTCAATAACGTATGAAGAGATTAAAGGTCAGGATAATATTGGAAGTGACTACTTAAGCCGACAGTAACTTCTATTGTGTTTGAAAGTAAAAGTTAGATTTCACTGAAGTAAAATCTTGTCGGTGGGATAGTTGTCACAAAGTGATAGATTCTCTTCTATATTTTTTAAGGTTAGGGGCTCGTGCAGTTTTTATAGTTTGCTTTGCATGAGGTCGTTTTGTACAGGTCATCTATTTAATTGACCGAGTAAAATCAATATTGATTACAAGATGTGAAGTCAGTATTTATAATCCTTAGTACCCTCGTGTTGAATACGTAAGGTGACTTTTGCCAAGTCTTCGGGTCAGTTTGGAAGTAAACCATGCCGGAGTAAGACGTAATGTTAAGTTAGTTATCAGCCTTAAGGCATCACATATATGGATTTATGAATAATACGACTTAAGCAAGGTCAGTATTGCATAAATATAAGTTGAAACTACTGAGTTAAATGCTTCAGTTATTTGCGAATTAATTAGCAGTTTTTTGGGGGTAAAATTACTGCTGATAAACCTTGATTAGTTTTACTTCATTTTGACTTTATGTATTATTAGTCGTGCAGGTTATGTTGTATTTGAATAAATAGATAACTTATGGGAAGCAAGCAGACACTTGACTGCTGGGTTTGGGATTCTATTGGTAGTCTTTGAAGTAGAATGGTCGAATACTTATGAGTGTTTGTATCGTGTGTTAAGTGGACGGGGACTGGGACAAGGAGAATGGGAGCCCCGACGTGTGCAGTGTTTTGCTGAGGGTGATACGCATGAGGACCGTAAGGGCTGGGCAACGTACCAACAAGAGGCGGGAACTCCGACCGAGAGACGTTTCAACGGGTACCGTGAGGGACTTGTTCACTCAGCTGAGAAGGGACAATTCTCGTGTGCGTGATGACGCACGTGGAGTGGGCATGTACGGTGTTGTAGCGTAGTCTTGGGGCCGGAAACCGTGAGGGACTTGTTTACTCGACCGAGAAGGGACATTCTCGAGTGCGTGGTGACGCACGTGGAGTGGGCATGTACGGTGTAGTAGCGTAGTCTTGAAGGCCGCGAGTATCGGTGGCGTGATTACTATTATTTTTTTCCGTGTAAATTGTTATGTATTTGTTTGTTAATAAATAATTTTTTTTCTTAAAAAAAAATCATTTTTTTTATTTGTTTATACTTCCCTTAACCACAAATTCAAAGCAATTTGTGACATCAGCAAAGCGACAAAGTTGTGCATACATGTCTCACGGCGTCTGGCAAAAATACTGGTCCGCAAGGCAACAAGGTTGAACATACAGGTCTCAAGGCGTATGGCACAAATACTGGTCCACAAGGCGCCAAGGTTGTGCATACATGTCTCAAAGCGTCTGACAAAAATACTGGTCAGCAAAGCGACAAGGTTGTGCATACATGTCTCAAGGCGTCTGACAAAAATACTGGTCCGCAGAGCGACAAGGTTGTGCAAAATGTCTCAAGGCGTCTGAGAAAACTACTGTTCTGCAAGGCGCCAAGGTTGTGCATACATGTCTCAAGGCGTCTGATAAAAGTACTACTCCGCAAGGCGACAAGGTTGTGCATACATGTCTCATGGCGTCTGACAAAAATACTGCTAAGCAACGCTGCTGGACATTTTATTGCATCGCATTAAAAAGGCCTTTAACCTTACGGTTTGTCATCGAAACAAGCATCACGTAAATAAACGCCCACCCCTCCTCCAAATTATGTTCGCCATTCTAATGTTCAGGGTATGAGCGATATACGCAAGAACTGTGGCGGAATGGAGAATGATTGATTTATTTTTTTGCATCTCATGTTTTAGGTATGTAATCATTTTCATTCGATATTCCACACTATCCATTTCCCAAAGGGCGCCGCAGTGGGGTTGAAGCTGCACTCCGCATCCCAAATAGGGTTACCCACAATTGTGTTTCACATTTGTCAAGGAAATTTTCCTTGCCTTATGTCATCTGCCAAAAGTTAACAAAATATATTTAGGTGTAAGACAAAAAAAAAACGACTTTGGCTTTTGACATCTCATGTTTTAGGTATGTAATCATTTTCATTCGATATTCCACACCATCCATTTCCCAAAGGGCGCCGGAGTGGGGTTGAAGCTGCACTCCGCATCCCAAATAGGGTTACCCACAATTGTGTTTCACATTTGTCAAGGAAATTTTCCTTGCCTTATGTCATCTGCCAAAAGTTAACAAAATATATTTAGGTGTAAGACAAAAAAAAACGACTTTGGCTTTTGACAGTGGCGCAAAGATATGTGAACGGACTTTAATACTTCAAATTCTGTTTGTAAAAAAGAATTAGTCACGTTTATCCTTTGTTGCACGTAAATGTTTGCGTCAAATACATCAAAGCTTCAAAGAAGGATTTATTAAGGTCATCCCTTTTTTAATGTTAACAAATTTTCCTAAAATGTTTCATAACGCGAATTTTCTCCTTCTTGCCCTCATACATTGGCTTTTAAATATTTGACATTTACACTGAAAAAGGACATATCGATATATACTTGCCAAACGTAATATAACAACATTATACAATTGTGATACAGTTGGGAGGATTCCTTGCAATTTTGTTCACTCTCGGGTTTGAATGCAACATGAGGTGAATTTTGTCGGGTGGAATATTATACGAGGCAAAGCAATGTTCAAATTGTTTCTTCTCCAACAATTGAAATCCGATGCTTTCAAAATTTGCGCGAATCTTTCATAGATGCGTGCTCCTTAAAAAATTACAATTTGATCTAATGCCGGCATTTCGAAATTTTTGGGGATCCAGCTGTCAAAATGGTTTTATTCAGATTGCTTCCAAATTTTGTCCAAGGTTAGACTTCGGCTGAAAATTACTGTTTTGGGCATCCGCTAGAGACTGTGTAAGTATCGGCCTTTCTAAAATTTTCAGTAACCAGTCTTTAAATGCTTCTACCATGGTTCTTTAAAAACTTTGTTGGTAACCAGTTTTTAAAATGCTTCTTCCATGGTTCTTTAAAAAACTTTTCAGTAACCATTTTTTAAAAGGCTTCTGCCATGGTTTGATCGAATTGCTTGCAGATGTTATAATCCCTATACCGTCTTGAGAAAAAAACAGTCGATCTGACAAACTGTTTGATACTTGGTTAACTAGATCTCGTCTGGTCACAATGTCCCTCGACAGTCTTGTTTTGTGATTTGCCATGAGGAAGTGGCGAAAATATGGGCAAAAAAGCAAATTTTTGTGCCCCGACCTGACTAAGGTCAGGAGGGGTAATGTTTTTGACTGGTTCGTCCGTTCTGTGCGTTACGGTATGATCATGAACACCATGTCCCAAGTTTTACTAATAGCAGTTCAGTAAAACCTGAAACCTGATGTAGTTTTAATATCTAATGTTACAGAGCTGATAAGTGACAAATATAATGCATATACATATGTGTATGTTTGTGTAGTACGCACTTCACATTTATTTCGTATATGGTACATATTCCACATTTCTTGCACTTGAGGATTTTGAATCCCCTGGTTTATTGAATTTGTAAGACTCGGTATGGTTCCTTTTTTCAGCCAAATCCTGGTCACGCGAATAGAGTAAACATTAAAAAAATTAAGTATATTAATATTGCGCTATTTAACGTAGGAAGATGAAATTCGCCTCACAAATATAGTAAAATCCATTCTCTCCTCGTGGCGTAGCCAGACAGAAAATTTCCCATATATTGCCGCAACTGAAGAACTTGTTTTCCAGATTCCAAATATATACCCTACTCTGAATGATTCTTCTTACCTGGCGTTGTAAATATTGCCCCAGGTCATCCAATTTGATACAAATACTCGTCTCCACGTGGTGTGGTCCAAGTGGATGCTCAACGTTAGCTCATAAAGTGGCCATTTTATGTTCATTGAATGGGAACTAAGAATAACAAGCAAAACACGCCCTTCCAAGTCAAGGACAAGAATGCCATTAACACTGAAGTGACGCTCACACACAGCAGTGCATGTTTCACTTCCAGAATAGGCAAAAGTTGATCACGAATGCTGTTTTCTTTGCAGTCTGACAGAAATACATCAAATGTGTATATACCTATGCCGCTACTATAGCTGCTCAGCTTGCAGATGCAATAAGGAATTCGATAGAACGTTATTATGGATTAGGCTCTGTCTGTCTGTCTATCTATCCGTCCGTTACCACTCATTCCTCTTAGATGTATAGGCCAGTTGGTCTGACAGTTTACAGGAATTACCCCCATGGTCGTAACTTGGTGCAATATTGGCGGTTAGTTAAAAATTGGATTTTTGGTGATTTTTTTAGATTTTTTAGCTTGATTGTAAAGTGTGTAAAGCTTTTCTTGTGGACACGATATCTCAAATTCAATTGGATGGATTTCAACCAAAGTTGGCATGTCGCTTGTGTGGAGAAGGATCGTGACCTGATTACATTTGAGTGACCTTGGGTCAAAGGTCAAGGTCACTATGAGACTTTGAAATTTTACACATCTTTTGCTTTTGGACACCGTCTCAGGTTCGGCTGGACGGATTTCAACCAAAATTTGTCTGTAACTTATAGATAAAAGGTGTCACAACCTAATTAGGTAATAGTTTTGCTCGTTTTCCAGTGAATTCTTTACTGTTCTTGCTGTTGTCCACATTATTATAACGAATCGTTTATATATCCATAAATTACACATGCTCAGTACAAAGATAGTAATGAACCATTACATGATGCAAAGAAAACAAATTCAGTGTAAAGTCATATTCTTCACCTATCGAATACTGTCACTGCCAGGGGTTTTTATTCTATTGTGAAGAATCGGCATTTATCGTTAGTCATAAGCCTGTTTCACTGCTTAATTCCGCGCCGAAAATATTGACATTTACAAACTGAATTCCGAATGCTACCGAAGCATGGTAACTGAGGTTGCGTATTACGTAGATGTGATGTTGCTCACAGACACGTACTTCGTACTTTGCTACTCTAAAGGCAATGCTTTAAGAATGAAAAAAGCTTGACGATGGACTTAATGTTTGGGCATGTTTAAGCAATACTTAAACCCTTTGGTTTAAGTTGCCGTCCCAACCGCAGTCCTCGTTAGGTAGAGCTGTAACAAATCGTTTTATACTATACACATTGATCGTAGATTAATTTTAAACTGACTCATCGCCGTTTCCGGTTGGGGACTATGCTCTCGATGATGGCTTGTTTTACATGGTATCTGTATTTATAGTCCATCACTGATCCAACAATGGCCAACAACACAGAACTAAACACCGCTGCAGTTGCTGTCACTATTCTAAAAACCACTCCTGCAAATCAATTATACAGGACAAGCACAATCGTTAATCAATAATGTATCATTAATAAAATTTGTCTATGTGATATGTATAACTGAAAATTATATAAGTAGAGTAAACTAGGAAGGATATATGTTCTTACACGCCTTGAATTTAATCAGGCTATCTTTATTGTAGCTTAAAAAACAGACTGTCTACAGATGGTCTACAGCAGATGTCCCGAAAAAGTTAGGCTATATACAGATAGTATGTTTTTTTTGTTTGACTGAAAATTATAGAATTAGCCTAAAGTGCTGCCACTCATTTTAAACCACTTTTTGTGACCGTTTCACAAGATTGGGTATTTAACTTTCAGAGTTTGAGTAAAGGTTATTCTCTTCATAAGCTTCCCAATGGTATTCCAAGCTGCAAATTTTTTGTATGTAATTATATGTAGTTGCTTCTTCTGGCACTAAAATGCAATAGTGCAAATGCTATTAGCTTTAAATTACAATTAATACTTTTAATGCACCGAATTTTGAAAGCTTTTCGTAAATTACACTCAGGTTTAAGTGCACTTAGGTTCCTCCAAAGTACTTGCTTTAATATGCCTCTCATATTCCTATATTTGGTCCGAAGCTGGTGTTATTATCCATTGCGGTCCGATTGAATATAGTAATTGTATTGATTGAATTTAGTCCCTATTCGTAATCCTTTGGCCTAAGCGGAGTAGTAATAATGTAAAGTGAACCCCAACAGTCCTCCGTCCTTGCATAAACCAACCGTATTTAGTTTAAAATTGTTTTTAAAATCAGAAATTGAAAAATGTTTTATTCCGGAAGAGAAATAATAGCATTGGATAGAATACCATGATGTAGTTTACAACTATCTAACTATTATTCTTTTTCTCTTAATTTCATAATTTTTATAATAAATATAGAGAGAAGAAAAGAATATTTCAAATAAAAGTTTGAAATTTATGTGACGAGGATATCGGTCTGATAGAACCGATTCAATCTTGCATCATAAACATCAGTCTTACTGCTCTGAGTGACGTTTAAGTATGCAACAGTAATTTGATGAAACTGTATTAAATGTAAAGCGAGTCACTTATGAAATGTCTGTTAAAATAATCTATATTTGTTAAATTTACTCTAACTAGCAAGTGTTGTTGTAGGTTTAGTTCTTCTCCATTATCAAAATCGCTGTAGTATAACAAATACCAATTGATAAAAGCATTTAAAGAAACGTCAGTTGTTCTAATTTGTTTTGTTTAAGGCACCTTGGCACAAAATTAGACGATCCCATAAAACTACTAAGTCTACATCAACAGGTAAAGAATTTACGCCTTCGAAGTAATTTTTTTGCAGTTTGGCAGCTATAGCAACCATAAATCCTTAATAACAACTAGAATTTATAAGATCAAGAAATGACGGAAAGTATTCACATGGCAGGTCTTCATGCTTCACTACAGATCCAGTCAAAATACAAAATGTAGTTTTATTTATCATATCTATCATATCTATATAAAGTGTCTGGTTGTTTGAATATTTATAAAGGATAACATATTATGCCAAACATCCAAAACAACAAAATACGGTAGAACCTTTACTAAACCTTTTGCTATGTGAGTAATGTTGTTCTATCGTAAGTATAAATATTGCAAGTGGGTATTACGCAAAGGTCAAAGGATTAAGGAACAACTTTTTAAACCATACTCATTATCGGTACTAGGCAAATTGTTTAGTGAACGTGCCACTAACTGATGTTCTTTTACCATGGTTATAATCTTGGGAAAGTGTAAAATCCTAGCACCATAAAAAAGTCTTTGAAATCAATCACATCAAGGTTTGACGATCGAGATATGACCGCCATTAGTAAAAATATATCTGTGCTCTAAACTGTTAGTGTAATCGTCGCAGTGACATCACTGGCAATTTATAGTTAGAAAAATAAATTGATACTTGTGGTTTGGTGTTTCCAATTATACATAGTTCTGTCAGTTCGGGATAGAATTGAATAGCCATGAGAGTCAAACAAACATGTTTGTCGGTTGCTGGATTTTCTATGTACATAACACTCAACATTTGATTTTTAAGAATTCAGATTAGTCAACTGATTTGACAATTCTTCGGTTTTTCCTCTGATCTCGGTTGAAACATGAGGTAAAATACTCTTAAAATCTGTCAGTATTTCGGTTTGTGCTCTTCCAAACTCGCTGTCCACCGTGAAAATTTTCTGTTTCATTGGTTGTATCTTAATAATAAAATATAAAATATGAAAATTTATATATAATTAACATAAAAATTCGTAGCCATTTTACAATCACAGACGCTTGTAGTTTCATTTGGTGATGATAACAATAACTGAAGCAAACAACATATCGTATCTTATTTGTACTGTATTCAGCCAAGGTCATGAACTTCACTTAAAGGGATGCAAACACAACCATCCAATACTTTGAACAGATCAAAGCGTGATGTTTTAGTTATCATAGACTAAAGATGACCTGCGCCATGAAATTATCATTATGCCTGAATGAATATGATAACACCAAGGAAACACCAAACGAACAAGAAAAATCCTTCATTCATAACAAGGAAAGCAATTAGCATTTTTCACTGTTAGAAAACTTATGACAGCAAAGCCTTGGCGTAAGCTTTTTGTAGTAGTTAATTACGGTCATTACCTACTGTGACGAAACTGTGTGAACTTCTTCAATACTCAGTGTAAATTTATTAATTCGTGATGTTTTTGTCAAACAATAAGAAACATTCCAGCAATGTGATAGCAAAGATAAGGCAGTGCTAGTTGTCAGCACAATGAGATCAAGAGGTAAATTCACGTAATGAAATGAAATTTGAATTATGAAGACAATTTTGTAAACGTTATAATACAATAGACTGACGGTGATTTAAGTAAAGTATATATCCCAAGTGATTCTAAATATATAAAAATCAAATATAATTTGCTCGTTTCGCATCTTACTTGTTTACTTCTGTGGGTTAAAAATTTTTGGTTTTATTACTATTTTATACTATTTCAAAATTTACGGTGTATTTAACAAATAATGTTATACCTGGAAATAGCGAATTCGACTCATTAATTTGCTTAATAAATGAAAAATTCTATTTCCTATGTTATTAATTAATACTAACTTCTTTAATTCATGCAAATTCTGAACCTCTCACATTTTTGTAACATTGTTCCTGTTTCAACAAAACCCTTCCTGGGATCAGAAGTATATTTAAATGCAAATAAGGCTTGTTATCCTTTGATCCACTTTGATTCAAGAAAATGAGCTATCAGATTGAAATCTTCCGTTTCTATCTATTCACACGAATGCATCATCTTTTTTCAGAAATAAAATAAACAGATGATGTCCTTTTTGCAGCTAATTTCATCCTTTATCCCTTTATTCCGAAGGGCTCTTAACAGCATATTAATGAAATATATAAACAAGCCACATGAGTGATGGAGTCACAAATGTTGTTATATATATTGTTATATATATATATATATATATATATATATATATATATATATATATATATATATATATATATATATATATATATATATATATATATATATATATATATATATATATATATATATATATATATATATATATATATATATAGAGAGAGAGAGAGAGAGAGAGAGAGAGAGAGAGAGAGAGAGAGGGAGCGAGAGAGAGAGAGATAGAGAGAGAGAAAGAGAGAGAGAGAGAGAGAGAGGGAGAGGGAGAGGGAGAGGGAGAGTGACAGACACACAGACAGAAGGACAGAGAGTGAATGAGTAAATGATAGAGAGAGAGAGAGAAAAGAAAGAGGGAAAGAGAGAGAGGGACAGAGAGAGTATATCGGATAAGACGAAGTAGACCAGACGGACGAAAATGATCGTACTTACCAACATTCGTGTTATCCTACGTTTCATGATTTTGTCACATGCCCATTTACCCTATCTTTATAACCTACCAATCATCGCACCTTCTGTGTGTGGTGCTTTTAACGGTTTAGTATCGTGACTGTTCTTTTTATATTTCTTTTTTTTTGCAACTCTCCTAATATTTGCAAATGGTATTTACGACATGTCTTTTTTGTATGCATGATTATGCGGATCATGAAAATGCACTTTGAAATGCTACTTCTGTCAAAATTTGAAATACAAACGGAGCCAGTCTATTTGCCCCATTCATAATGCAACACGTGCAACTAAGAATTGGTAAACACCAGCGTATCATTTGCAATTGAAAACCAGATTCATCAGACCATTAATTACGTGAAGCAAGTAGCTCAGGACTGCGAAACGCCTATTTATGAAGTCTATTTGTCATTGGCGATTAGGTTTACCTCATGTACTTGCAAGCAAATATCAAAAAGTACTAAAGTGTTCAACTAGAGTAGTAAGTATCATGTGAACACATCAATGCATGTTTTTACATGGGAAAGTTTGAAAAAATCCCCATTTCTAATGTGCCTTGACTTATATTATTTCGACCTAAACGACCAATGGATAAATGAAATTTATGAGTCAATAAGAAAAATATAACATAACATAAACGACCATTGCGAGTCTCACTTATAAGGCAAGTGAGTTTAATTTCAATACGCTTGCGCATATACTTATTATTCAGAGAATGGAAACCAAGCTTTTACGGGGTTTTTATTTCATTTATTTTCTTAAGTTGCACGATAAATGCCCTTTTCGGAAATGGCAATTTAATTTCTTATTAAGGTAAATAACGTATGGCACATATTGCACTGTGCAACGTCTTGTATATTCATGCAAAATGTAACATATAGATTTACAATTACACTTCATGCGGACGATAAACAATCACAAATTTTTAATATCTAATTGTAAGTGTCTTTAATTATAATAATTCTTTAAAAAAAATTTCCATTTATTTCTTTTTTCTTTTCTTCTGTACAGTTGCCAAATCAGAAAATGCCATGCATTGACAGATACACACAGGTAATCATACTACCGGAAGTTGTTCACCCAACAATTATCACGTTTCTAAAAAATGAAGTTTTATGTAGCTACAATGAAATAACAGTGTGATTACAGTAAAGCTCAGTGAATAAAGTTACAGACAGATTGCAGTGAACTTTCATAAATGTACAACTTGACATTCTCTTATTTGCAGCTATAATGCTATGTATAAACGAAAACAAAAAAGGGCAACAGATGAGTTTCTTTAAAATTTGTATAAACATACTCTCATTCCGTAACGAATAAAGCTCTTGATAAAAAGAGAAAGTACGTGCTTAGAATTAAAATTTAAAAGTGAAATTAAAGGCAGATCCCATACACCTCATGTTCGCCATGTCTTATATCACTTTTACAGTTTCATCTCAAAATCTTCACATATAGCCCATTTTGATTTATTGTATCGAGGAACGAATACTTCAAGAAAATATGTATTGCTGTATTATATTCCTTGTTTTTCTGACCAAATATATGCATTTTAAAAGACTGTGCTCTTTACAATTTGCCATCAGCATTTGTAATATTATTCAGAATAGAAACGAGATAGGCATTCTTATAATTTTGGCAATGCTTTCCTTCCCCATCAGCGTAAGATTCTTTGAAGCTAGTATTTTTCTTTTCTTAAATATTTACCTTATTGCATTTGGCAATATTTGGTACTTTGATTCCAAGCATGTTCATTTATTTTGTAGATCTGAAGATATACCCCCGAAATACATTGGCTGTATCCTGCAGTATTTTTAATTAAAATGAATAAGATGTTTGTTTACACAGCATTCCAAAATAATTTTCTCACACAGTTAATACATTGTTGCAAAGAAACCAAAGTAACAAAGTTACCCTATGACAAACGCCTGTATTTTTTTAAAATATTTTTTCTTGAAATATTAAATAGGGGACAGTACAGTTTTTCGTACTTGTTGTTTCCATGCATTTCATATTATCAAGTTTAGTGTCTTTCCAGTATTCCTATATTTGGCTTAGTGATTTAAAAAATTTGCCTCATACATTGGGAAGGGAGATCGGTATGTCTTAATATTTTGTAAAATTCAGGAGTAAGCCTATCACACACCAGCTTTGCCATTTGGAAAGCTATCCAGGGCACATTTAATTAAAGCCCTGGCCTTATGTTACGAGAAATGAAGTGTTGCACTCGGAAGTTAAATTGGGGTTTTTATCAAAACCAATCACGTCTCGAATAGAAAAGGTAATTTCCACAAAAACACAGTAACTTTTTCCATTACGCCATACTGAACAAGGTAGCATTCGGACGGCTACATTCTAAGTCAATGGTCCCTCTTTTAATCTTTTAGCCTGTGCACTTTCTCTGAATCTGGTGTGCCAAACAGTGGATCGAGTTTAAATAGATCTGGTTGTGTCATTTCATATAAATTACTTGATGCTGGATCAAGAAGCGAACCTGCATTTGCATATTTTTAGAAATCGGTTGCTTGGCGCGCTTTTCAGGGGTCTAAACCACTTTTTCTTAAAATCGCGGTTTCGTTTCTCTACAATTGTACACAATGTTGGATAATGGGCTGGCATGTTTGCACATGAATTAAGTAACTATGAGGCTATTCATCAAATGAAGAAAAAATAACGTTCATTTGCTTCAACGTTTATTTCATACCGATTTATTTCTGTGTGTGAGTTGTGGAAAACAACACAAAAGTCTCCGGGGAAAATACCACCCTGTATTTAATACACCTCAGAATTAAGACAACTCTTTTTCAATTCCGTGCCAATATCGTTCACATTAAAACAAACCGTATACCCAATCCGGTAGCAAGACAGTGTTGCTAAGCTTCCAGGGTGGTTTGTACACGTTTTGGGGTGTAGGTGACTTATTGCACTCACTTAACTTTTTTACACGTAATAAATTCACTTATTATCAAAGTATCACCAATTATTATTTTTTTCATTAAGGCACATACAAATTGCCTTTTGGTTTATTCGCCTTTTCATTATGACCAACGGGAATCCATTTTGTGGTTAGGCATGGGTGCGCGGCGGAAGAACCCCTCCCCCTCCGCTTCAACTTCCTTCACTACGAGCCAGTTTTCAAGCTTACCAACATGTTCTCGAACCAAATGAAGTGATTTTTCAGTGCTTTCCCCATTCACCCTCTTTTAAAGTTACTTGTATGCAACATATGATCTTAATCGCCAATTCTCCTACTGTTTAGCTAAATTTTCTGGGAAACAAAGCATTTATTAACCCCTCCCGCCCCTTCCGCCACCTTCTACCTTCTTATTCCCTTTCCATTCTTAGGTTTTGGTAGGGAGGTGGAAGTGGTGTGGTAAATACATGGATTTACTCGTAACAAGGTGTTTTGTTTATGACATTATAATTAAATGTTCTTAAGTTAGAACAAAACTGAATGACTGCTATGTGATATACTGAAACCTAAGTTAGGACACAACTGTAATTATTGTTACAGGCTCTACCGAAAACACCGTATCATTTAAATAAGAATTCTGAAGCAAATAAGAAACCAGCTATTTTCTGGTAGGCTATTCCGAAATAGACTACCGATAATTCGAATGTCACAGAAATCGAGTTTTTCATTATTTTATCATTTTATGTTGCAGACTATATAAAGAACTTATTTCCTTTCCTTATAAATAAAAAACATGAGTAAAAATGTAAATACAAATAATTCTTTAAATTTCAATAGATTATTCAATACTGAATTACGATGTTTTAATAAACACCCACTGTATATTCAGTTTATCAATATTTTTTTTTCTTTCACTAAATGATAAGAATTTACATTGTTCAACTTATTTACACCCTTTTTATAAGAAAAGTGAAGCATTATTGATTTCTTTGACATTCAATAGTCTATTCCTAAATAGCCTACCAAAAAATATATGGTTTCTTATTTGTTTCAGCATTTTTATTTTAATAATTTTTCTATTTAATTGTAAGTTAGGTGATGTGAAATGATATGTATATTGATTGCATTTGAGATATTTCCCCAGGGTGTTTGCCATTGTAGGCAGCAGATAAGCCTTGCTTGTAGAAATGGAAATTTTGGAACAGCCATTACTTAGGATGCCAGCATTAGCAACAAGTTACCAACATCAAACGACATGAAAGAATATTTCTGTTCTACAAGTTACATATTTGTGTGCTCCAATTCTACCACAGTTACAGATGACAGAAAAGGAACATTTAAGAAAGTGTGAATATCTTTGCACAGACTGTAAATGCAACTTCTGTTTGTTTTGCTCTGTGTGCCAAGAAATATTCCCTTGCTTTGCACCTACAAAATGGATCTACGGATCACACTTTTACAGCGATGTAACAATAGTTTTGTGCTTTAATATGAGCATGGATATATTTTAAAAAAACTGCACCTACAACCTACTAATACTACTGCTGATGTTAAATCAAAGTGTTTTGTCTGTTTATATTCTTCCATATTTTAATCTATTACACAACCGCTTCAATTTTGCGGCTAATTTTGTCAAATTTGCTATTTTTCCATTCATGCTTTATATTTTTATCCTGTGTGAACTCGATCTAGCATGTATCTCCACATATTCTCCATCTTGTATTCTGTTATTAAGTCATTTATCTGTAACAGTATACTGTGTGATGACGATCAACGCAAAGTTCTCAGTTCTGAAGCTATCGTGCTGAAAAGGAAAACACCTCTTTCAAGTTTTTTCATTTAGTTCTTTTCAATACAATTTATAGCCAATTTCTATTTAGTAGAAACAAATTTGCACACCCGGTAAAAATTTTAAATCGAGATCAGTGTTTATGAGGATCCCAATCTTTAGACTGAGAAGGAAGAAGAATCATTTTTTAAAATGTCGCTATTTAAACGATTTTAGACGAAAGAAAATTTTACAGGAAAATACTACCGAGAAAACATTATGCAAGCTTGCAAAGCAATCTTAACAAAATTGTGAGAGAAGAAGCACTTCGAAAAGTGGCTACAAAAAAGTTTTTTTGGTTAGGAAGTGCAGCTATTTAAACATTTTTCTTTGCGGATTACCACAATGGTATTTTTTTCAAAAGAGGTTCCCATAGAAAGCATTCAAAAACAGTTTGGAAATACTATTATAATTTATAGGATTGACATAAACTTGGTTCCAAAAAATTCAATAGATGGTTGAGACCGTCTGCGAGCGAATGTGCTCGAAAATATTAATAACAAGTAAGTCTATGGCACCTACTACATAGCTGCGAACCGATTTTTGTGCTTACAGAAAGATCACTTAGGATCCACTTTTTTGCGTGAATGCCTGTTGCTGACAAAATTGGATTGCACTGTTTACAATGAGACATACTACACAGCAGCGGATTCTGCCCTGCAAATCACATTTTAAAATAGTTTCCACGATAACTACTACAAAATGTATCGTTATAGCACCAGTTTAGTTGGGTAATACACAGAATATAAACTATTCAAAAATAATTTTCTGTTTTATTCCTATAATTTTTTGTTATCGTGCCTTTAATTATGTTAAATATGACGTACTTTGGGTCTCAAAATTATGCACATGAAAATATTGGTAGTGGTATGTTATTTGTACTATTCTTCCATATTCAGCGACTAGTGTTAAAAGCAGTTGTGAATTTGGTTATTTCTTGGGGTCAAGGACGCTGACTGAAAGTGTAAATAAAGAAGTAGAAAGGCGCAGAATTCTGTTAGTAAATTGGAAAGTGATCAGTTGTTTCCAGAGCAGTATCTGCAGCTATGTAGCTTAGGTAAAACGTTCTGAAACATCAAACTGAGTGGAACGTTCGAATAGCATAGTTTGTAGGGTCACAGCTATGCAATTAGACATTTAGAAAACATTAAATCTCAAAGAAATTTGATCAAAATTGCGGCAGAAGAAGCATTGGCTATAAAAAATTAGCTCATATGATAATTTTTAGCCGATCATAAAAGTAGTGCTTCAGTTTAAAGCAATGCAATCAAAAATTATGTGATAGAGCATTTGATTGAAGTTTACATACGCGCGAACAAAAAATCGATGTCTTCACTAATGTGATTGGGCCAGTCCGAAGAAGCATGGTTTAAAAATGGGAAATAAGGCAATCGTTGAACATGGAGGATATGAGGATTTTTGGCAGCGGAGAATTATCAGAGGTTTCTAGCACCACTTTTGCCCGTCTTTTGTTCCCTATTCTTGTCAGCGTACTGATTAAACCACCATTGAACTTACCAGAAACATTACATGGGTCCTGAACTGAAATTTGGACCCGGTGAAAAGAAACAAAGTGGAGATTGTATCCTTCGAGAGTGTGCAAGAAAAGGATTTTAAAAATTATCTTTGATTAAGCGTGCAGATTGTGTACGATTCAGCCTTGCTCTTTCTATCTTAATCTGTTATAATCATGTTTTGTCAATTTTAAACACTTATGTGAAAAGTCAATTATACCCTTCTCCCTTATAATTCTAGCTTTATCACTGCTTTTTTATGCGTACATTTGATAAGACTGATACTACAAAGCGCCTCAAGGCACCATAAATATTCTATATCGCGTCTACCCAGAACCAAATCCTTCGTTATTGTCTCATTCTGCCTTAGTGAATTCAGGTCCAAGAGGTCTTTGTTATGGTCTTACCCGATGAACCTTTCAAAACATCACTTGTAAACATGGGGCCAAATTGAGCTTCCGTTGAAACTGTTACGTATGAAGTGCATAACTCTGTAAATATGTTGTGGTTTTATTTCGGAACCCAGCCTATAATTTAATAACTGCATTCTCCGGTAACTTACCGTACTCATAGCCTTTTCAATCCACTGCCTTTTCCGGGATTGGCTTTCGCAAAGTTATAGCCGAAATTAGTTGTGATAAAAATCGTGGAAAATCTTTGGAATTATCGGGATATTTGGACGTTTATTACAATATGAGTGAATATAGTAATGACGTGAGTGATAATATAGCTGATCATTCATCAGGGTCTCAGCACCCCCCCCCCAAAAAAAAATAAACAGGGTAGGAATTGTAGTGACTCCGGGTGTGAGAGGCCACAAGGCCCTCAAAGTCAACAATCCACTTCGAAATCAGATTTTGTCGACATAAGGTTTGGGAAAAGGAAAACTACCTTGAAACCCTAAAAGCTTAAAATAACACAAAAAAACGCAAACTTGAGCACAGCAATTTCTCGGATTCATCGGATTCTTCGAGATGGGATACAAATTCAGAAGATGATTCTAATTCCGACGAGGGGTACAGCTAGTTTGACCCAATTGATGCACAGAAAGTCAACAAATTGTCGAAGAATCTGGACCGATTTGCGGAAAGATTTTACTGACTACGGTCAAACCAGAAGAGATAAAGAAAGTTAAAGATGAATGTCCCATTCCCAAGTCTAAGGCATTTCAAATTCCCAAGCTGGATGAAGATTGGCTAGAAATGCTGGACGAGGACAAAAAGAACCGTTCACTTCTTAAACAAGATCGGGCAATGGAGAACATTCAAAATACTTTGATGAACACCATGGAAGCCACTTTTTAAGATCTGCACTAAGCTGGACCAGTTTAAGAAAGGGACCGGAGAAGGTGCGGTGGATTTACCCACAATTTTGGAATGGCTTGAAAAACCTATTATATGTCTGGGACAAATCAACGTCCATCTAAACTACTATAGAAGAAAAACAATTGTGGCAAAATTGATGGGGAACCCTAAGAAGGCCCAAAAGCTCTTCAAGATAGAATCTAAACAGCTTAACTGCAAGAAGCTGCTTGGGAAAAAGTTTAAAAAGAATCATTCATCGATCTGTTAAGAAAGGAGAGAGGTAAGGGATTTGAAGAAGAATCTGCTGTTCACTTCGGATAGAAAGCCCTTTCCAGTGGGGCCCTCAACCTCAAGCAATAGAACGACTGGGGGCCAAAGAGATACCTATAGAAGCTCACCCACCGGCTTTTACGACAATAAGAGGTACGGATCTCATTGTCAAGGAACATGTAGTCAAGACTCCACTCCTTCCAAACCCCTTAGTCAAGCCGAAGGATATACAAATGAAACAAATTCAGGGTCCAATATTAAGTGCAAACAAGGAGTTCAAACAATGTCCTTTAAGATGGGAAGTTAAAAACTTGAAATTGGAAGCGCACACTTCGATCCTAAACGCTCAAAAACTGAGGGTCGATTAAAAATGTTTCAAGCAAGTTGGGAAATATTCACCAAAGATTAGTAATCCTGTCTTATATTTCGGGCGTGGAACTGGAATTTCCAACCCATCCGGTTAACAATACCCACCATACAGCCCAAATTTCAATCAGAGGAAGTGAAAAAAACATCGACGACCAAGTAAAAGCCATGCTAGCAAAGGGTGTAATACAAGAAGTAAATCCGTCCCGGGACCAGTTCCTAGGTTACCTGTTCCTGAGAGAAAAAAGAGCGGGGGATTCAGACCAGTATTCAATCTCAAACCCTTAAGCAAGTTCATGCCGTCATTTCAAGATAGAAACTATGTCGGACCTGTTACAGATGCTCAGATCGAACGATTACATGGTGAAACTGGATCTAAAAGATGCATATTTTTCGGTTGCTATTGCTCAGAAACACAGAAAGTTCCTAAGGTTCAATTGAAAAAACAAATTGTACCAATTTATGGTTTTGGCATTCGGTCTGGGGCCAGCCCAGCGAATTTGCACCAAAATTCTAAAACCAATAATAAGCTTCTTTCGCAGAATGGGGACGAGGATAATAATCTTTCTGGACGACATAATTTTGCTGAATTAAAACCCCAGGCATCCGCTTCGGGACCTGAAAAGGGATCTTTGTACTAGAGAACCTAGGGTTTCTAATAAATTTGGAGAAATCAAGCTTAACCTCTACACAGAAAATAGAGTACCTGGAATTCCTAATCGACTCGGCCCATATGGTAATATATTTGCCAGAAAACAAAATGGAAGGCATTGTCAAGGAATGTCAGTCGGTTTTACAGGCGGACAGAGTGTCAGTACGAGTCTTAGCAAGTTTGATAGGGAAACTGACGTTTTGCATGATTTCGGTTGTGCCAGCATCGCTGCGCTATCGACATTTGCAAATGCAAAGTGTCTGGGCTCTTCTGAGGGAGCAAAACTACGAGAGCTTAGTGACCATGAATCGTCAGAGCAAACGAGAAATACTCTAGTGGACTAATTCTCTTCACTCGACCAATGGGAGATCCCTGAAATAAAGTATGAAGGAAATAGTCATAACGAGCGATGCCTCAGACAAAGGCTGGGGGGATGGACTGGAGGCAGGAAATAGGTGGGATTTGGCTTCCTCACGAGAAGGAATGGCACATCAATGCCAGAGAATTGAAAGCGGCAGATATGGCCATAAAGGCGTTCTCGAAAGAGATGCGAAACACACATATAGTTATGAATATGGACAATGTTACAGCCGTGACCCAAATAAACAAGAAATCGAGTCCGGCCTCAGTACTGCTGTTGCGGTTGGCCTCGGAAATCTGGGAGTTTTGCTTGGAGAGGGGCAACACTATCACGGCCGTTTATCTCCCGGGGGATCAAAACCGGACAGCGGACCATTTATTCAGAGATTGGGTAGATTCTGAACGAAGAGATATTCAGTCGGATAGTGGAGGTCATGGTTGAATTGGAGATAGACCTGTTTGCCATTGGAACAAACACCCAACTGAGTAAATTTATCAGCTGGAAACCCAATCCGGAAGCCTTTGCTACGGAGAGTTTTCAGAGGAGCTGGGCGAAAATAAAGGGCATGCATTTTCACCATTTTGCCTGATTGGGAGGGTATTACAGAAGGTATGGAGGGAGGGGGCCTCGATGGTCCTAATAACCCCAGATCGGCCAGCTCAGACGTGGTACCCATTGCTATTACAAATGTGCAGTGCAAACTCGATTATGTTGCTGCATACGAAGACGTTACTTCGGAACACAGGAACGAAACTCACCCTCTGGTAGAGAACAAATCACTGAAATTAGCGGCATGAACAGTGTCAGAGATAGAGCGTGTCAGGAAGGATTTCCCGAGGAGGCAACAGGACTAGTCATGGCCAATGGCGAGAAGGTACAAAAGGGTCTTACCAGTCCGCCTGGCTTAAGTGGAACGGCTGGGCTCGTAGAAGGCAAATTAATCCTTTTCAGGCATCTGTAGCAAACTTAAATTTTTGAGTGCGATGCATAGGGAACGAAAGGCGTATAGCACGATAAATGGCCACAGATCAGTGATTTCCGCCATACACCCACGAAGGGGAACATAAACATGTTCGAGCAGTCATGACTTGTATTTTCAATAGGGACCCGCCTACTCCGAAATACACAGGATTTGGGACTTTGAGACAGTGCTTGTTTATATACGGCAATGGGCGATAATTCAGTTGTTGTTGCGGGATTTAGGCACGAAATTGGCCGTGTTGATAGCCCTAACTAAGGCGGTCAGATCGTCGGGTTTAGATCTTTTAAATACCTCTTTCATGGTTGACGAGAACGACAAAATTGTCATTTTTATTCGAGGGTTAGGAAAAACAAGGGAGTGGGCAACCTCCTCCCAGGGTCGAGATATATAAATTTAACAAGGAGGGAGATCTAGATCCGGTGGCATGTGTGGACGAATACCTGGCACGGACTAAAAGTCTGCGTCCAGCTCTATGAAATAGCTTATTTTTATCTCCGGCAGTCCCTTATGAACCAGTAAAGTCGTTGGATTGGCTTAAAACTATACTTTCCAGAGCAGGTATAGACAGGTCCGTCTGGACAGCCCATTCTACGAGGGGGCCAGTACATCTAAGGCTGCCCAAGCGGGTTTATCGGTGAACACCATTTTGCCCAAAGCATGCTGGAAAAGAGTGAGCACATTCCAGAAATTTTATAAGGAACCGTTATTATAAAAGGAGACAGAGGGGACTTCACACAAATCGTGCTAAGCTAGAGTTTTAAGAGCTTTGAACATGCAGTTATTAAATCTAGGCTGGGTTCCGAAATAAAATTAGAAAGTTTATGAGGTGCCGAATGCACCGAAATGAAATCGAGATTTTATGAGGAAACCACCTAGATTTAATAACTTTCCCACCGCGCCAAACCCATATAAGTTTGTTGATGTGAGTTAATGGGAAAGGTCTGTTGGTTTCCTCACAAAATCCATATAATTTTGGTTTTTAAAAATAGATAAGATTGAATTTTTGTGAGTAAAGTTTGACTGAACAGTATATAGCGATAGCAGAGCAATTATTAATTAAATTTAGGACATGTTATTTTTGAGGTAGCCCCATAATACTAATTGTCATATATGTCCGGTTTGTCTTCTGGCAGGCCGCAGTACCGGGAAACCTACAACCGCTGTATAGAGCCGGCCAGGGATTCTTAAAGGGCCGTGGGGGAAAGTGTTATACGCGTGAGGTGGCTGTGGTGAAACACTAATTGAAACTAAACAGACGCCAAGTTGCCGCCATGTCTTTATTTACAACCGGAAGTCACTGGCTACACGTATACACAACATTACCCGCGTACTGAAACAAGACTTACTGTGTAGATTACGGCTTAACTGTGCTTTAACTGCTATTTTGCTACCAGCATTCAGTTGAACACTTTATCTGATTATCAAACAAAAAGATATAAAATTTATAAGTATACTAGCCAGAATATATATCAATCAAATTACCTGAAAATTGCAGAATTTTACTTCTTCAATCCTTTTTTTTCCTACTCTATATTATCGCTATCACTGCGATTCGACATTCTATGATTATAAACTCGATCCATGAGTGTGGCTTCAAGGATCACTTAACAGGCATGGAAATGAAGCTTGAAGTAATTATAAAGGATAACGAATACGCAAAATAACTACTTCAGAGATATCTAAACCATAACCTCAAACTTGCCACTTAGTTCAGATATATTATAAGCAATTAAATGCAAAAGATAAATCCAAAATTCTATTCTTTCTATATTTACCGTACACAATTACAGCAGCTGAAATGTCGATTAACCGTAAAAATTGTCAACATTACAGCAACATTATCAGCACTTTAACTGAACTGCAACCAGCTATCAAATCAGCACCTGTACAACATTAAAAAAACATAAAACGTTCATATTGGCGTAGAATAAATAAATAATAATTAAATATAGCAAAATATCTTAATTGTACGACATTTAACTAAAAGTTAGTCCTCGAAACCGTACTTTTTTGGCGATCTTACAGAACGACCTGATCGCGATACACGACCACTGACACTTGAAATTTCAGTTTTTGCTTTAGCCGGTGAAACGGGGTGTGAAACATTGACAGAGGGCTCTGGAATTCTAACTGTCACAGTTTTTCGGCTAGAAACAGCGGGTTTCTCTTTCGAAATCATGGTTTCACCAGATATAGATGGCGCTATGCTACACGGAATAGCTGTACGGTCTACTGTCGGGTAAGGTTCAGTGGGCTTGGGTAAAACAGTTAATGGCTGAGGGGTATTATCGCTCTTGATATGTTTTTCTTCAACCGGGTGTTGTGAACAACGGATTTGGTCAACGTGTCTTCTCCAAATTGAATTGTCAACCAAAACTTCATACATTAACGTTCCGATTTTTCGCGAGATAACTGCAAATGTCCATTTTCCGTGCTTTTGTCGATAGTCCCTCGCAAGCACTTCATCACCCACACTAAAAGAACGGCGCTGAAATTCGTCTTTGGTGTTTACATTTCGGTAAACGATGTCGCGCAAACTCGGTTTTGCCAAATCCAGCCTTGTTTTGATTTCACGTCCTAGGAATAACAAGGATGGGGTCTCGTTAGTAGTTGCGTTTTTAGTTGATCGATACATGAGTAGAAATTTGGCTACTTTCTCGTGCATTGAACGAGGTTCGTGCTTCATCGATTTGAGACTAGATTTCAGACTCTGAACCATACGTTCTGCTAAACCATTTCGCGAGGGTTTAAAAGGGCTCGTAGTTTTGTGAATAATTCCATGTAGTTTTAAGAATTTCTGGAAGGCTTCAGAATGGAAGGTTGCACCATTATCTGTACAGATAACATCACAAATTCCATAGGCGCTAAACAGTTCTTGGAGTACTTTGACAGTTTCCGGGGCAGTGATTTTTTCCATGATCCGTACCTCTGGCCATCTGGAGTGTGCATCGACTATTATGATAAACATATGGCCTTGAAAAGGTCCTGCAAAATCAATGTGGATCCTTTTCCACGGCTGACTGGGCCATTCCCAGGGGTGCACTGTAGCTTTTGTTGGAGCTTTGCTTATCTCTAAGCAGCTCGGGCACATTTTAGCTTGTGTTTCGATATCTCTGTCGATATTAGGCCACCAAATGTACGATCTAGCCAATTTTTCATTTTCACCATACCAGGATGGGCGCTATGGAGTTCTTGCAGGAATGCTCTCTGGAACTTTTCCGGAATAACCACTCTGTTTCCAATGAGCAGACACTCTTGTGAAATAGATAATTCTTATTCATGTGAATGATAAGGAGAAAGATCTTCTTCGACTTTACCGGGCCAGCCATTTCTTGTGAACTCGAAAACTCTAGACAATACCTGGTCTTATGACGTTGCCTGGGCAATTTGTTTGAAGAAATCGGTAAGTTGTCGAGTAGGGCAGCATAGAATAGTGCTCTCTCTCCTGACGAATTTTTCTGGCTTACCGGAAGGGATAGTCTACTTAACCCGTCAGCGTTGGCGTGTTCACTTGTCATAATTATAGCCAGTAAGGAAAATGGCGTATCTTTGCATCCGCGAAGCCGTAGTTGTTGAAATACCTTTTTTAGGATTGAAGATCGAAACCAAAACTTTACAGTCGGTAACTAGAGTAAATTTCCGGGCAAACAGGTACATATTGAATTTCTTGATGCTCCAAATGATGCTGAGAGCCTCTCGATCGATTTGTGAGTAATTTTGTTCAGCTTTTGACAATGTTCGGGATGCAAAACTAATGGGGCTTTCGCTTCCATCTGGGTAGATATGCGAAATAACTCCAGAAATACCTTTTGATGATGCGTCACAGTGCAGTCGAAGCGGAAGTTTCGAATCATAATGTGCTAAAACGAGCTCAGATGTGATGAGATCCTTCGTTTTCTTAAAAGCTGTTTCACATGAGTCTGTCCATAGCCATTTCTGATTTTTGTGGAGCAACTGATGCAATGGATGTAGTATCGTAGACAAGTTGGGTAGGAAGCGGTGGTAATAGTTCACCAGGGCGACCCAGCTTCGTAATTCAGAAACATTTCTTGGAGCTGGCGCATCTGTAACTGCCTTGACTTTTGAATAGGTCTTGTGGATTCCGTCTTTGTCGACGATGTGAGCACAAAATTCAATGGAATCTTTGAAAAACTCACACTTATTGGGGTTGACTTTAAGGCCGTATTCTATTAATCGCTGAAAGACTTTCTCGAGGGTACATAGGTGATCATCATCGTCTGAACCGGTAATTATCATATCGTCCAAAATACACTGCACGTTATTGATACCTTTTAACACCTGTTCAATTGCGCGTTGCCAAATAGAAGCAGCTGGGGAAATACCATACGCCAGTCGATTGAAAACAAAAAGTCCTTTCTGTGTGTTGATGGTCAGGTATTTTCTCGATTTTTCGTCCACTACCATTTGAAGATACGCCGTTTTGAGGTCTATCTTTGAAAATTTCTCTCCACCTGCCAATGTTGCTAACATGCTCTCAATAGTAGGCAATGGGTACGAGTCAACATTGAGCTGTGGGTTGACAGTGACCTTAAAATCGCCACATATCCTAACAGAACCGTCCTTCTTCAGAATTGGGACAATGGGTGCAGCCCAATCACTCCACTCTACCGGTGAAAGGATCCCTTTACTCACCATGTTGTTCAGCTCCTTGTCGACCTTGCCTCTCATCGCAAACGGGACTTGTCTGGGTTTGCAAAATTTAGGGGTAACTCCCTCTTTGAGATGTAACTTCGCAGTTATCCCTTTTAGCTCACCCAGTTCTTTGCCGAAACACTCACTGTATTTTTCCAGAAGATTGTCTAATTTCTTCTTACCTCGAGCCACCCGTACGGACTTGATTTCGTGTCAGTTTAACTTGATGTGTCGGAGCCAATCTCTACCGAACAAAGGTGGACCTCCCCCGTGAAGAATGTATAGCCGCAAACGATGTTTGTTGCGTGATCAGGGAATACGAAACAAAGAGCTTGTTTAATCACAACATATTTTATTGCGAACGCGGCGTCGTGTGTCGTATGCCAATGCCGTAAAGCCATATAACGTAAAACCGCAATGCCGTAATGCCGAAATGCTGTAATGCCGAAATGCCGTAATGCCGAAATGCCGGTTTGCTAAAAAAAAAAGGAAAAGGAAACAAAACTTTAACGACTGATCTAAACAGTAAACGTAACTCTTAAATCAATTTTACCTTGTTATATCTTGAATTTAGTCATAATAATTTCACAAATAAACAAATTACTTAATTCACAATCACAAGAAACTTGAATCTCACCAATTTTGTCGGAACTTTCCTAAATATGATCACGCACTTGATCCGAAACTTGAAACTTGAAACTTTTGTTAAAAGGCGGGACGAAACTGTTTATATACTACAGACATCACGTGACTTGTACAGTGTCATGAGATAAATACTTAAACATTCTGGCACTGATTAATCAATACGCGGCACTTTTCAGTGAACCGATGTCAATTAATTAAAAGTCACAAATTATTTAAATGACTGCGTAACAATGTTCCTTACCTTCGTGTTCCACTAGAACATTCACGTACCCCTCTGGCCTTACACATTCTCCGGTATAGGTTCTTAACACAACGTTTGTTCTTCGCAGCCGTAATTTACCAAGATGGCGCTGATAATCCCTTTTCGATATTATCGAAAGCGCAGATCCTGTATCAAGCTCCATTTTGATCATTTTACCGTTTATTTTAGGACTGATCGTAATGGATGCACATTTCTTCTCGCTATTGTTGTTTACATCGCAAACAACTTCCGTATAGCCGAGATCTGAACAGGAAGTGCTGTCGCCATTAGAATCTTCACTATCAGTAGTCAGTTCATCGTCATCAATATAAAAAACCTTCTTCTTTGGCTTTCGCTTCTTAAACTGGTCTTTCCCGGTCTTTTTGCTCTCGGAAGATGACTTACCGGATTTCTCCATCTTGCATCTTCTCTTAATGTGGCCTTTCTTACCGCAGTTGTGACATTTCTCGTCCTTAAAACGGCATTCCTCGGGGCCATGACCATTCCTGCCACACCTGAAGCAGCGATTTCCAGTGGTCCTCTGCAACTTGTTAACATTTGCCGATGCTCCTTGGATTTCCGATACATCCTCCATGGCCATTTCCATGGCGATTGCTATCTCTTTGGCCTTCTGATAGGTTAAATTCTTCTCCGACAACTATCTTTTCAGGACATTTTCGTTCTTTATCCCACAAACCAGCTGATCTCTGAGGTGCTCTGCCAGACGCTCACCGAACTCACAATGCTCACTCAGCTTTTGGAGGACACCCACGTAATCTGTCACCGACTCACCCGTCTGTTGCTGACGCTTGTAGAACCGGTATCTCTCTGTTATCACGTTGGGCTTTGGACTGAGATGTTCTTGCAGCAACTCACCAATTTGTTCGAACGTCTTTGTTGATGGCTTGTTAGGTGAACACAGGCTATGTAGCAAGGAATAGGTCTTTCCGCCAATCAGACTAAGAGTTACAGCAACTTTTTTGTCGTCGGCTACGTCGTTGGCAATGAAATACTGCTCTAAACTCTCCTTGTACAGCTCCCAGTCACCAGTAGTCTCGTCGAAGGGCTCCAATCGTCCGATCAGTGATGCCATCATTCAGAAGTCACTTCAGCAAACACTCACTTTTCCGTTATCTTCGGTACTTTCCTCTGCGTCTTTCTTCTCCACCAGATCCTCATAACCTCTTCGGTCCGACGCAACACGATTTGCTCGTCGCCATTTGTTATACGCGTGAGGTGGCTGCGTGGAAACACTAATTGAAACTAAACAGACGCCAAGTTGCCGCCATGTCTTTATTTACAACCGGAAGTCACTGGTTACACGTATACACAACAGAAAGCGTCCGTTCGTCGGAAGCAACAGGAAATGTGCCATAGGGGCAAGGGAACACTTTTTGGATAATAAGAGACCAAGGATACTCTGTGAGTGAGTTTAAGAATTTGAGACTTTCGATTTCTAGGATGGTATAATCAAATATTGTGCATTTATACCATAAGATATTTGGTGTAATGCTGAAGTGAATAAAATCAGAGGAGTGAAGAAATTTTCCTCTTATTTTCTTTTCAAAAGCAATTTCGGGAAAGAAAGTGGCTTAAAAGGCTAAGAGCAAGATGAGTTACAGGAGGATGCAGTTATTAAATCTAAGCGGTTTCCTTATAAAATCCCAATTTGATTTCGGTGCCTCAGGCGCCTCATAAAGTTTCTAATCTTCGGACATAGCACCACATTGGTGCGAATAGACAGTACTGAAAAAACTATTCGTAGTAGCCTATTATTTTATTTATTTTTGCCACTCTGCTGCTCCTGCCTGCGTAAGTGTCCTTTTCAGTAACGCATTATTGGTACCGTTCACCCGTTAGAGTTTACTTTATTGCTTCATGTGTCAAACACAGGAAGCACTCTATCAGAAGCCGGGCGATATTTGGTATCTTGACGCTACGAAACGAAAACGAACGACACAAAATAAGCCAAATCACACTTTGCGCGTTCCCAATAAAAATGCGCAAAAATTGTGAGTTTCGAATAAAAAATTAAAGAAATGATGTAGAGATTTCGCCTAAATATCAATTTCTCTTGGACACCAGGGCAATCGGGGTTTTTAACAACCCATATGCTATTTCAAAAATTAATTGAAAGTTGTAACAAATAGTTTGAAGTTTCAATTTCTTTTATGTTCAATGTATGAGCTGTTTTGGGATATTTCTTCTATATTTTTCTATCATTTCGTATCCGGTTCCCTCGCAGTCGAAATTCAAAATTCTTAGGCATTTCATTCAAAACAACTAAAGTGTGATTTGGCTTATCCAGGAGTGACCGTACACCAGTTCATACTTTCGGACCTTTTCGATAGAGGTGTTGACTTGACTGAAAATTATTGAAATAACTTATCAAGATCAAGAAATGATAAGGGAAAATCAACATTCTTTTTTATTCAATGAGCCAAGTCACATTTTGGACGTTCCCAATAAAAATGCGCAAAAATCTCCGTTTCGAATAAAAATAACCGGGTATCAAATGAAAGAAATGATAGAGAGATTTTGCATAAATGTTAAATTTTCTTGCACAAAAGAGCAATCGGGTTTTTAACAACCCGTATGGCTATTTTTAGGCCCCAACCCTTCGGATTGGGGCCTATAGGTTTGGGGTGTCCGTCCGTCTGTCCATCATCGTTTTAGGCCCCAACCCTTCGGATTGGGGCCTATAGGTTTGGGGTGTTCGTCCGTCTGTCCGTCATGGCTTTATACCCCTATGAATTGCGGGGGCGGTTGGGGCCTGCCTGTGTTTCACAAATACTTACTTGTTGCGCTTAGGCATAAGCGCGTTATAAGAACCAGAATAGAGTAGAATTACACATTTCTGCGCATAACATTTCTCCTTTTAACCTAATTGGAATTGGCATATTAGGCATTATCCCTGGACAGTCTTGTTACTTCGTACTTTTTTTCTTTCTTACAGGCCTTCCAGCGCAACCTATTAAAACCTATTAAACCTTCTTTTTCCAAAATGGACCTTTTCTGCGAAAATGACCCATTAAAACCTGTTTTTAAAACTGCGAATTAATTTCTTTGCCCATTTATTTATTTAGTACTCCATTTCTTACACAAAGTATTGCCAAAAAAACTCACATTTTTAGATTACTTTCACAGAATAATGATAACAATATAAATTAAAATTAACTATTAAAATCGAAAAACTTATTAAAATATGTTTATAAACCCTTAAACCTATTAAAACTGTTATTTTAGAACGTTAAGTCCTATGTAAAGTTGCTTTTTGGACGCCCCAACAGCCTATTAAAGCATATTTTTTCGCCAAAAAACATATAAAAACCTTTTAAGGCCCCAACCCTACAGGGTTGGGGGCCTATAGACTTGGGGTGTCTGTCTGTCCGTCATCGCTTTTTTGTACAAGCGATATCTCGAGAACGCAGAGGCCTAGAGACTTGATGTTGGGCTCATTTGAAAGGTCTCGACTTGTAGATGTGCCTTTTGGCCAAATTCGATCACGTGATCTTGGCCAAATTGGCCAAAAACGCAAAAAATCGACTTGTGTTTGTACAGGCGATATCTCGAGAACGCAGAGGCCTAGAGACTTGATGTTAGGCTCATTTGAAAGATCTCGTGTTGTAGATGTGCCTTTTGGCCATTTTGGCCGAATTCGGTCACGTGATCTTGGCCAAATTGGGCAAAAACGCAAAAAATCGACTTGTGTTTTTACAGGCGATATCTCGAGAACGCAGAGGCCTAGAGACTTGATGTTAGGCTCATTTGAAAGATCTCGTGTTGTAGATGTGCCTTTTGGCCATTTTGGCCGAATTCGATCACGTTATCTTTGCCAAATTGGCCAAAAAACGCAAAAAATCGATTTGTGTTTGTACAGGCGATATCTCGAGAACGCAGAATCCTAGCGACTTGATGTTGGGCTCATTTGAAAGGTCTCGACTTGTAGATGTGCCTTTTGGCCATTTTGGCCGAATTCGGTCACGTTATCTTTGCCAAATTGGCCAAAAATCGACATGTGTTTGTACAGGCGATATCTCGAGAACGCAGAGGCCTAAAGACTTGATGTTGGGCTCATTTGAAAGGTCTCGACTTGTAGATGTGCCTTTTGGCCATTTTGGCCAAATTCGATCACGTGCTCTTGGCCAAATTGGCCAAAAACGCAAAAAATCGACTTGTGTTTGTATAGGCGGTATCTCGAGAACGCAGAGGCCTAGAGACTTGATGTTTGGCTCATTTGAAAGACATTTTGGCCGAATTTGGTCACGTGATCTTGGCCAAATTGGCCAAAAAACGCAAAAATCGACTTGTGTTTGTACAGGCGATATCTCGAGAACGCAGAGGCCTAGAGACTTGATGTTGGGCTCAATTGAAAAGTCTCGACTTGTAAATGTGCCTTTAGGCCATTTTGGCCAAATTCGGTCACGTGATCTGCTAAATTTTGGGGGTAAAAAAAGTTTTTCCGCCAGCCAGTATCATTGTTTTTCAAAGTTTTAAGCAGAAGTAGGACATTTATTTTTCTTGGCCTAAACTGGCCAACAGGTTCAAAACCATAGACGACCCCTTACAATTTTGGGGGCGTTGGGGCCTGTTAGTGTTCACTGAATACTTGTTTTTTTTAACTGAGGACCTATTACTTTTTCCTGAGGTGCGCCAGAAGGCCTGTTCTTGGGTTTTTCATGCAGTTAACGTGATCTTAGTGTCCAGGTATAGACTAAGGATCAAAACGTCGTTGGTGCACAAACAAGCAATGGGTTCTGAACAAACAAAAAATTGTTGGCGAATCGATTTTGTGCAGTGTGCACTCTCAACGCAATGCTTTGCTACATTATGTACTCGTGTGCGACGTTTCAATGAGTTCCATTGAAGATGGGCATCTGTTGTTTTTGTCCCTTACCGGTCATCTGTATATACACGTGTGTTTATATCTGGACCTGCAAACGTATGTAAGCATAATTATGCAAAGTGTTACCACTGGCCGATATAAGGTTGTACGAAAAAGTACGTCTCATTGACCAATGAAAACACTCAGTTCAGTAAGCGTATTTACACAAATTTAAACAGGCGCATATATTTAGATTGCATTAAGAAAATATGTAGGTCATAAATTTCTACTTTTACTTGCAGATAGTTTCAGAGTAAACTACAGTAGTTAAGCATGGCGTTTCAATCCAATGTTCCGCCGTCGGTACTCGCCAAGCTGGCGAAGAGCGCCGAGGGAGAGGCCGAAGTGGAGGAGGGCGAGCCGACGAAGCGGAGGGAGGACTATAAAAAGGTACGTCACGTTTTGTGTCTGCTGCGGCTTATCGAACACCAGGGTGCGCAACCGAGCACCCGGGTACGGTACCCAACCGAGCGTCCGGGCACCTGACCAAGCGCCCGGATACCTGGCCGAGCGTCCGGGTACCTGACCAAGCGCCTGGGTACCAAGACTGAGCGCCCGGGTACCAGACCAAACGCCGGGTACTTGACCGAGCGACGTGCTGGAAAACGGTAGCTGAGTACGTAGTTAGTATGTGAATTGGTGGAATATCCTGCTATTCCAGGGCGCAGAATCAATGGTCGCATGGCGGATGAAATTGTTAACTTGATAAAGCTGGAAAATAGCACACCGGATATTCGGAAAACGTGTAACTTTGGAAAATGGCCTTGGCAATGAATACGTTTCTGGTCTGTTGTATTCTGAAACCTTCCCCGATGAATTGAAGAAAATTTTCGGGGGTAGAATTTCAAATTTGTGCTTCAAATGATAATGATGAAATCAAGAGCCAAAACGATGTGTTTGGAGTTGTCCATTCCATGCGAAGTATCTGATCCTGGTCTGTTAAAAAACCGAAACACAGATTAAAAAAATTAAAAATAAGGTTAAAAAAGAAGTCGGATGTGGTGAATTTAAAGCATTGCCACATAGGCCAAGCTGCTACAGTTTTCTGTGATGCGTTTGCTGCTGATTCCAGTTGAAAGAGTTGGAGGAGATGAGAAAAGCTGGTACGGCGCCTGCCATGAAGGATGAGGAAGGAAAGTGAGTGCTCCAGTCCAGTTTTTTTTTCGGTATTATTTATTTATTTATTCCCCACAGGGGGAATATATGCGATCGACCGCGTGTCGGTCGGTCGATCTGTCGGTCTGTCATCAAGAGTTTTTTTAACACTATAACTTAAAAACTGCTGAAGGATTTTAATGAAACTTGGTATGTAGCTTCTGTGGGAACAAACACAGATTGGTATTGTAAATGGGCCAGGTTCGTCCAAGGAAAATGGACCAGCTGGACTGTAAAAATTTCAGTTCGTGATTGACTATTGATGGCCATGTTTAACTGATGGCGCGCCTGTGGAGAATATGTGGGCTATGCATACTGCTGTAGTTTGTTTTGTCGTGGTTGTTTGGGATGAAGTCCTGCTATTTGTATTAATATTCTTTCTTGGAAGTTTCATTGAAAAAAAATCTTTTTTTCTTTTCTAGAAGTTCACGATTTTTCCTAAACACGCAGATGGTAAATAAGGTATTCGCCTCACACCGAATCGCGATGTCTTTTACCACTAAAGTTCTAAAATTTATCGTATAAACGAAATATATGGGTGAGAAACGAGTGTGATGGCCCTCTGTTATACACGTAGTTTAAGAAACTTGTGTTATGGAACTAGCTTGAAATACCTGTCAGTTGTGGGGGGGGGGGGGTAAATCAGCTGTGTATCTTTGATTGACGGGCCGTCTTGTGTCGCCTTTGCAGGGACATCAACCCGCACATACCGCAGTACATCATGCAAGCGCCGTGGTACTTCGGCGCCACGCAGGCCACCCTGAGGCATCAACGGGCTCAGCCCGAGAAGCAGAAGGAGTTCTCCAAGCCCGACGAATGGTTCAAACGCGGCGTCAAAGAGGTAGAAATTCGGGCTCTCTATTTCGATAGTCGCATAGGAAAAATATAAAACTTAATCAAAAAAAAAAAATAAATAAATAAATAAATAAAAACGGAATTTTTGGTTTATTTTAGTAGATATCTGGTGATAAACAAGACCCGTGTGGTGGGGCACGTTTAAGTTGATTTGGTCGATTATAGGGTCCTGTTGCCACGAAATACCGCAAGGGGGCGTGCGAGAACTGCGGCGCGATGACGCACAAGAAGAAGGACTGTTTGGAGGTGCGTGTCAGTGGCAATCACTTCTTGCAAGCAAAAATTACGGAATAAATAAAACAAACAAAATATAAAAAAAAAAAAAAAACAGAAAGAAGCTGGAAATTTGACTTTGATGAATATTTGTGGCTTCCCTACCCCTATACAGTGCCTCCTAAAGGGCACAACTCCTGTCTGAGAGCTGCGTCGTAGATGTTATTTGGAGCTAACAGAGACACGCGGCTTCCTTGGTGACTCTTGTCTGTTGTTTCAGGTGTTGGATTGGAGCAATGTGTGGAGACTAAAACCATAACCTGTCATGGAATATCAGCCAGTCTTAGTGTAGTGAATTTCTTTGTTTTCACCACAATGAGTTGGCATTATTTTTTATTTATTTATTTTATTTTTTTATTTTTTATTTTTTTGGATGTAGAGGCCACGAAAAAATGGGGCAAAGTTCACGGGCACGGACATAGCCCCGGATGAGTACACGCAGCCGGAGCTGAGCATGGATTTTGACGGCAAGCGGGACAGGTGGAACGGATACAGTCTGGATCAGCATAAAAGGATTGTGGAGGAGTTCCAGAAAGTCGAAGAGGTAAGGCTTGGTTTGTCTCCCGTTTGATATCATTGGCGTAGAAAGAAAGATAGAGTCGAAATGTGCACAAAAATAGTGCAGAAAGATGGGATGTGCAGAGGGATAGTGCAGAAAGGAAGATGTCGTCGAAATGTGTACAAAAATAGTGTAGAAAGATATCGTTGGGATATGCAGATGGATAGTGCAGAAAGGAAGATATCGTCGAAATGTGCACAAACACAGAGCAGAAAGATACCGTTGGGATGTGCAGAGGGAGAGTGCAGAAAGGAAGCTGTGGTGTCTTTCTGCATCGAAACAATTTAGAGGGATAGTTCTGTGAAGAAAAAAAAAGATAAACCAGTCGAAAAGGAAAGAGAATAAAACTTTATTTTTGAGCCATTGAAATTGCTAATGAAGGCTTGTATGCTTTGATAAATGAATAACGTATAACCTGAAATGGGTTAAAATTGATAAAAAAAGGAGCGAACGTGAAATAAGATCTTATCCACCAAATGAACTTCTTCAAACATTTGTACCTCATCTTTGTACAATTTTGCTTTTAGGCAAAGAAACAACTAAAGGCTGAGAGTTTGGACAAACAAGCGGACGAAGAAGAGAAAGAAGGTGAGTCACGGCTGATGCCGAGCGTCATTCGGTAACTTCCGTCTTTACGTCGGGAAAAGCATCATTCGGTAATTTCCGTGTTCACATCGCTAAAAGCGTCATTCAGTAATTTCCGTGTTCACATTGGGAGAAGCGTCCTTGGGTAATTTCCGCGTTCACGTCGAGAGAAGCGTCATTCGGTAACTTGCTTTTGAAAGCAACATTTCCTGCTGGTTTTTAAAGGAAAGTGCTTTGAGGAGACATGGACGAATTGTTTGTGAACGAAGTGTGGTGAAAAGAAACAAGCTTTTGTATTTAAAAAAAAACAGCCAGTTTTAGTTCAAGCGGTTCCATACAAGTTTATGAATTTATTTTGTGGTTTAAGATCGACATGTCCCCCAAGCTGAATCCCCAAAAGTGTTCTGATTTTTTTTTCAAATTTCACACATGGATAAAACTGATATCTAAAATTACCAAAATGATTTTTTTAAATATAAAACTTAGCTTTCGTTGCAATTTTAAATTGCAGAACTGTTAGAATTACTAAAAACGCTATTCAAGTGGCAGTAGTATAGCACTTCGCAGCGACTTCAGGGGCTCGTGTCTCTCGGAGGCTTATTAATTTTGCTCTGAAATCTTCGCAAGCTTTATATGTTACAGTAAACCCTCTTTGTAGTCAACACCTTCTGGGCGGGATTAAGTGTTCATCACTGAGGGGTGTTAGGTAAAGAACACTGGATTGTCAGACGAAAATTCTAAGTGCGAATGTAAGATCGAGTTCATTAATTCGAGGCCTTACACTGTGTAGAGGAGTGCTCTAACGGAGGTTATACTGATGTGTTGGCTGGAACTACTTTTTGTTGCGCAGGCGAGGACGATGAGGATAAGTACGCGGAGGAGATGGACATGCCGGGGCAGAAGTTTGAGACGAAGCAGCGGATTACTGTGAGAAATCTGCGCATCCGCGAAGACACGGCGAAGGTGAGTGAGAGATGTCGAGGCTTCTGTCCGCGTCATCGTGCTCATGCCGCCAGTGCTACAGGCTGCGGGAGAGAGGTGGGGGGAGGGGGGGAGGTTGGATCAGGCCACCCGCTCGTGTGGTTCATGCTGGTGCTGCCAGTGCTACAGGCTGTGGGAGTGTTTGCCGGATCAATCCACCCGTTTGTCTGGTTCAGGCTCATGCTGCCAGTGCTACAGGCTGCGGGAGGGTTTGCCGGATCAATCCACCCGTTCGTCTGGTTCAGGCTCATGCTGCCAGTGCTACAGGCTGCGGGAGGGTTTGCCGGATCAATCCACCCATTCGTCTGGTTCAGGCTCATGCTGCCAGTGCTACAGGCTGCAGGAGGGTTTGCCGGATCAATCCACCCGTTCGTCTGGTTCAGGCTCATGCTGCCAGTGCTACAGGCTGCGGGAGGGTTTGCCAGATCAATCCACCCGTTCGTCTGGTTCAGGCTTATGCTGCCAGTGCTACAGGCTGTGGGAGGGTTTGCCGGATCAATCCACCCGTTCGTCTGGTTCAGGCTCATGCTGCCAGTGCTACAGGCTGCGGGAGGGTTTGCCGGATCAATCCACCCGTTCGTCTGGTTCAGGCTCATGCTGCCAGTGCTACAGGCTGCGGGAGGGTTTGCCGGATCAATCCACCCGTTCGTCTGGTTCAGGCTCATGCTGCCAGTGCTACAGGCTGCGGGAGGGTTTACCGGATCAATCCACCCGTTCGCCTGGTTCAGGCTCATGCTGCCAGTGCTACAGGCTGCGGTAGGGTTTGCCGGATCAGTCCACCCGTTCGTCTGGTTCAGGCTCATGCTGCCAGTGCTACAGGCTGCTAGAGGGTTTTTTTATCAGTAAACATGCGCATGTTGTTTTATTGGTGTATTATTTACCCGACACGGCTTTATTTGGGGACTGAAATGGTTTCTTGTTTACTCATTTTACTTTTTGAAAGCAGCGAAGTTTTCCATAGGTATTGAAAAAAATTGGTTGGTTGGTCAGGGCATAAAGTTCACGGGGTCCCGGGGACCCCTGATAATCGGCTCGGGACCCCTGGAATTTGACCCCGGGGTCCCGCGGGACCCCAGGAAAAACAGACGGTGTTCTCTTGCAACTGTTCAGTATCACCGCTGAGATTGAAATTGATTGATTTTTTTTCATTGTTTAATGTAGCATCATTCAGTGTTTCTTTTTGTTGTTAGAAGTAGTACGTTTGTGATTTGCAGGATATCACTAATCGCGTTTATTTTTCTTGCAATAAAATTGATTTTATAGAATTTAACTTTTTTTATTGCCCGAAAATGTCGAGACCCCACCACTTTACCTTGGGACCCCTGGTTTCAGAGGTCGGGGTTCCGCGGGACCCCGAGCTGAAAAGTAAACTTTTTGCCCTGTAAACTTGAACATTTTGGTTGAACATTTTAGGAATGAGACTTGCTAACATCAAATAAATTTATCTTGATATAAACTTGAAGTATGTTTTGCTGTTTGTGATTTGTTACAGTACTTGCATACTTATGTCTTACTCTTTTTGATTGGTTACAGTAAATGTATACTTATGTCTTACTGTTTTTGATTGGATACAGTAAATGTATACTTATGTCTTACTGTTTTCGATTGGATACAGTAAATGTATACTTATGTCTTACTGTTTTTGATTGGTTACAGTACTTGTACAATTTGGACGTGAACTCCGCGTATTATGATCCAAAAACGAGATCCATGAGGGAAAATCCTTTCCAGTCTACAGGCAAAGATCCACAGGAGTAAGTCTGTCTAACGATGTCCTTTCTTAAGAGCTGGAATCTTCCCTCAGCAGTGTAAAGAAGGACCAAATTGCTCAGTCAGTTTGTTAACCTTATCCACATTGCTTCCTAAAATGTATTGTGCAATAATGTGCGTTAATATGGCCAGATGTATTTTTGAAAGACAGTATATGGTAAGAGAAAGGGTAAAATGTTGTAGGGATTTTTTATCGTGAATGTTTTGCTGTTTCCGTGCATCCGTTTGTTCTTGTTTCAGTATTCCGTATGCTGGAGACAACTTCGTGAGGATGTCCGGTGACGCTATGGGGATCGCCAAAAGGCAAAGTAAGATTCGATCAATCAATCTTTTGATGGAACGAAAGCGCGCAATAATTGTTGCTGTTTGCTGAAAACCTACACTTACATGTAGGAATAAAGCAGGGGGGAAAAGTACCCACCTTTGTGACATCTTTGCTTTGTTGTACGATGCCTTGAAGAAAAGGCTAGTGCACTGTTCCTAGAAGCAAGGATTGCAAAGACTTTGCGTGTAAGCGATTTCCACCCATTTTGACGCCATTATGAGACTCATTGTGACGTCATAGTGAGTCTGTCTTTCCATTGTTTTGTATTTTGGGCATTTCTTTCCATTTTGATGTCATAATGGGCCTCTTTGGTGAGCATTGGCGTCATTATGAGCATCTCTGACGTCATTGCAGTTTTTGCGTGGGAGGCGTATGAGAAAGGCGCCGACATTCACCTGCAGGCCGACCCGACCAAGCTCGAGATGCTGGCCAATGAGTTCAAGCAACGCAAGGAGGAGTTTAAGACGAACGTCAAAGAGAGCATTCTGGACAAGTACGGAGGGGAGGAGCATCTCGACGCCCCGCCCAAACAGCTTCTTATGGCTCAGACGGTAGGTGTGGCTGGAGCTGTTCGATGCCTCGGCCTAACAGCGTTTGGATAAAACAAGAAATTGGGGAGATGGGCTTTCAGTTTTTAAATACTTAAGTATCCTCGGTATTGGGTATTGTCTTCAACCGGTTTTGTTTTGCATTGTTCACATAGTGAGTTCATTATAGGATTTTGCAGTTTGTCCTGAGAATATATTTTGTGTCGGCCATACCGGGGTTTTGATGTGCATTCGTTACAACTTTTGTTTTCCGGCCTGTCGGAAAATCTTTACAACACTGCTTTGTTATGGGCAATGATCTGGTTGTAAAAATTAAACTGGTAACAGAACTGGGAGCGCGGCTGGTAGTAGTGAGGTCAGCAATGGTTTCTGTGTAGAAAAGTGCACGCAAAGTGTCATTGGTTCACCGGGGAAGGAAGAGAAAATTATATCGTGTCTGGTTTAGGTTAATTCAGCAAAACATTGTTGTCTAAGCAAGCTAAATGGAGTTGCTTTGATTGAAACAGGAGGATTATGTGGAGTATTCACGGCACGGTACGCTGATCAAGGGTCAGGAGAAAGCTGTGGTTAAGTCCAGATACGAAGAGGATGTACTCATAAATAACCACACTGTAAGTACAGCTAAAGTGTAAACACTTAAATCAAAGCTGTGGTTAAGTCCAGATACGAAGAGGATGTACTTATTTATATAAATAACCACACCGTAAGTAGAGCTAAAGTGTAAACACTTAAGTCATTCGAGGCGTGGCAATTGTTAACGATCTTGAACTTGGCAACTGACAACGGAAGCTTGTGGATGTGGTTTTTGTTTTTATTTTATACCGATCTCCGTGTATTAATGCGAACTGTGTGTGTTTGTGAATGGTGGAGATGTGAAGCATTAATGTTTGTTTACAGAGCGTGTGGGGATCGTATTGGAAGGACGGCAAATGGGGATTCAAGTGCTGTTTCTCTCTCATCAAAGAATCGTACTGTACGGGAACAGCCGGGAAACAGGCAGCGAAGACCAGTCTACCCGGGATAGACGAGGCTCCACATAATTCAGAAAGACTGCAGATAGCCCCTGCCAAAGAGGAAAGTGTCGACCAATCAGATTCCGAGGGTGAGATTCAAGATGAACCAGTAGACGAAGAGCAAGAGCTGAAGGAGGCGATAGCGAGATTGAAACAAAGAAGAGAAGAAAAGAGATTGAAACGAAAAGAGAAACGGAAAAAGAAAAGTAAAAAGAAGAAAAAGAAGAAAAAGCAAGAAAGCAGTTCAAGGTATATTTAAGTCAGCAAGTTATTGTTTTTAACCTCAACGATTTGGTTATATGTTATTTTAATATAATATAAACATGGTCAATTTAATTATTCTTAAATTAAATTAGTTGTAAATTTTCTCCAGCGCGTTTAGATCATAACTGTGTGATAGTCGAAAAACCTGCTGTATTTGGGGTTAGATGGCGCGTTGTGCGGCGTCCAAAAACATTAAGCCATTCTCATTCTCATGCGTCATTCTCACGTGTGCATTCGTTTCGTTCGTAACAGTTCTTCAAGCTCAGAAAGCGAGGACGAGGAAGCGGCGAAGGAGAAACGAGTCCAGGAGGTATGTTCATATCAACTGTTTTTGTGTTGTACATTTAGAATACACCCTACTTTGGAAGCAATATATGAGGCGACTCAATATAGTTCACCAAATGACAGTGTCAAAATACAGCAAAATACAATAAAAATACACTAATTGATTCAGTCGAGTATTATAAGGTCTAGATGGAGTACTGATTGCGTGCTTGTGTTATTGGTGAACCTGTGTGCTAATTGTGTCCTTGTGTACTGATCATGTACATGTGGTTTACTTCTGTACTGGTTGTGTCCATCTGTACTGATGGCGTACTTGTGTACTGACCGTGTACTGCTTGTGTACTGATGGTGTACTTGTGTACTGATCGTGTATTTGTGTACTGAAGGTGTACCTGTGTGCTGACCGTGTACTGCTTGTATACTTGTGTACTGATGGTGTACCTGTGTATTGGTGTACTGATCGGGTACTTGTGTACTGCTTGTGTACTGATGGTGTACCTGTGTGCTTGCAGGCCATGCGTAGAGAGAAGGAGCGCGTGCGGCAGGTGGACAAAATGCTCTCCCAGGACGAGCGGAAGCGGAAGTACAACAGCACGTATGAGGTCAGCGAGCCGACGGAAGAGGAAATGGAGGCGTTCAGGCGCAAGCAGAAGCGCTTCGACGACCCCATGGCGCATTTCACATAGTATGCGGAGACTGTCAGGCGCATCTAGCGCCTTGATAACAGTGCGCTCTTGGTTACGGTACTCAGAAGACTGTTGCTTTCAGTACCGTTGGAGTACTGTGTGGTATAGCTATTGCCCGCGGGACGGGATGTCTGACAATGCAAAACAATGCACTATTTTATGGTGGACCCGCGTCATCAGTAGTGCAGCTGAACCGTGACTGTACAAAAACATCGTTAATCCCCGGCCTTAGTTTCTCATTAATTCCTTCCTTGTTGGTTATGCTATAGGGAGGAGGGGAGAGGGGGGGGGGAATGATCATGGTAGAGTTGGGGAATGGCACTTCTAGCGGTATCACGTGATTATGTGTCATATATCGAATAATGTACAATAACATCCGTAATTAATATGTTTTTAATTGGAAATATGTAAGCAAATTAAAGATGAAGCACTAGCTGGGAACGAGGGCCAGCTGGGGCACAGGTCCGTGCCACTCAGGCCCGTGAAATATGTAAGCAGATGAAAGATGAAGCACTAACTGGGAACGAGGGGGGCTGGGGCACAGGTCAGTGCCACTCAGGCACGTGAAATATGTAAGCAGATGAAAGATGAAGCACTAACTGGGAACGAGGGAGGCTGGGGCACAGGTCAGTGCCACTCAGGCCCGTGAAATATGTGAGCAGATGAAAGATGAAGCACTAGCTGGGAACGAGGGAGGCTGGGGCACAGGTCCGTGCCACTCAGGCCCGTGAAATATGTGAGCAGATGAAAGATGAAGCACTAGCTGGGAACGAGGGAGGCTGGGGCACAGGTCAGTGCCACTCAGGCCCGTGAAATAAATGGCTCTGATTCAGATACAACTTGGAGTGAAAAATGTGATTGACTTTCATAAGTGTGCTTAATAAACTTTTGTTTTTACGTTATTTTAGACATAATAAGTTTTAAAAGGTTACTGTATATATGTTACAGGTAAATTGTCAGATCGGGCAGTTTTAAACGGCTTAAACTTTTCGCCCCTTTGCAAAATACCTGGTCTTAGTACTCCAAAAATGCGACAGTTTGTCTGGAATGGTATTTACTTCATAACGTTAACACACTCGATTACGTTTCTTCCAGTTGTCGATCTGGTCTTGGGTCAAGTCAACCCTCGACCAACTCAACCCATACCAACTCAACCCACCCTGAAAGTCAACTCAACCCAGTTTTTCAGACCAACTCAACCCACCCTGAAAGTCAACTCAGCCCACCTTGTTTTATTCATTGATTAGTCATTTTACTATTAATTACTCTTATTTTGCAGGGAAATAAAAACAATGACGTTTATTTACAGCCTAAATTTATGTCTTTTTACGGCAATACACATCGTATTTTACACAGGCTGTGTCTGGTCAACGACACTGCGAGCAGTTGCATGATAATTAATAAATTTATTTACGTGTGTATCCTTTTAAAATAACCAACCAATCTTTTCACACATTATTAAACAATTTAAATACGAGTCTTGCACAACAAAATAAACACCACATATACACAACGCTTAAGTTATTTGCTGACTTGACAAAATGACAGTTTATATGTCACGTTTTACACACCACAAACTGTTTCTGGTCTTGTCAGATTTACAGTCTGGGCACTATACATTTGGGGCGTAAAGCCTGCACGCGACTTTCAACAACCTGGAAGCTGAACGCGTTCCGTTTTTGTATTACACATCATACATTAAAGAGGTGATCCCGTATCAGTTGAAACCCGAGAACACCCTCTCCGTCTCAGATAATTTATGTGACTGTAAAAAGAATACATATCTGTGTCGTCTTACGGAAATATTTCGAATGATATGCTATGAAAATCTCCTGTCTCAGATGGTTTCTGTGTAGTGGTGTGATTCGAACCCTAAAACATGGTTCGAATATTCGAAAAAATTTTCGAATATTGTTCGAATATTATTCGAATATTTGCATGTTTTTGTAAATTGTTGTTTACTTCTACGAAAAATATTTACGGATGATGTTTTATTGTGAAACGTCTTTTATTTATTCTAAAAGTCATACATTTGATAAATTTCCTTGCAATTTCAACAATTCTTAAGTATTTTTATTTCGTAATTGACCAAACGTACAAGCATTATACTTGAATATTATGTGAAACCTAAAACAACTAAATTTATATACATATATAATTGTAATACTATCTGTTTATTTGCTTTTTTACTTTCACATGGCACATTGAATGAGTCTGTTTTCGTTCAAATGTAGAAAAAATAAATATCAACACCTACAACACCTACATTTAAAACGATTAACAAAAATTCAATTGCAAGTAATTCTTAATGTTACATATCCGGATTCTACAGAGTTATTCAGAAACATAAAATTGTTTTGATTAACTATGTTAAAATGAAAAATTTCTTGTTTTTTGATGCGTCAGATAATTTTATGTTTGTCTTTGACGTCACGATATAGCACATAATATCTCTACTTTAATTTATGCTGAGTTTAAAACAAAACTCCGAATACAATCCTGCGAACTTTTCAAATTTTTAAGTAACAATGCTCTTAACTAGGAAGGAAGGCTGTTGCGCGAGACCAAGATACGTATTTGTATACGCTTTCCATGTATTCTTGTTCAAGAACATGAGCCAATTCACACTCTCGTGTTTCAGTTGTGATCTCTTTTTTGTGACGATGCTTCCTGCCAGGCTAAATATTCTTTCAGCAGGCACTGATGTTGCAGGTAGTATGTTCTTCGCAGCAGTCGATATCTATGGGTATTTTGTATAATTTTCACGCCACCACGTCAGAGGACATAAGTTAGTGTCTATCTGTGCTTCAGAGGAGTATCGTGCTATTTCAATTTCAGTTATTTCGCTTTTAGTAGGCGTCTGGTCAGAGCATTGTCAGATTTGCGTGTTTTCGGTTCTGGAGCAGCTAGTTCAGCATCCTGCGCTGCCTCATCCGGGAGGCATGGCAAAGGTGGCGCATTTGTTTCGACTTGAGGTTTTGGAGTTCGAGCTCTGTTCTGTCCAGCTTCGTATGTAATGTCACATTGCTCTTTCAATGCATTGGTGGCCTTATCCCTTTCTTCTGCAGTTAAGAATAAAAGGCGTTTTGGTCTGGGGTCAACTAAAGATAACGCGTACATTGCAAAGTTGTTCTTTTGGTTATCGAGATTCGATAACATTGAGCGTTTCAGTTTCGGGACAGTTGGAGGGTCATCATCGTTCCGATCCAGTAGATTTTCAAGTTTCATCGTCACAGGAAGTACCATTGAAATGGTTGGGGACTCAGTGGCAAACTTCAAAGGGCGAAGAAGATTCACCATGGCGTCAACTATTTGCTCATCGTACGTATAGAGTTTGCCCTTACAGTACCACCTTGCTTGAAATTCGGGTCAGTAGCCACCGCATGCAATGCCAGTGTTTGCTCAATTATGTCAACTGTGCTATTCCGTCTTGTTTCGACGTCAGCGATGAGTTTGTGGTTATGTAGCTCGTTGGGGGTCAGACAGGAAGGACGGCTGGCAATCAAAAGTTATTTAATCCGTCTTTTTAAGAGTTTGGATACTTTTTCGATTGCATCGATGCGAGGGTATTGTCGTATGGAGAGCAAATTTATGGGTCCAGTTATCTTGGATTAAAAATTCAAAGAAAACTGGCCAAGTAGTGAGCTGAAGAACGGGTAGCTATTTAGCAAAGATCATTAATAAACTCTTAAAGTTGACTTTACATAAACCTTTACAATTTTTACCGTCAAACTTGCGAAAAAAAATTACGAGAAACTGAAGCTGAGACATTAGAAATATTAGGCTATATGATGCTACATACCATTATCTATGAAAAATATATAAAAACTTTACCTCTTTGCGAGATAGTTTGGTTGAAATATTCAATAAATCCAACTTTTCTATGCATCTTCTTACTTGTTTTTTTTTTTACAAAATGGCTGCCACTTGTAGAATCTACGCATGCATAATTAATGAGCTAAAGAGCAATTTGATTGGCTTAGAGAGATCACGTAATACATTGTGAGACTTCTTGTCTCTTTCTCGTTTAAAGCGTGTGTCGATCGTGGCAATAACAAGTTCTAGCTCACTGAGAAACGCGTCGTACGTTCCGCAAACATAGGGTTTAAAATGCTTTACTGTATGCTGTGCTTGCAGATCTCTAGAGATCCCCTTGGATATTTTTATTTTCCTAAGAAATAGTTCTTTGTAGATAACACTCGATTCCAAGCATGCATTACCGTATGCATTTTATTTGATATAAGTTTTGCATAGCTTCAAAATGAATTGGCGTCACTGGTTTAGTCAAATAGTAAAGAAAACTAAGGACTTAAAGTTTTCGAATATTCGAACCCTATTTTAGGGTTCGAACCCTATCAAAACGAATCGAATATTCGAATATAAGGCACATCACTATTTCTGTGATTGTATAAACACATTACATTAAAGAAAAGTTCACACATTTGGATAGTTTCTTTCATCTGAAACCAGTAACTCATCTTAGAAACTGATTATTGTATTTCGTTTTTCATTAATATATTTAGTCCTTGGAATGATTTCATTTAGGTGGGTTGAGTTGACTTTCAGGGTAGGTTGAGTTGGCATTAAGGATGGGTTGAGTTGACCAAACATAGATGGGTTGGCTGGACTAAAATGGGTTGAGTTGGCTGAGGGTTGGGTTGGTCGAGGGTTGATTTGACCAAACCCCGTACGCGTTACTCCACGTCGCGACAACAGGCACACGGTACTCCACGTCGCGACGACAGGTACACGTCACTAGACGTCGCGACGACAGGTACTCGTTACTACACGGCGCGACGACAGGTGCACGTTACTACACGCCGCGACGACAAGCACGAGTTACTACACGTCGCGACGACAGGTACACGGTACTAGACATCGCCACGACAGGTACACATTACACGTCGTGACGACAGGCACGAGTTACTACACGTCGCGACGACAGGTACACGGTACTAGACATCGCGACGACAGGTACATATTACACGTCGCGACGACAGGCACGACTTACTACACGTCGCGACGACAGGTGTGCGGCACTAGACATCGCGACGACAGGTACACATTATTACTCGTCGCGACGACAGGCATGAGTTACTGCACGTCGCGACGACAGGTGCGCGGCACTAGACATCGCGACGACAGGTTCACATTATTACTCGTCGCGACGACAGGCATGAGTTACTACACGTCGCGACGACAGGTACGCGGTACTAGACATCGCGACGACAGGTGCACGTTACTACACACCGCGACGACAGGCACACATTAGTACACGTCGCGACAACAGGGACACGTTACTCCACGTTGCGACGACAGGTACGCGTAGTTAGACGTCGCGACGACAGGTACACGTTACTACACGGCGCGACGACAGGCATGAGTTGCTACACGTCGCGACGACAGGCATGAGTTGCTACACGTCGCGACGACAGGTACGTGGTACTAGACATCGCGACGACAGGTTCACGTTACTACACGGCGCGACGACAGGTGCACGTTACTACACGCCGCGACGACAAGCACACGCTGGTACACGTCGCGACGACAGTACGCGTTACGATACACTACAACGACAGGTACACGTTACTACACGTCACGACGACTAGTACGCGTTACTACACGCCGCGACGACGGGCACACGTTACTACACGTCACAACGACAGGTACGCGGTACTAGACGTCGCGACGATAGGTACACATTATTACACGTCGCGACGACAGGTGTGCGGCACTAGACGTCGCGGCGACAGGCGTGAGTTACTAAACGTCGCGACGACAGGTGCGCGGCACTAGACATCGCGACGACAGGTACACATTATTACTCGTCGCGACGACAGGCATGAGTTACTGCACGTCGCGACGACAGGTACGCGGTACTAGACATCGCGGCGACAGGTACACATTATTACTCGTCGCGACGACAGGCATGAGTTACTAAACGTCGCGACGACAGGTGCGCGGCGCTAGACATCGCGACGACAGGTACACATTATTACTCGTCGCGACGACAGGCATGAGTTACTGCACGTCGCGACGACAGGTACGCGGTACTAGACATCGCGACGACAGGTACACGTTACTACACGCCGCGACGACAGGCACACGTTAGTACACGTCACAAGAGGTACACGTTACTGCACGTCACGACGATAGGTACACGTCACTAGACGTCGCGACGACAGGCACACATTAGTACACGTCGCGACAACAGGTACACGTTACTCCACGTCGCGACGACAGGTACGCGTAACTAGACGTCGCGACGACAGGTACACGTTACTACACGGCGCGACGACAGGCATGAGTTACTACACGTCGCGACGACAGGCACACGTTACTACTCGTCGCGACGACAGGTACACGTTACTACACGACGTTACTACGAGTGCAGCTGCATACAGAATGACTTGAGGTTGGTTAATAACACAGTCGGGAAAGCCTACCATAATGCCAGGCCAGTGGTTTTATCGTGCTCATTACGAGCGTGTGTTCTTTTACTTTGGTTGCTTTCGAGTTCAAAATCGGCAAACCTTCTGTATTCGGTGTTGTCAAGTAATAAAAATCGATTTCACAGATATGATTAGCATGTGAAATCATTAATGAACTATCCAGCAAGGCACTTGGGTTGTGAACGCATTCAGAAGTGTGAACAACATCGCCATCCCAGTTGCCACATCATACTTTTTTAAAGGATTATCCTTTTTTTAACCCAGCCGACTTTGTCGGACTGGGTTAGTCGTATCACTATAGGGGGCTTAAATGTATGTGCGTATGTTAACTTTTTCTTTAAAATGCTGCTCCTCCTACAGTTTTGCTCCAGTCTTTTTGACATTACGCAGAAATGTTCCCTATGTGGTCCCCCACCTGGCTATTACCTTTTTGACCATAGACGAAAAACTGACAAAATTGCGGCACTTTTTGTGCCCGTTTTGACACATTTTAAAATACTACTGCTCCTACAGTGTTACTCCAATCGTTTAGATGTTACGCACGGATGTTCTGCAGGGGTTCACCTACCAGGCTATTACTTTTTTCGCGGTTCGCCAAAAACTGCCGAAATGGCAGAACTTTGAAGTTTGGCAAAAACTGGAATAAATGGTAGTAAATGACTGAATTGTCAAACCATTTTTTTTTTCAAATAGTTATAAAGTTTTAATCGAAAGTTTCTTAGGTGCTTCCCCATCTGGACTTCGCAAATGACAAAAAAATTGCCGAAATTTTACCAAATTTATAAAATTGTGTAAATGTTGGTAAATACGTGAATCATCAAAACCCAACCTCTCCAACATCCCTTTTCGAGTAGCTTCCAACCGGTAAAACTCGTTTTATGTATTAAAATTATGAAAAGGTTACGTTAAGAAGCAAAGTTCTTCATTTTTTGGCCTAACAGTACTCGTTTCAGAGATTTTCTCAATTTCCTTGTTTGGTAACTCGGCTAGGTTATGTCCTTGGACATTCTTGTTTAAAAAAGCCCGATTTTATCCTTAAATGCTTTTTTAATCCAGCCGACTTTGTCGGACTGGGTTAGTCGTATCACTATAGGGGGCTTGAATGTATGTGCGTATGTTAAACTTTTTCTTTTAAATGCTACTCCTACAGTTTTGTTCCAATCGTTTTGATATTACGCAGGAATTTTCCCTGGGTGGTCCCCCACCTGGGTGTTATTTTTTTACGATTGACGAAAAACTGACAAAATGGCGGCACTTTTTGGCCCATTTTTGAAATGCTACTCCTACAGTTTTACTCCAATCGTTTAGATGTTAGCTGCTGCTGTGTGTGAAATTAATTTTCATCCTTTTGCATACTTTTTTTCACTTTTCATCCTTTTTTTTATTTTGATACTTTTTTTTTCCAAAATATTTTTTCCTAATTAGTTAAATGTTTTTTTTTTTCAGCTAGAATTGTTACTCACCCTAGTCATTATCCTTGATTAGGCCATAATAATAACCGCTCTAACACTGTATGTATATGTAATTTCCTTTTTTTAGTCCCCCGCCGGGGGACTATAGTTTTCGGGTTTGTCTGTCCGTCCGTCTGTCCGTCTGTCGACACTTTTTTGTTAACACACTCAAGCCTACAATTTTCCACCGATTGTTAAGATATTGTATATATGGGTAGTACTGGAATGAACAAGGATCGGTATTGTGAATGAGCCATGTCGGCCCAAGGACATTGGCCCAGCTGAACTTCACAAATTTTCCCAATCCTTACTCAGTCGAATGAGTTTGTTAACACACTCAAGCCTACATTTTTCCACCGATTGTTAAGATATTGTATATATGGATAGTACTGGAACGAACAAGGATCGGTATTGTAAATGAGCCCTGTCGGCCCAAGGACATTGGCCCAGCTGAACTTCACAAATTTTCCCAATCCTTACTCAGTCGAATTAGGTTGTTAACACACTCAAGCCTACATTTTTCCACCGATTGTTAAGATATTGTATATATGGATAGTACTGGAACGAACAAGGATCGGTATTGTAAATGAGCCCTGACGGCCCAAGGACATTGACCCAGCTGAGCTTCGCAAATTTTCCCAATCCTTACTCAGTCGAATGAGTTTGTTAACACACTCAAGCCTACATTTTTCACCGATTGTTAAGATATTGTATATATGGATAGTACTGGAACGAGCAAGGATCGGTATTGTAAATGAGCCATGTCGGCCCAAGGACATTGGCCCAGCTGAACTTCAAAAATTTTCCCAATCCTTACTCAGTCGAATGAGTTTCTTAACACACTCAAGCCTACATTTCTGGTTCGATTGTTGAAATCTTTTAGATATAGGAAGTATTGGAACCAACAAAGATCGGTATTGTAAATGAGCCCTGTCGGCCCAAGGACATTGGCCCAGCTGAACTTCAGAAATTTTCACAACCCTTACATACTGGAATGAGTTTGCTAACACACTCAAGCCTACATTTTTTGAAACAATTGGCAAAATGTTATACACATAGGTAGTATGGGTGGTAACAAGAATTGGTATTGTAAATGAGCCATGTTGGCCCAAGGACATTGGCCTAGCTTGAATTTAAAAATCACGAATATGATACGAAGGGTTGTAGTCCAACCTAACAAAATCAAATACTGGGATTGTACGGCGGGGGACATAGTCAGTTTCACTGACCTACTTGTTTTTTATTGTTTTTTTGTTTTGTTTTTTTTTTTTTTGCAGCGTCTATGGCTAAAATCAATACATGTGTAGAAAATGGGTATTTTTCATGGAATGGAAACATATATTTCGGAAACGCTATCAATATCTTATCACACTGTAAAATATCCATTATTCTAAATGATGTTAAGTAGTTCTTATTTCTTGAATGTAAGGGTTAGAAGCAGGGATGGAATGCTCCATTTCAGTATAATGTGGCAGGGAGATCCCGACAAGACCATAGCAGTTGAAAGGGATCTAAAGAACAATACAATACAATTTCTTGAATGATTTTGAATGACTTTAATCTATAATTTTGAGTTGCATGTCCCTAGGGACCATCGATAAAGTACGTTCGCACATTTGTTTTAAATTTCAGAGACCCGTATTTGTTTGCACTAAATTGTGACCACTTGCCCGGTACATATGTAATTTATGGATGGTTTTGTATGTTATTGTATGTTTTGATTACTTTTAGAGTATTTTTTTAAGTTTCAAAATTTTCAGCAAAATATGAATTATCCTTTTTTTATATTTTTTCCCCAAATTTATCCTTTTTAGCCCAGCTTACGTTACACGTAAGCTGGGGTATTCCTATCGGTTTGAGGCCGGTGTCCGTTAGTTAGTTAGTTAGTTAGTTGTTTATTTAGTAAACTTTGGTTCAAAATGCATCTCCTCCTACAATTTTGATCCGATGTCATTTATTTTTGGTGTGAGGCATCCCTAAGGCGTCATGCATACGGCTTGTGCTTTTCTAGTCGATCGGGTGATTTTTGAATTTTTGGCGAATTTTTAAAGAAAAAAATTTAAAATGTATCTCCTCCTACATTTTTGACCGGATGTGATTTATTTTTTGTATGAGGCATCCCTAAAGTGTCGTGCATACGGCTTGTGCTTTTTTAGTCGATCGGGCAATTTTTGTAATTTTGGGGAATTTTTTAAGCAAAATTTTAGAAAATAATTCAAAATGCATCTACTCCTACAATTTTGATTCGATGTCATTTATTTTTGGTGTGAGGCATCCCTAAGGAGTCGTGCATACGGCTTGTGCTTTTTTAGTCGATCGGGTGATTTTTGAATTTTTGGGGAATTTTTAAAGAAAAAATTTTAAAATGTGTCTCCTACATTTTTGACCGGGTGTGATTTATGTTTGGTATGAGGCACCCCTAAAGGGTCATGCATACGGCTTGTGCTTTTCTAGTCGATCGGGTGATTTTTGAATTTTTGGAGAATTTTTGAAGAAAAAAAATTTAAAATGTATCTCGTCCTACATTTTTGATCCGAAACCTCTCAAAGATCCGATGACCCTAAAAGGTCGTGCATACGGCTTGTGCTTTTTAGTCGATCGGACAATTTTTGTATTTTTAGGGAGCTTTTGAAGAAAAAAACTTCAAAATGCATTTTCCCCTACAGTTTTGATCTTTCTCTCTCTCTTTTTGTTTTTTTTTTTTTTTTTTTTTTTTTTGGTTATGCTTATCCCTAAGGGGTTGAGCATACGGCTTGCGCTTTTTAGTCGATCCGATAATTTCTGTATTTTTAGGGAATTTTTGAAGAAAAACTTCAAATGCATTTCCTCCTGCAGTTTTAATCCGATTTCATTTATTTTTGGTATGAGGCATCCTTAGGTGGGTCGGGCATACGGCTTGTGCAATTTGACTCGACTTGGGAATTCTTGATTTCGATAGGGAATTTTTGATGAAAATACCTCAAAATGCATCTTCTCCTGCAGTTTTGATCAGACATCATTTATTTTGGGGCTGAGGCATGCTTAGGGTGTCGTGAATACGGCCTGTGCTTTTCGAGTCGATCAGAATTTTTGGTGAATTTTTGAATAAAAAAACTTCAAAATGCATTTCCTCCTACTGTTTTTATCAGATTTCATTTATTTTTGATACAAGCCGACTTTAGGGGGTCATGCATACGGCTTGTGCTTTTTGAGTGAATTGGAAAACTTTTGAATTTTTTTCGGAATTTAAAAAAAAAAGAATCTTCTCCTGCAGCGCATAAACGCAAGTTAAATGAACTTGCGCAGTAGTCAGATTTAACAACCGCACATCGACGCAAGTTAAATAAACATTCGCATTGGTCCGAAATGTGAACCATTGACGGAAGATAAACATGCAAACTGGTCCAAAATATGCACCGCGCATCAACGCAAGTTAAATAAGCATGCGCAATGGTCCGAAAAAAGAACTACGCGTCGACGCAAATTGAATAGACATGCGCAGTGGTCCGAAATGCGGATCGAGCATCAACGCAACCTAAAGAAACATGCGCACTGGTCCGAAATGCGAACCGCGCATCAACGCAAGTTAAATAAATATGCACACTGGTCCGAAAAAAATAACCGCGCATCAGCGCAACCCAAAGAAACATGCGCACTGGTCTGAAATGAGAACCACGCATCAACGCAAGTTAAATAAACATGGGCAATGGTCGGAAATGCGAACCGCGCATCGACGGATGTTAAATAAACATGCGATCCGGTCCAAAATAAGCACCGCACATCAACGCAAGTTAAACAAACTTGTCCGAAAAAAGAACCACACATTGGCGAAAGTTGAATAGACATGCGCAGTGGTCTGAAATGAGAACCTCGCATCAACGCAAGTTAAATAAACATTCGCAGTGGTCCGAAGAAAGAACCACGAATCGACGCAAGTTGAATAGACATAAGAGTCGGGCATCGACGGGACTGAAATAAACATGCGTTCTAGTCCGAAATGCAATTCGCGTGTCAACGCAAGTTAAGTGAACCTACGCACTGGTCCGAAATGCGAACCTCGCATGAACGCAACCTAAAGAAACAGGTACACTGGTCCGAATTCCGAACCGCTCCTCAGCGCAAGTTAAATACACATTTGCACTGATCTAAAATAAGTACCGAGCACCAACACAAGTTAAATAAATATGCGCACTGGTCCAAAATGCGAACCACGCATCAACACAAGTTAAATAAACGTGCGCACTGGTGGAAAATGCGAAACGTTCATTAACGCAAGCTAAATAAACAAACACACTGGTCAGAAATGGGAACCGAGCATTAACGCAAGTTAAATAAACATGCGCACTGGTTAGAAATACGAAACGAACTGCGCATTAACGCAAGTTAAATAACGTGCGCACTATTCAAAATAAGAACTGCGTATCAACGCAACTTAAATAAACATGCGCACTGGTCGAGAATAAGAACCGTGCATCAACTCAAATTAAAGAAATATGCGCATTAGCCTGAAATAAGAACCGCACATCGACACACGTTAAATAAATATGCGCAGTGGTTCGAAATGCGAACCACGCTCCAACAGAAGTTAAATAAATATTTGCACTGGTCCAAAATAAGCACCGCGCATCAACGCAAGTTAAATAAACATGCGCACTGGTCCGAAATTCGAACTGCTCATCAACGCAAGTTGAATAAACATGCGCACTGGTCCAAAATGCAAACCGCGCACCAATGCAAGTTAGATTAACATATGCACACGTCCAAAATAAGCACCGTGCATCAACGCAAGATAGATAAACATGCAAACTCTTCCGAAATGCGAACCGCGCATCAAGGAAACCTAAGGAAACTTGTACACTTGTCCAAAATAAGTACCGCTCATCAACGCAAGTAAAATCAACATGCGCACTGATCCGAAATAAGAACCGCACATCAACACAAGTAAATAAACATGCGCACTGATCCGAAATAAGAACCGCACATCAACACAAAGTAAAAAAACATGGGCGCTGGTCCGAAATGCCAACCGCACATCAACGCAAGTTAAATAAACATGTGCACTGGTCCAAAATAAGCACCGCGCATCAACGCAAGTTAAATAAACATGCGCACTGGTCCGAAATTCGAACCGCGCATCAACGCCACGTAAATAAACGTGTGGAGTGGTTCGAAATGTGAACCACGCTCCAACGCAAGTTAAATAAACATTTGTACTGGTCCAGAATAAGCACCGCGCATCAATGCAAGTTAAATAAACATGCGCACTGGTCCGATATTCGAACCGCGCGTCAACGCAAGTTAAATAAACATGCGCACCGTGCAAGTTAGATAAACATGGAAACTCTTCCGAAATGCGAACCACGTATCAAGACAATCTAAGGAAACTTGTGCACTTGTCCAAAATAAGTACCGCTCATCAACGAAAGTAAAATAAACATGCGCATTGGTCTGGAATAAGAACCGCGCATTAATCTTTATTAAGTTAAATGAACATGTGCACGGTTCCAAAATGAGAGCCGCGCATCAACGCAAATTAAATAAACATGCGTACTTGTCTGAATAAGAACCGCGCATCGAGGCAAGTTACATAAATATGCGCACTGGTCCGAAATGCGAGCCTTGTTTGAAGGTATCTATGGCAGACTATCCAGTCTACCAGAGATACAAAAAATCTGTTCCCCATTTTTCACGTAAAGAAATCTCTGTATGCATTTATCGGTCTATGTTCTGGTCCGGTGCTAAATTAATTATTGAGCTAGCTCTTTGCCGTCTCATCTTTTGAAGCCCGATATTTCAGGGAAATTCCTTCGCTCATGCACGCTGGAATTGGTCTTATTGCTTTTCGTAAGCTGGGACTTTGTCCTTGGACAAACTTGTTTAGCTTTTTTATACTGTTTTTCATTGATGACTCAGTGGAAACACTGCCATCCACATTCAATCGGTCAACAGAAATGTGTCAGTTTCTGAAACCCGGAAATAATGATAAACTCGATTTTATTGTTGTTCAACTTGAGTTTGTTGTGAAACATCCACTTTGCAACAGAGACAGTGCCCATTTCAATGTTCTTAGCGTATATCTGACTGTCAACTGGACGAGGTTCACCGACATCTGCATTTGGGAATCGTCGGCACAGAAACGATACAGCACAATCAGCATGCGTGATCATATCCCAGTGTGGCGTGGATGCAGAATTCGTTGGGTCCTAGAATGGAGCCCTGAGATACAACACGATCTAATCATCTCAGAGTAGCTTGAGACATAACGGTCTCCTAAATACGACCTAAACCGGGTCAGGGGCCGCACCATTTATCAAAATGTAGTGCTCGAGACGCAGCAGTAATACTCCGTGATCCACGGTGTCAAACGTGGTACTGAGATCTAGAAGTGTAAGAAATACTTCATTTTCGTTGTCATTTGTCCTCATACATCATCGAACACTCAAGTAAGCGCAATGCAATGTCTGTCCTTTTGTGATATGGGTTTGAAGGCAGATAACCGTGGTACATCCGCTTCGTGCTCAGAAACACGAAATGTGTAAGGGGCAGATATAAGCTCCATAGCACAGATTCAAAGGATGTATATGCAGAAATAGAGTTATTTTGGCATAAATGTCTCTCAACATTGGAATGGGAAGTCGGCCATGGACTGTGTTCAGGCGATTAGACTGTAATAACTAAAAACCAAGTGGGGTTAAAACGGCAGCTTCATTGAGCCAAACTTCCGTTCCGTTCCGTTGTTGCTGATATAGACTTGTGTGCTGGATATGAATTTTCACCCGCAGTTATTATAGCACCTCTGTTTATAGGATATATAATTCTATTATATTATGCTGTATGCGGCGATCTGTAATGGTACTTTCCTTCGCAGTTTAGTGCCACCTCTGCACCCTTTGTGAGAATAATTTGAAGACGGGCGTACGTATGAACTTGACCAAGCATTGTCAAAACATAGTGCGGTCATTGATTTATCCAACATAAATATATATATCCTATATGTATGATACTGGATACTGACTGTAAATAATACTGATAATGAACAGTTTTCACTTTCCATGGAAAATATTCCTAAAATACCAATTTTTTCCAGAATAACAATTTTATCCAATTCAGGTTTTTACTACTACATATATAACTAAAAATACCTATAAAATAAAACTTTCTTCTTTAATTTCATTTAAAGCAGAATTTCTAAGAAGTTCCTGCTGCGTTATGATGAGCTCATATAGACTCCTGCATGTTTGTCAGAAGTTCGCACACTCAATTTAAGCCATGCAGAGGTCCTGAATTAGTTTTCAATGGCTGTCGTGTTTCTGTGAGAGAATGCTCTTCTTTTTACGACGAGAGGAAAATCTTAAGAGCTCAGGGTACGAAATCAACTCTACTTTTTATTTTATTAATAATTTTCATCAGACAGTTATTGTATTCTTCGTGTGTTGAAATCTTCATAACAGAAATATGACTTATTCCTTTAAAAATCAAAACTGCAAAAACCATAGGTTAAAAGTTCTGTCGCGATATAAAACAAATGTCACAGCCTGTTCACAAGTAAAACTCATTGTTCTATCTGAGTGCACTACGATTGACGCTAAATATGTCTTTTGAACTTGAATTAAATGTTTTTTGAGCAACTTTTTAATTGCAATCTACAGCAAGGGAATGCTACATTGCAACCATTTCATCAATTTTATGTCACTGGTAGTCGAAACATAATTGTCTTTTATAAGGGTTTCCGATTGCAGTCTACATTTTATGCTTGGCAATGGTGTCTGAGTTTGAAAGTTTCTGTCTCCAGATATCAAGCAATGTAATTTTGATGAAGAACAAGAAAACTCGGAGTAGGTTATTTAACTTTTGCGGTGAACAGTTACAAGTTAGTTTGTTCTGTTGACATTACGAAATATATTGCAATACAGACAAAGTGTCAGATTTTGGAGCCTTATAACGAGGCAGTTTACAGAGCAGTTAAAGTTTTTGTTAGTTTACGAAGTGGCTGACTAAAGCAGACAGCTTAAAAGTAAGAATTGTTCGTGTATGTTAAAAGCCGCCAGAAACGACTGCTTTTGATCAATACATAAACATGATGAATTTGTACATATAATGGTAATTAGCGTCCATGGCGTGATTGCGGTCAGTTGTATGTGAAAGGTCGGATTTGTGTAGGATTAATGTACTCCGGTGCGCTGTTTCACTGGTACTGCTTGTTTCTTTATAAGTGTTGGTGGACTTCAGAAATGAAATATGGGAAAGTCATGCATTAAAAAGATAACTTTACATTCTTAGAGATTTTAATTTTATAGGCATTTCTCCGTTAATTACCTTTTTCAATTATGGACAGGCTTTTACATTAGCGTAAAAGTACAAAATTGCCGACGGCATTTTTTTTAAAACCGTAGTTGCTGTGTTATAGTGTAATATTTTAGGCTTGTATTTTCATTTTTGTTAGTACTGTTATTCACATGCACGAACTGGAATGATTAATTTTGGGAAATCAGTTGTTGACCGGCATAAGAACGTAGTTCTTATTGCCGACACTGTACAAAACATGGCGAACCTTAATTTCTTGACACTGGAACAATGAATAATAAATTGGTTTCATGTTTATCCAAATCAGGCGTCCCAATCACAACTTCACCACGTCCTCTAGATTCGTCTCGTCGATCGGCACCCGAGGCAAACGTCTGTCCACACGCCTACATCACCAACTATAGGGTCATCCATAGAAGCAGGCAATTTGCGGAGTTTTCACAATCAGATTTCGTATTTCTGTATGTTGTGAAACTCAGCAGATCAATCCTGTGCCACATTGGACAGGCCCACGATTCGCCAACAAAGACCCCCTTCTTCATTAACAGAGTAGTTAAACCCGACGCCAAGAGAAAGTTCTGAGGACTCATTATAGTCCTTTACATCCTCAGCGATAGATTGCAAGAAATGACGGACATACGCGCACGCATAACACACCCGTAGTCTCGCTTTGTATCTGCATGGTTACTTCAGACAAAAGCGACAGCATATCAGTCAAATGACCTTTAATTTCAAGCCTTTGTTTATCTCAAGAATGTATCACTTTTGTTGCCAAACATTGTAAATGACTAAGTGCAAAAAGGACTGTTGGTCGCTAGAAGGGCTGATCAAGAAACTTCTTACCGCTACTTCCTTCCGATATGGCTCATTTCGAACTCGCCGGAAATTTGTAGAGCATGTCTTTGATGCGGTTTTCTATTCAACCCTTATCGTCACTTCACATATGCTTAAAGTCTCAGTTGTTAACTTCTCTCATAGTATTACGAAGACATCTTCCACTCTCGAAAGTGTCTCCTGAAGACATATACTGCCTCATGTTTGCTTATATCGCAGCACAAGCTTGTTTCCAATGAACGTGTTATGAGACAGCAAGCATTGATTCTTCAGTGACAAAGTCAAAATAGCCTCAATGCCTTGGCACCACTTCCTACTTTGAAATGCAATTTATTGTAGCGTCAGTGTTCTTCGCATCAACCGCTCAATAAAGCTGAGAGGACAAAAGTGCCAAACCTAGCTAGCTGCCAACCAGAATATTCGAGAAATGCAATAGTTGTGCCCCACTCCCACCGGATGCTTAGATTCTTCCCAAAGTGGGCTGTTATAGATAATGAACTGTGAAATTGCCCTCATGCACTAATGGATTTGTCAAAGGCTATGGTCATCCAAGAGGGTAGCAGGCGGTTACATTGTGATTGCCTGTTATCGGATCGGGCAGCAGGCGGTTACTGGATCTTCTGGTCTTGCCTTTCTTGTTGAAGCTTCCAAACTGTGAACTAGTCACCGCCTACAAGCAAAAGTTAAAAAAAACAAACAGCATTAGAGTAAACGATTCAAGAAAGAAACTGTCGAAAATCTTAATCGGTTGATAGTCACGTTGTTCCATTTTGTAAAGATGTCAGGAGTCACATTTGAACCAAGTCATACAATTAGATTCATTCAAAACAGACACGCCCCAGGTCAAAAAAAAGCCGCTCTACAACAAGGCAGGAGGACAGTTTCAGTGGCTCTCCGTGGACACGTTTCTAAACATCCTTATGCACCAAGCACATTACGATAGTTCAGGCAAAATTATTCAGAACAGCAGCTTATTCTGTTACTGCATTACTTTGTCGTTGATATTCTGATGAACTTCATCAGTTGCGCATTCCTCTCCAGAAGATTTTCTAGGCGATCTACTCGACTTCACTTGAAGCAAGTCCTTATCACGAGTTTTAACGATTTGTCTCTTGAGCATTGATTCGAGGCTCCTGGAATGTTTTGTGTCAGATCACGATCTGTTTTGTATAAATTCTCTCAAAATTAAGACAATGTTGGTGTGTCGTGCACGTACGTTAAATGCCATGCTGTGTCTGAGGTTCCTTTCTGTTGTATGTGCTCCCACTGCTGATAAAAATTACAACAGTACTCATGGAAAAGGGACATAAAAATTAACAATATTACTCAACGCAACGCTATTGTTGTTGACAGGCTTTCAAGATTAATATGACTTAAAGATTTATTTGTTCTTTACATTGGTCAAAAATATTTGTCAGTAAATGGTTAAAAAATACAGGCAATAACAGATATTTACTACACAGGTATTCTGTGGATTGTTATAACGACGATTCTTCATATAAGTTAACGGATTCCTAGTAATCGAAAGACAGATTAATGTAATTATTATATAAAAGAGGATCATGCAGCGCCCGGTAAGGCTTATTATTCCCACTTGGCATTGAAAATGCCAAATAGGGATGGATTGCCTCGAATTCTTCACCTATTTTTATTTTTTTTCTCCCTTTTTTAAAATTTTTTTCTACTTCCGCCGAATCGGTTTCCAGACATCTCCGACGAGACCGCTGAAGCTAGACCAACCAAACTTGGCACATGTATGGAGGTCATCTGAAATGGTGTACCTGATAAAAAAATTTGACTTTGACCTTACTGGTTAAGGTCAAATCGCGAAAAAGTTCAAACGGCTTTCAGACAATTACTGCAAGGCCGTTGAAGCTGGAAAAGCAAAACTCGGCACATACATAAAGAGTGATGTGATCTGAAGGTAAAAATTTTTGACCTTGACCTTGACCATGACCTTGAAATTGCAATATCAATATTAATAAACTGCAATATCATCTACCTTCCGTTTTAAGTTATCATTCCAAGTGGGGATAATTCGCTATGCGAATTACGGTCTACTTATTATTATTATTATTATTATTATTATTATTATTATTATTATTACCAAGCTTACCTTCCTAAGCGGACAAAATCTTTTCTAACCACCATGCAAATTATAATAACAACTTTGAGCGTGACTTTAAAATATGATGGTGACTCCCTTCACATCTCACCATATTCAACATTTCTACAAATTTTTTAAACAGATAGTTTTCAATGCACGTTTAAAAGAATGCAGGTTCGGTTGATTCCTCATCACAAATGGCAATAAGTTCCACACTTTGGACCCATATTTTCTAAAACTGCGTTTCCCTTATTTGTTTTTGTGCCGAAGAGGGAAATCATAGTTTCCAGGGGCATGGCTGGGCCCTGGTCTCTGTTATAACTTTTCAGGTCAGTTTTCAGATGCCAGACCATGTATACTTCTGAACACCAGGGTAAGTATTTTGAATTTGATCTTTCATACACTGGAAGCCAATGTAAAACCTTAAGGAAAGCAGTTACACTGATGTCAGGAATATGTCTAACATTTTAATCAGTATTGCAGAATCATTCTGCAGATCATGAATGATGCTGTCGATACTGTAATCCATTACAATAGTTAAGATGAGAGACAACAAATCCATGCATGAGAATCTTTGTGTCTGACTCATCTAATATATGTCGAATTTGTTTTGTCCATGCGTACATAATCATCTTTCGCGTGCATCTATGACTCTATGGTAATACCAAGATTTCTCACTATCTAAGCGACAGATGTGTTCATCTAGAGTTAGAGACACCACAATCGTATTTTGGTGTCTGCTACAGTTTTTGGAGGGTTCAGTTTCAGTTTGTTGTTGTTCATCCCCTCAGCAACAATACGAATACTTTGTCCAAGGTGAGACGCCGAGGTTAACTGATCTTGCTCCGTAAGTGCGGTAACCCTGACTAGTTGGTAATCATCGGCATAAAAGTGGAAGAGCAGCAACAAAATTCACAGTAACAGTCCTATTGGCAAAGCATAATCAGAATACAAATGCGGTCCTAATTTTGACACTTGAGAAACAGAACATGCTAGTTTGATAGCTTAACATCTGGAACCGTTTTCCAAGACATGCGTAGTCGTGGTAGACAAGTATGATGTAAACAATTTCATGGTGGAATTGCGAATTCCTCACGAGTTCAGGCGAGGCTGCAAAATTTGGTGGTCCACAGTGGCAAAGGCTGTGGAGATGTCTAACAGACCCACAGATGCATTGTAGCGATTATCGTCTATACTTCTATAGATTTCGTCAAAAACCTCCATGATTGCAGTCTTTGTGCTGTGACCAGTCTAGTAGGCAGATTGTAAAATCTCTCCCAGTCCATTTGAAACCATATGTTTTGATAGCTGTCGAATGACACATTTCTCGATACGTTTGCGCTCAAGTTAAAGTCTGGATTCAGGTTTATAAGTAATCAAGGTCTTATGAGTGTGGGGATTTAGTAAAGGGGTAACCAGGGCAAGCCTATGCAAAGCTGGCATGATGGAAATTTGAGTGAACACTAGTGAGAGCAGATGTAGACATTTCCTCAGAAGACCTGTGGGGATCGGATCTAGATCACAATACTTATCCATAAAGGCAGAAACAATATTAAAATAACAAATGGGAGCACTTACATTCTCAAAAGAGTCATAATCAAAAGTTGCCTCGGTTTCACTCTCAAAAATTTTATAAAATTTTGTCTCTTTTTTAAGTTGTGAGAAAATTCATCGGTCAAGTCCTTCGCTTACCGATGTTCAGGTATAGGTTTGACTTAATCCTATTCATTATCCCGCCCATTATATATTATAGAGGCAGAAGCCACCGCCAAGTCTTTACTCGATCACCTTCCCCAGTCGGTTATGTCTGAAGATGATTTTCTTATGGTAGTAATGTGATTTATATGAAGCGACGGTTATAGGCTGTTGATGTCAACAATGGATAAAAATCTTCGATTAAGACATGTCTTTTTGAATTTTTAAATTTGATTTGTTGATTGTAGATTGCCAATGACGCAGAGGTTGAAACTCAAAAGTGATAGCTTTGCTTCTGAAGAATATTTTATTCGTGAAAACAAGTTGTTGAGAAATTAAATACTTCAGATTGTGCCTTTTTTGTTAATGTTTTTTTCAGAGGTTGAAAAAAGAGATTCTCAATAAAGGTGAAGCTCTTCAGTAATTACAAGGAGTCAAGAAAGTTTCTAGATAGTTTATTGGAAAGGCTTGACTTAGAAAACGCCTGCAATCGGTTCTCCCATGAACTCGCAAGGCAGTCATTGAAAATGTATCAGATACTGAAGAAAGTACAGTCACAATAACCCAGAACTACAACAAGTTCTAATATAAATTCAGTTTGAATTGTTTAAAAACTAAAAATGTCGTGCAAAAGCTGGTCCTAGAGAATAGAAATAGATGATTATCACACGGAAGGGGTTGCAGATGATGGATATAATCAAACAGGAGATGCTACCTTTAAATATATATATAAATACAGAAGCGTTGTAATCGGGAAAGTAAAAATAAATAAAGTAATGTTTCAACTTCAAGACTAGTACATTCATATTTTAACAAGCAGCCTGTGATGTGGCTCACAAAGTGTCACGACGGTAGTGTGAAGAAACATCATTTGCATTTATTTAACCTGCTCTGGTTCAGCTGGCCATTGCGTTAGTACGGAGTCCTGTGACTAAGTCATGACTCCCGGACTGACGCGGTGTGCGCTGGTCGCAACAACGTCATTTGCGTACGCACATACGCGATTACGCAAGTGACGTACGTTGCTATGCGTAATAGTATATAAGTCGGAAATCGAGAATAATAAATCAGTTTGGATCTGAACACTGTAGCGTCTACATCGGTCTTCGGTATTGACCAAGTCAGTGCCGCGGGATCAGACGTTCAATCGATCCTTACTATATACGTTGCCCTACACGGAGAAACCTATTTGTTTCACAGTAGTATAAGGTTTAATTAATTACAATAGCTCAAGAGCCAGTGGGTAATGAACATCTACTCAGATCGTTTAATGAACCATTTTGTTTCAACTGATGAGTTGTATGATCAGGCGATCGTTTTACAGTTTTTTGACTTAATATGATTTATCTGCATGTATATAATTTCAGTGGTAATGCAAAAAATATTTAGCACTAAAAAAATAATTTAAAAAGATAATTGTCACTTGTGCAAATGTATTCGTTGTAAGATGTTTATATAGAAAATTTCCCTCATAACCTTAACATTTCCGGTTGTGTTGTATTGTGGTTAAACAAAATTCACAGAACAAATATTTACTTTTCAAGATGCTTCTGAATAAGCGAAACGTATAGTAATAATTTTAAAGTTAGTCCTGTTGTTGACATTATTTTTTCCGACAGTGCGGAAATATGGGGAACATTTCAGAATTAAATGTAAAGAAAATATATCCTATGCGAAAATAAAATTTGATTATTGAATTTTATATCTCGAAAATGCATGGCATTATAAAATTAAATACTTTACGAAAGATGTTTAAACCGAAAACACACTCCCTGCCATGTAATATCCAGTGTTACTTAATATTTATAAACAATGAAAGAATAACAAGACATCAGGTAGTTTTAAATATTTTTATTCTCAGACTACCCTGAAATCACAGTTTTAATACTGAAGGTTCTGAACGGTATAAAGTGTCGGAATACCTTATCGATCGAACTAAAATCTATACCTAATGTTCTGTTATTTTAAAATAAACTGAGGTATTTTTTTCATTTTCCGCTATGTAGATATGAATAACTGTGTGATTAGGACTGGTTGTGCTAGTATAAATACTCGAAAAGTTGGGATTATAAGTGGCAGCAATTGCAATATCAATTTAAAAGTACTTAATCATGTTTAACACAAAAGGTTCATTATGATGTGATCTTTGAGCTTATTTAAGTGATGTATACAGTGATATACATCTGTTTGCCAACATATTAATTATGCTGTTATTCAAAATGAAATTTCTTATCGTAAACGATTGTTACATTTAGTAAGTGGCAAGCAGCTTTACAAGCATTGGTTTTTGTTCGCTCCCTTTTCTGATCGTTGCAACATGTTTAAAGTTATATATATATATATATATATATATATATATATATATATATATATATATATATATATATATATATATATATATATATATATATATATATATATATATATATATATATATATATATATATATAATATATATATATATATATATATATTTGGCTGTGGATTTTTTAAAGAAAATGACTGATCAAGTAAAAATAATACAGCCGTTTCATTTCGTTAACGTATTACTTGGTAATTGATGTAGATAATGTGAATTTTTAAGCATCTTGAATGTGTGCCTTATACCATTGTCTTTGAATATATATATATCGTGTTGGCCTTTAATTCCTACTTGTTCCGATGGGCAATACATCTGTTTTCGCAGGCACTCGAAAAAAGGATATGGTGAAGTGATCGGCTCTAAAAATGATTCCAGACGCATGCGCATCACACCGGAAGTTAACAAGAGAGTGAGGGTTTTTTGCGTTTTCTGTTCCTTTTTTGTGTTTTTAGTGTTTTCGATTAATTTATCGTGATTGCATATATATATCCATGTTATGCAAAAACATCGTAACAGTGGTAGTTCCTATAATAAAACTAAGCATTGATTTCAGTTGTACCAATCTTGGCGAACGACTCTGGTCAGTGGCGTAATTTTAGAAATGCATCACATAATTAAGCCAACTCACTCTTTGGGCGTTCCGAATAAAATGAACAAAATTCTGCGTTTCGAATACAAACTAACCGGTTAAAAAATTAAAGAAATGATGGAAAGATTTCGCCTAAATCTCAAATTTCTCTTGCACCAAAGAGCAATCGTGTTTTTAACAAGCCTTGTGTAAAGACGCCGGCGTCTATATAGTCCGAGCGGGCCCTTTCTATTTTCCTAGGACAGAAAGGGTCACAGTTCCTGCAATTGAAATGGCCATTGATCTCAGTTTTCGAGGCTCTGGATCCTTTGTTCAATCAAGTTTTGGAGTTTGTCGAGGTCGAAAATAATGCGCCTGGATACTTATGGTACAAGGAGTGAAACATAAAATTGAACAGCACATCGTAATTGACAAAACTGAAAATATGTTCTTTTAATGTGAAAGCAGTATTTTCACCGCTTACTCCAGCCTAGTCTTAGATGACTCTTGCGGTCTTCCTATGTCCTGGGAAGATAGAAAGGGTCCGCTGGGACTAACTCCAGCCTTATTTACAAACTAGACGTTCCGCAACTCACCATGTGATTCTTATTATAAGTCATGATAATGTTCTGCCGCTAACAGATCAACTTGTAATTTAGCCAATTACGATGTGCTGTTCAAGTTGAATGTTCTTTGCCTCGTATCAGCGTGTTTGGTGTCCTCGATTTCCACCGAATGGACCACAGTCTCGCAAGTTGAAATCAGTGTTGATTTCTATTACAGGATCTGTGACCCTTTGTGTCCTGGAAAGATGAAAAGTGTCTGCTGCGGCTAAGTGTTCCGTAGCACCAAGTCAGCTCCTTTGCGTTCACTCTGCATATAGAGCTTTCTGTCAGAGCTGCAACATATTCCTCTGTCCAGTCCAAAGTGCCCGAACTTGCTGTTCTGAAGATTGAAACCGATATAGCAATCCTAATTACGTCGGTAACGACTTGAAAATGGCAAAGCGAAAGGGAAATGGGACAAACATAAACCAGTCCTCGGTAGTTTTGTTTGAAAAGGTTATAGTAACAGTACTGGAAGGGTTTCGTGCCCCGTTCCGATTGCAGGTTCAAACTCGCCGGAGGAGGGAGGAATTACACAATCAGGTATCGAGAGTTAAGAACAAATTTTGTAGAAGGGGGACAGAGCGTGTAAAGCTCTGTGATATTGCAATGTGTGCCATTTCATGTCGTTAGAAATTTTTTCGGATAAATTTGAGTCCGTCCCATAGTTGTAATCTCCCAGTACAAATCGTGCAGTCCATCTTTGTACACATTCAATCTTGTCTTTGTTGCACATTCAGTCTTGCACACGGATTTCAAGCAAATGAGACATATTCCAGGTAAGGTCTACCGAGGGCTTAATGTGCAGTTTCCTTGGCCTTTGTATCACAGAGCGGAGATTTCGCGGCATTGGTTTTGCTGATTTCAGTTATATTATCAATATCAAAAGAACTCGTGGAAAATTGAGGAAGGCTTCAATCGCATAAAAGGCATTACGCGATATATTTTGCAGTCGTGAATCTAAAAGCACCTTCCTCTCTCCCTTCCCCATTTTGTCGGCTGTCCTATTGACTAAGGTTCCTGCATTCTTCAGATATACTTGAAACCAGTAGCAGCACAACTATCGATCCACTGGCTGTTTCTTACATTTCGCGTGATTAGGCCCCAACCCTTCGGATTGGGGCCTATAGGTTTGGGGTGTCCGTCCGTCGGTCCTGCCGTCCGACTGACCGTCATCGCTTTATACCCCTAGGAATTTGGGGGGGGGGGCGGTTGGGACCTGCTTGTGTTTCACAAATACTTGTTGATCTTTTTGTGCTTTGCTCACCTGCGCCTATTTCGTGTTTTCATGTGGGTGCCAAGCACTTCCATATAAGGGAGTTATTATGCAATTATGTGTGCAGGGTTTATATAAGTTTATAATTCTTGTGCAGGGTGATCAGGCGTAGATAATTTAGTCCGTTTCCTGGGTAAAATTTAACTTTTCGAATAAAATCAAACGTTCTACCCCCAGACTGGAAACCAACGGACATGAAAATATTAAAAGTAGAGCGCGCTGTAACAAGAGGCATGCTTATTTAAGGTACTTTTAACGGTCCAGTCTCTGGTCGATTCGGCCCTTTACCGATTCGGCCCTACCGATTCGGCCCTTTGTGAAAGTCGATCCGGCACCGACTTGGACGATTCGGCCCTCGGCGTTTCGGCACCAAAATTATCAACCACATGTAAACTTTTTATTCTTTAGGTTAGAATTCACCTGGCTTATTTTAACATGTAGAATGTCATAAAAAGTCATTGATATACAGTAAGTCCTTTTTAGGCCCCAACCCTACAGGGTTGGGGGCCTATAGACTTGGGGTGTCCGTCTGTCCGTCCGTCTGTCCGTCATCGCTTTTTTGTACAAGCGATATCTCGAGAACGCAGAGGCCTAGAGACTTGATGTTGAGCTCATTTGAAAGGTCACTTGACAAGCCTTTGTCTTGCAAGAGTTATATGAATTTGTGCGAGCAAAATTCGTCCTTTTTTTTTTTCTTCTTGACACTTTTTCCGATTTTTTGTGTCTTCTTCTTCTCTGACACTATGGGCCCTACGACCATGAAACTTGGGACTTATGAAGAGCTTGATATGAACATGTGCATGTCACTTTTTATTTTCGTCTTTGATTTCGTTTTCTTTGTTAAAACGCCATGTGAAAAGAGTGTATTTTTTGCAAGTAACTGCGTAGCATTTAATGCACAGCCAGAACACAGTTGCTGAGCTTTGTGCGAGCTGTCTCTGCGTAAATAGATAACACGACGTATGCCTGATCGGTCAATAAAACTTTGAGTCAACAACAACCAAACACTACTCGGCTTATAAGACGTATTCAAGCTGTGTTGTTTGCAATATATTATTCAAGAAATAACCCACTGAAGGAAGTATTTTTGCGTTTTAATTTTTGTCAAGTGTTTAACATTTCGCTAGCGGAATGAGCTTCTAGTTGATTTTAAAGTCAAAGAGTAAATAACCCAGCAAATTTGTGGTGCACTAAATCTGAAAAAAAATGACTGGTAGACGTCTAGCTCCCGTATATAAAGATATTTCGACAGATATGCGACAAATAGTTGAAACGTAAAAGCTATTTGCAAATGTTCAGTTATTCGATGTGATATTGCTGAGAACTGCAGTGGCATCAGACTAATATATAGTGAAAAATCAGTTCTGCATGTTTTTAAATGTTCTGTGACTTTTTTGGTGATTTAAATAAAAAAGTCAATTTAAATAAAAAAAGTAAAAAATCATAACTTTTTTTTAAAAGAGTCATGACTTTTACTAGCCCTGAGATAAACATATATATTTGAAAAGAAAACTACCGGTTGGTTTTGCTGAACCGAACCGAAAAAAACCGAACCGAACCGAAAATTTTTGTTGAACCGAACCGAATCGAACCGAGCCAGAGGTGAACCGTCACACCTCTACCAGCCAGTATCATTGTTTTTCAAAGTTTTGAGCAGAAGTAGGACATTTATTTTTCTTGGCCTAAACTGGCCAACAGGTTCAAAACCATAGACGACCCCTTACAATTTTGGGGGCGTTGGGGCCTGTTAGTGTTCACTGAATACTTGTATTTTTTCTTTTTATTTATATCTTAAAACAAACTGAATTTTACACACCACAATTCTGCCCACTGCAAAATGTATATGAAAAGCTGATTTCGGTTAACATCACGTTACTTAAAATGTCCCAAAGTCTAATACAACTGTTTGATATGGGGACACTGCACAATTTACACACCACAACTCTTACAAAAATTGGTAACTATTTTGTCACCCTAAATTAATGCTTGTTTTTCCAGGATTATAACTTCTGTCTGTAACTTTAATACAAAGTCAGCCAAAATTAACACTTTTTCCCTTCAGTAATCTATTCATTAACTCAAACTATTTGTTGATCTGGCATTACGGGTTGATTTCAAATCGCCATTGTGATTAAGGCGTGTTCTCTGGTATTTTAAATAGCGAATAAACTCGAGATTTCGGTGGGGTGAGTTAATTGCAATTTACTCCGTAATATACTCTGTTATAAAGTTTAACAGACGTTTCTTATTGGTTATTCATGATCAGTTTTGCAATGTTTTAACTATAAAAAGCTCCCCAAAGGCGCTGAAAAACCATTTCCAATTTATCAGTCTTGAGAGAATGGTTTGAAATTTTGTTTTTACCGGACGCATCGAATGAACTTGTGTGCAATCGTTATTGTTTGGATAAATTTAATTAACCAAACCAAATGTGTAGAAACCAACCGAAATTCAAACTGTGGTGAAAAAGATCCCTATGAAAAGGATGTTTTTTTTTATGGTGTGTAAAATGTGGTGTGTAAAATGTGGACTGCGCAACATTTCCTTTGTAGTATTTCAGCCGCTTAAGAATGTTTACGTTAAACTCTTTACATCATATACGTATTTTTAACAACAAATAAAATGGGTGGGTTGACTTTCACAGTGGGTTCAGTTGGTATGAAAAAGTGGGTTGACTTGACTTTCAAGGTAGTTTGAGTGGTCTTGGGTCAAGTCAACCAACGACCAAGTCAACCCTAGCAAACTCAACCCACCCTGAAAGTCAAGTCAACCCACTTTTTCATACCAACTCAACCCACCCTGAAAGTCAACTCAACCCACCCATTTTTTTTTTATTTTATCACTTCCATGTTCGCCTTTTGCCCTTAAGGCCTAAATAAAAGAAACACACGTACTAAAGCAATGATTTATGTAACAAATTCGTTTTTTGAGACGAAACCTTTGTAATTTTGCTGATGCAGTAGTACATACATACTAAATGTATTTTATTTATTTGTAATTGCTACCAAGTTTTATTTGTTGTTAAAAATACGTATATAATGTCAATGGCTAAAAGTTAACATTCTTAAGATGCTGAACTACTACAAAGGAAATGTTGCGAAATCCACATTTTACACACCACATTTTACACACCATAAAAACATCCTATTCACAGGGATCTTTTCACCACAGTTTGACTTTCGGTTGGTTTCTGTACATTTGGTGCCTACAGTTTCGTTGGTTTCTACACAAAATTGTGCAAATTTACCTTTTTTTGGCGTTGGTACTCTCTTTGTGAGATACTCGATCCACATATCCGATGTTACAAAGCAGAACAATCCACACATTTTACAATTTACTGTCGAGGCCTCAAGTCCTGTTTACATTTAGTACATTTATCCGACATTAATTAATTTTATCCAAATAATAACGATAACACGCAAGTTCACTCGATGCGTCCGGTAAAAACAAAATTTCTGACCATTCTGTCAAGAGCTTTTTATAGTTAAAACATTGCAAAACTAATTATGAATAACCAATAAGAAACTTTACAACAGTATATTACGGAGTAAATTGCAATTAACTCACGCCACTGAAATCTTGCGTTTATTCGACATTTAAAATACCAGAGAACATGGCTTAATCCCAATTGCGATTTGGAATCAACCCGTAATGCTAATCCCCCTACCCCGACATCAGACTAAATACCTACTCAGCATGTCATTCCTAATTGCACACGATAAAAGACCCCTCTTCACTTCAGCTGTTTCCTGTGATTTTAAGTTGACAATGGATCACAGAGAAGATCAGATGTTTGGGAATTTTCTCGAATTTTAACTAAACCTGTTTCAAATTAAGATTTATATTCATTTTGTTTTATTTTTTTCATATTAGAACTATTTAATACCGGTGGGTTGAGTTGGTTTTAGGGTGGGTTGAGTTGACTTTCAGGGTGGGTTGAGTCAGTATGTAGGGTGGGTTGAGTTGACCGGGACAAGGTGGGTTGACTTGACCAAAGTGGGTTGAGTTGGTCGTGGGTTGAGCCGGTCGTGGGTTGACTTGTCCCAACCCCGGTTGAGTTTGCTAGGGCTGATTTGTCGTGGGTTGACTTGACCCAAGACCCCCCTAAATACGCCCAACAGCCTTGAGTAGTTCTGAAGGGGATCTAATAGAATGATAACAATAAAACATGGTGCCGAATCATCCAAAAAGGGCCGAAACGGTAAAGGACCGAATCGTCTAAGTTGGTGCCGAATCATCCAAAAAGGGCCGAATCGGTAAAGGGCCGAATCGGCAAAGGGCCGAATCGACCAGACCCCGTTTTAACAGCTGCAATTCATTAAAAAATAAACATGGAAGGTAAAGAACTGTTGCACTGATCTCATATCGTCATTATGTTTCAGATAAGAACTCCAACATGAAAGGAGTGTACGACTGCTGTGAAGATATGAACCAGATAGTTGAAACCAGTTCCAAATTGGTATAGACAGTCGAACATCGACATCGAACAGTGAAAATATTTATGTGAAACTATTGTTTTAGGGTATGAACATATTGTTTTGAACTGGCCTGTGTTTAAAGGGAAAAAAGTCAAAATATTAATTTAAAATTGAGGGCGAATTCAGCAGCATGAATTATCAGTTGGTTGGGCGGCCTTTAGTGGCCCCGACCATGGTTCCTATGGTGGCCGGGGTACCACCGGGAGCTGCCGGCGTACTTGGAGCCACCGCTGGGGGAATGAGGCCTGTGTTAGGACAGTCCTTAGCTGGTCCCGCGCGTATCCCGGGATCTTTGCCTGGAGCAGTGCCAGGTAAGCCCCAATCTCACTGGCTAGATTAAAGAAAAACCGTACCGAAAATGTAACGATTCCATGGCTCTCCTTGTCGCTTTTTACCATCAGTTGACAACTTTATTATACATAAACAATGGTAGATATTTCGTGTGAAAAAGCAGTCTATATGCGCTTATTGTAATATGGATTTGTTGTTAAATAATAATACACCACCTGATCAGCGGTGTACAAGTTTGACCCAGTCCTAGAAACTACTCCCTGCGTTACCTCAGATTTTGACACATAACATCCCTTCCATTAGCCCTTTTGCTGAGTTGCGTAGTCGAAATATAAATTCTCCTCCATGAACTGTTTGTCAGAATTAGAGAAGTAGTTTAACTATGCACATATCTTCGTGTTTTGACAAGGAGATGATTTTTGGCGTGTGAACGGCGTTACAGGACTTCCTGGAAGCGTGCCGCTGACGGCGGGAATGATGGCAGGCATGCCGCCACCCAGGGCACTGCTGGGCCAGCCACAGTTGGGTGCCACCGCTGCGGTGCCGAGAATGCCTGGTCTGTTACCGGGCCAGCTGGCTGGCGTGCGTAAGTGTCCTGCACTCCCCACGTAGTGTAGCTTGAATTAATGATCGCTTTTGCTGTGACTTTTGAGAGGAGTTGATCAGGAGACGGCTGTGCGTAGTGAACAGCCACACGTAATCTTAGTGTATGCTGGTTCTCAAGTGCTCGTTGGTGCCCGTTGTAAAAGGTTTCAGTAGTCACAAAATGTAGTTCTCTCTTTTTAGGCAAAGAAGTATCTCCTTTCAGACCTCTTTCCAGTATTTTCCTGTGAATATAAGGAGTTCGAGAGGAGATGTTGCCGGGAGTAAAAAGTTGTAGTGGTGCAGTTTTCCAATAAACTTTTCTTCGTCTATGCATTAGGGAGTTGTTTGAGAGTGGGTTTACTGCCTAAAAATTTTTTTAAAAAATCTGATCGATTTATATTATAATAGTGATTGCCTTTGTTCTACAGCTCAATTTGCTTTTCAACAAGAAGAAGAAATCAAACAAGAAGAGGAAGACGCGCAGATGCAAGCCCTGTCCCAATCCCAAGTCCTGGCCCAGGCCCAGCAGGGAGCCAGCCCGTTCGGCCTTGCCCCGCCGGGCCAACCACAGCTACTCGCCGCGCAGCCGGGGGCGCCTTCCCCTCTCATGCAGCACCCAGCTGCAGCACAGCAGCTGCAGATGCTACAGCAGCCGGGCGCTGCCCAGCTGATGGCGCAATCGCCGCCACCGTTGGGCCAGAGCCCGGTTGTGTCGCTGTCGGCCAGCCCCGTGCCGCAGTCGGCTGCCAGCGGTGTGATGCCGGGCCTGATGACCAGCCTGGGCATACCCGTGTCTCAGCCACAGCTGCAGGGTCTCATGCCGCACATGTACGGCGCGCTGCCGAGCCAGGCTGCGATGGCCTATCAAGGGTAAGATGCCTCATTGTTGTAACGTGCCTTGAAAACCTGAAATAACTAGCGCTGTTGCGTTTACTAGCGATTAGGAATATTTTTAGGCCCCCAACCCCCGCCCCGGGGAGGGGGGTGGTCTATAGGAAAGGGTTCCGTCCAACTAGATGTCTATTCCGAGCTTGATCTCCAACACTACTGGGGTGGGGGGTTGGATCTTTTTGGAACCTCACACCGTGAGAGAATGTGTATTGTAGTTGTAAATCGGTATGTGTATGGCTTTTTTCTTCGGCTGACAACGGACATACACGACTTGAACTAAAATGATGGATTTGAACTATGCTGGATTAAGTTGAAACAGTACTCACTGAAAAAAACTTTATTGCTGAGGTGCACGTGGGTAGTCATGTTCTCTGGCGTCTGTAAGCGAGCCTGCAGAATTGTAGACACATTGTAGACCAACAGTTCGTGGACAGATTTGCTTTGCGAAATGGATCTTGTCAGCGCTCGAAAAGTCTAGCAAAAAATAGTGAAATAGTGATGACCCGCCGGGCTCCGGACATCAAAAAGTTGGAGCCTGGCACTTTTTAAAAAAAATTCTTCTTGTAATGTTTTGCGTGGCAGCTTTTCTATGTGCATAATCATCTAGTTGTTAGGGAAAGTAAGTGTCTTGGTTCTTCCAAGCAAATAAGTTTTTCGATGTCGTAATACACCACTGAAAGTAATCGGATAGCTTTCTGATGCTCAGAAAAAAACGAGTCAAATTTGATAAAATTCTGAGAAACCATTCTACTGTGCTGTCACACTGATCAACAAAGCAGTCTTATCATCCAGTGCAGAAATGTTAATGGGTATGAGTAAATTTCAGAAATATAATTCATCAAAAAAAAAAAAAAAAACGAAAAAGTTGAGAGCCAGCCGGGCTCCGGACTTAAAAAAACTCTGAGCCCGGCTCGAAAATCCGGGGCCACGGGCTCCCGGACTTTTCGAACACAGGATATTGTTTTTTCTCGCACCAGTTAAGTACCCCTTTCATAATTTAATTGACACCCTTAACAATATTAAACGTGTGCCAACAAGGACAAACCATGGGATCAATCCCTATGCGCATTGAAGCGTCAACCACTTCATAGTCATTTATACTCGGGTGGGGGCGTGCGATAGCTCCGATTACTTTTTTTTCCTAGTTTGCAAAGCTTTCGGCGAAGTGTTGAGTATATAGAGTATATGGAGTATATAGAGTATATAGATAATGCGCGTGGTTTAGTTGTTATACTGAGTTGTTTTGCCAGCAAACTTGTGTGCCGCCGAGGTGACGTGTGCCGTATTTTGTAGGATGGCAGGCATGGCTGGCGTGCTCGATCCGTCACTCATGATCAAAGAAGAGCCACAGCAAGAAGAAGACTTAGGAGAAGCTACCAAGCTTGATACCTTCAACTCGGATCTCAACTTGAGCATTGACGAGTCGGGGTAAGGACACGTAAATATTAGAAAACGGTCATAAAAACGTAGACAGTGAATGTCTGATGGTCTGTCAGAATAGTAATCGAGAAGTCGAATGGAAATTAAACGTTATGTCTACAGACTGTCTAGTTTTGTTGAAAACTTGTTGGGCTAATCCGAAAAAAAGAGTAAACTTGTTGAGTGCGAAGTGAAAGTTGCTGGTGTGGCCGCGGTGAATTTGTCCTGTGTGTAAATTGCGATGCCGTAGTATTCTGTGTTGGCCTGCATTCCTTGGCCCCAGTAGTCAAATAATGCCTTGAGGCCGTACAGTTGTTTTGGTTCCTCACTCCCTCCCTCCCTCCCTCCCCCCCCCCCCCCCCCCGCCTACCGTTCCCCGCTCACGCAGTGTGACGCAGCGGCGAGTGTGCACCAGGTTGTGGGTGTCACGTGTCATCATCGCACATGACCACTGAACGATCACGTGACCACGCCGCGCTGTGTTTGTTAGGTACACGGCCGAGGCCAAGACGGAGCCGATGGGTTTCTGCTTCTGCTGGGCGGGTGCCAGGGCCACGTACGGAGCACTCAGCGGCAAGGTGAGCACTTGTTCTCATTCCCTCCTCTGCAAAACAAACAACCCCCCACCCCCACCCCTCTCTGTCTTACGAGTCATGTTTCTTCAGGTCAGTTTTGCTATGCTTTTAAATCAGTTAATGGCGAAATATATCGTGCTCAGAAATTAGAAAGCGAAATTCATATTTGCGAATATTTTTTATAAGATGTACATAGCAATTTTAACACATAGTGTGGCTCCCGCCTCTGGTTTTGTTGTGCTGATAAAGATCGGAGTTTGCTTATAATATTAGTTACGTATGTGCGGGAGGAATCTGCTTGGAGAATGGCTTTTTTTATACTTCTTTGTTGGGAGTGTGACGTCATGCTCATCTTAACTGTTTGTGTTCATTCCTTACTGGTGCTGACAAATCACATTTCATGTAAAAAAAAATAACATTTATCTGATCCGTGTTAAATCAGCGTATTTCTCTTAACTAACGAATATGAATATTGACAGCTTTTGTTTCATTTCGTAGCTGAAAGCATTTTAAAAACTTAGCCATATCAGTTTTATAAATGTTCTGCATAGGTTCGCATTGCATAGATGTTTGTGTTTTCGGGGATTTTAGTCATATACTGGCGAGTAAAAGAGAATGAGATTTGGGTTAACGGGTGGCTTCGTTGAATTATTTGACTACACAGCCAAGCGCTAATTCGGTTTGCAGACGTGGGGGAGTGGGGGGGGGGGGTGGCTCTTGTAGCATAAGTCGTCATTATTAACCTTTTTGGTGTTTTGTTTGGGCGTTTATTTTCTGCTGTATGTCAAAACTTTGGGGGCTGAAACTAGCAACATAAGGAAAGCCCCAAAAATTGCAGGCATGAAGAAAATAGCGTGTCTGAAGAGCTTTGGAAGCTTTCTTTTTTTTTCTTTTTTTTTTCTTTTTTTTCGCAGTTATTTAATTGTGTCTTGGCTGCATTGAACTCCAATGCGGTTTTTTCTCTGGGCTAAAGACTGTTCAGTACTGTTTCTTATATCTTTTCAGTTTTTTAAGTGGATAAAGGTCGGACAATTTGTCTGCTTGACTGAAAGCGGAGTGTTCTTACGCTTCATATAGTACACATAATATAATACATGTATCGTAACTCAGCTGTGTAGTACTTTGTGATATGTATTTTTTGTAGTAGCAGTTGTACATGGCAGAAAGAGATCAATGACCTTCACCCTTGTCTTGTATATTAAACACGTTGTTTGTTCTCTATACTTGCTATTTTTATACATATTTCAGTTCTGATTGATTAACAATGTTATTTGATTAATGGCAAAAAGTCTGTCACAGATTTTATAACAGTATATTTTCTGCGTAGTGATTTTCTGTTTAGAGATCAGTTCTAGAAAAAGCTTTATGCACATGTATCTTTTGCAGTGAAAGTCAAAGAATTTTAATTTTTAATCTCGATTTTTTTTTCGAAATGCATGGTGACTTTGATTTACAGCATATTTTATTATTGTTATTATTGTTCTTTTTGAGGGGAGGGGGGTATTTAGTCTTTGGCTTTATTTACACACAACCAGAGCTTTAGCCCCGGAGGGGAACTGTAGGTTTGGGTGTTGCGTGTCCGTCCGTCCGTCCCCATTTCTTGTGGTATTGGGGTGTATATGATCTAATGGGTAGATGCACGTTGTTTTATTTTGACCATGACGCAGTTTCGTGGTAACTGTAACCGACATTTTGGATTTTTAGTTCCGGTTGGGGGCTGTACCCTCACTACTAGTTGGGGACTGTTCCCTTTGCACTGGTTTGTATAACTAGTCTTGTTCCTCTACTGAGTGGAACGGAATCGGTCTGTTAGGCATGCGGTGGCGCTTTGGTGTCTGGTTCCTCCGTGAATTCCCGACTATTGCGCTCGGCGATGACGTCACGCGTTCGGGTGAAGTCGGTTCTCGTCGACTACCGTGCGCTATGACGAGAAGAAAATGCGTTCTTTCTTTCTTGCAGGACAATCTGCTAAATAAAACTTTTCACAATTTTTGCTTGGAAAAAAGAGAAGAGAAAATTGCAGTTCGCAGTCCACCGTGCCTTGACAAATAATAATAATAATAATAATAATAATAATAATAATAATAATATAAAAATCATTAAAAAAATTACAGCTTCTGTCCACTTGTCTGGAATAAATAACACCACAGCTTGAGATGAAAAATACAGACAGCATCTACAGAAACACTTTAAAAATATTTTTATTTAAAAATTTCTTTGAGTTGATAATCGAAAGTGTGGGTTTGTAACGACGAACAAAACAGCTTTTACAGTCTTCAGTGTTTCACCTTTATAAAACTTATGACATAATCATGCAGTCGTCCCTCAAATTGTGTTGGAACAAAATTGATAAGCCTGTGTTTTGACTTGGTTTTGGTTATGTTTAATTGTGGAAAACCAGGTCTAGACCCGGAAATGGTCAGGTTCAGTGGCTGCCCAGTTATTTGAGCCAAGGTCTGTGTTCTTTTGTTTTGACTTCGGGCTTGGCTGTTCGACTGGAAGGTGTAAAAAAATCACCACACGCACAGTTTCCTTAAAACAGAAGTTGGGTTCTTAGGAACAGTGAGCCAGGGGTGTGGATAGTGATGGTAAAAATGTAGATTGTGAATGACAAAAGCGTTGGCAAGGGGAAGGGGAGCCCATACTACATTAATTTCTTTTTCTTTCTTTCCTTCCGTCTCTCCCTTCCACCCAAAAACTGGCAAACTAAACGGATAGTCTTAAGAGAGACACAAACATTGCTGCTCGTCCTGATTAGTGTGATTACTTTTGAGAACAATGTTTACTCATGAGCCCTTCTGCCAAATCTAAATTTTGTAAGAATTGGTCGGTTTCTCCATTCACATTTGTAATATCTTCGCTTTAACGGCTGGGCACGAAGTCCACAAACATTCTTGTTAAAATCGAGGTGCAAACAGTGTCCTTGGACATTCTTGTCTAATATGATTTCCGATTGAACATATCTGTACATTAATTTTTTTTAAACTAACGGCGAATTTGGAAAAAACGACTCCCCTCCAGTTTGTTATGTGGTTCTTAGATTATTTGCTGAAGGGAGAGCATCGGCTGCTGTTTTGTATCGGCGTGTCGCAATGTCCTTGGACGTTTGTGGCGCCTTTTTTTTAGCACAGGTGGCCTTTGGCCACATGTGCTCTACCCATTGTGTGGGGCCTGTGTCGTCTGCCTGTCCGTCCGTCTGTAAATTGCTTTTTGACTACTCCTGTTTCAGTTTTCGTCGGATCATAGTGAAATATGGCCCACTCAAAGGCATAAATGTCCATTTTTATTTTCTCAATTCGCCAATTTGGCGAACCGATGACATCCTTTAGGAAAAAAAGCCTACGCCTATATGCACATTGCCACTTGACTTGTTTGGTTATCTGTAATACATATATATCATTTCCTGTGAGATATAATTAGAAGAAAAAATGTTATTAGCAATATTAATGCACATTTGGTTGATCATCTCAGTTCAAAATAAAAAAAAAACAAACAAATAAAATAGAATAAATAATAATAACGCTTGTTGAAAAAACCAACAACAGCAAGAATAATATACTTACGCGCAAAAGAAACTTTACGTCTTTTTAAAATAACTTAAGATCTAAGAAACGGATTTTTATCGAATTTCAAACACAACATGCCTAGTTACTCCGCAGTGCCATGGCATATTCATTCAACCGTGCCATACTTCTTCGAGAAACTGTACCGCTATTCGACCTTGATACTAGGGAAACAAAATTGATTCAACCTTCTTTTTACCTTGAGACTCTTGGAGTGCTATGGAACACCTCTGGGATCGTCTGGATGGGGGGGTTGCTATCCAGACTACCGGCAGCCCAGCTGCTTGGACTTGAATATTTACCTCCGACACTGTTGTAAGGGTAGGTCTTGTAAACACAATTTTGCTAGGAGTTATGAACGGATGTTAATTAAACTCATTGTGACTGTGCAGTGTGACGTTTCACATGGATGACAACTCGCACAGAAAAGATTCTAGTGACCTCGTGACGCTGTTCAAGTTCACTACTTGACTTTGACCTTTGCCGCTGTTATGCTTCTTTTTTTTTTTTTTTTTTTTTGTATTTGGATGTAGTTTAAGTTTAAGCGATGGCCGCAAGATGGCGGCTATAATGTAAGAAGCAGTGTGATTGGCTGGAAGCAGTCACGTGGAACATGGCTTACAAGCAATGGAGTGTATATAGCTTAAAGCAAACAGTAAGAAGTATTCAAGATGGCTGCGCCCATGTGGATGGAAAAGACTAGATAAAGCATAGCAAGAAAGAAATATTATGATAAATTCTTTTGTTGCGCATAGCCACTTGACTTGATTAGGTATCATTTCCTTTGAGATATATAATTATAAAAAAACGAGAAAAAATATTATTAGAGTATGAGAGCATTATTACATGGTCAACACAGCTCAAATAAAACAAGAACAAAATAATAATAATTAAATTGACGGATCGGCAGTCGTTGAAGGGGATGAAAGTTTCCACATTTTCTAACCAGCCTCGGTGGCCTAGTGGTTAGAGCGTCTGCCTCGAGACTGGAAGATCGTGGGCTCAAACCCCGGTCGGGTCATACCTAAGACTTTAAAATTGGGACTCCTCCTTGCTACCCTGTGAGGCACTCCACATGTAAGGGTTAGAAGGAGGGCTGGAATGCCCCATTTCAGTATGATGTGGCAGGGGGATCCCGATATGACCATAGCAGTTGAAAGGGATCTAAAGAACGATACAGTACAATACAATTCCACATTTTCTAGCGAGACTTCTGAGTTTTGTCCAGCTAAGTATTCAGAATCTGTAAGTCCAGTATTTAGAAACTATGTTAAAAATGGATAGATTATGCTTAAGACTTTTCTCTAGGCAAATGCCCAGAAACTGTAAGGCCCAGCCAATTTAAACCTTTCTCAAGAACTATATATGGCAGATGTGGAACATTGTATCATATGCGAAGTAGGCAAAAAGCGGTACTTATCAACAATTATTAAAAATTACACATGTTGCATAGATTGAGACTCGAGACAAATTGTCAGAAACTAAAAGGCTAAGCTCGTTAAAATATTACACAGTGAAAACATGTGGTGCAATTGTGCACTATTTAAGTATTTTTTGAAATGAGGTAAAGATTGACGCGTCGGTAAAGTGTAAATAATTATACAGTTTACATCGAGCTTGAGAGTTTTGTTCCGACAAGGTCTCAGAAGCTATAAATTCAAGGCTTTTAGAACTTTTCAGCTTAGAACTTGTTAATTTTTTTAGAAATCGCCAAAAAAATTGATGGAGCGACGCCTTGTCAGATATTGATAAAAACTCGTACATTTTGCATCGGTCCCCCTGTGGGGGTGGGGGTAATCTTTTTGCATCGGTCCCCCTGTGGAGGTGGGGGTAATCTTTTTGCATCGGTCCCCCTGTGGGGTGGGGGTAATCTTTTTGCATCGGTCTCCCTGTGGGGGTGGGGGTAATCTTTTTGCATCGGTCCCCCTGTGGGGTGGGGGTAATCTTTTTGCATCGGTCCCCCTGTGGGGGTGGGGGTAATCTTTTTGCATCGGTCCCCCTGTGGAGGTGGGGGTAATCTTTTTGCATCGGTCCCCCTGTGGGGTGGGGGTAATCTTTTTGCATCGGTCTCCCTGTGGGGGTGGGGGTAATCTTTTTGCATCGGCCCCCCTGTGGAGGTGGGGGTAATCTTTTTGCATCGGTCCCCCTGTGGGGGTGGGGGTAATCTTTTTGCATCGGTCCCCCTGTGGGGGTGGGTGTAATCTTTTTGCATCGGTCCCCCTGTGGGGATGGGGGTAATCTTAAGAATACATCCACTGCGTTTTGTTCCGTGCATGGCGCAAGATACGACTAATCGAAATTTCTTTCTAACTCTTCTTTTACTATTTCTTCATTCTTTCTTTTTATCCCACTTGTTTCTTTAGCAAGTGCGTCGTGATGTACCCATCCTAGGTGAACAGGACGTCTAACTCCAAACAAACAAATTTTGCAACCGGACTTGGAACAGTTTGAAAATTTGAAAAAGTATCAGGAAATGTTTTCAAAATATTTGCACTGATCCCGCCACATTAAAGCCAGAATAAACACCACATAACATGGCTAAGGCACCTTTTACATCTTATACAGCTATGATGTCGTTGACTGGGCTGCAAATTCTTTGCTAGAATTTGCAATCCAGAACGCAATTAATGTTGTGGATATGTAAAATGTTTAATAAAAGAATTAAACTTTTCACCACCTCTCTGCCATATTTTGATAGAATCACAGTGCCAGTACGTGTTTTGTTGCTCTGAAGCCAACTGAGCACCGTCACTTGACAGTCGTTTTTTTTTCTGGAGTGCGAAGGAAGGAGGCAGGAGGAGGGTGCTAAGAATATTAGAATACAACAAAAGCGTATTTACGATACGTAGAGAGCAGTGGCATGTGATAGAGTAGGAGAGGAAAGATGATCGGCAGCGTTCAATTTCATTCATGTACATATATAATATAATACTCTTCTCGAACTGGTAGTTTTCTTTAAACAGCGTCAACACATGATCAAGTACAGTGTTGTGCCCGGAAGTCTCTTTTCAGCAATTTTCCGGCACTGATGTACACTTTTTCCGTTTGTGCAACATCTATGGCCATTACGTTACGTTGTGGGATAAAGTTATTTCAACCTTAGTTTCTTTGTTTTATCAGTTCTTTTATTTAGTTCCATAATATTATTAATGTCGTAAAAAGATAATAAAGGCGCTTTTCGAATCAAGGAAACGGCCAGTGGACAGATTGATTAAAAAGCCCGGGTGCATTAGAAAGATGTAATTAACAGTTAATTTTTTCCGAAAGCTTTGGCACAATCGCTGCTTCGCAACAGTAAATTATTTGCCGAAATGTTGGACACAATCGTGACTTCACATGTGTTTTTTACTCAATTAAATGTCATATAAATGTGAATGTTCAGTTTTTTACTAAGCTTTTTGCATGCTTAGAAAAAAATAGTAACTGTATATTCATATAGAAAGCGATGGCGCCACAGGGGCGTTTTGTATAAGGCCTTGTTCTGTGAATTATTGTTAAAACGTTTCGATTTGTTTCGATGTCTTGAAATAAACTCAACAAACATTTTGTAACACCTGAGGGATACCTATGTTACAGTGAATCTGTCAGCTATGCATATGAAATGGTTTTCATGTTGTTTGAAGTCTATTAAATCTATTAAAAATATAAAATATGATCCGAGGTAGTTATAATCTGAGGATTTTTAAATATTTTGTTATATTTTATTTATTTATTTTTTTTCTCAAATTTTATGACTTTAGTTGTTTGTTATTAACAACTCCTTAGAAAAAGAGTCTAAAGAACTCGTTTTGTTAAAAAATTATCTGAGCAACTTATCTATAAGCTTGTGACTTAATAAGCATGCTGTATTGTCTGTATTTATGGTTAAATAGCACATTTTACTTACACGTTGAGGACTGTCATTGTGGTTTTTGATAACAAACACTATTTTGTAAAAAATGCACCTTAAAATTTCCATAAAAATACCATAGTTTGACAGATTCACTGAAAATTTAGTGCCTTTGTAAAGTCACTGATTTCACAGATTCACTGTAAGATATGTATAGATCTGTCAGTTTTTTCGGGCCTGTAACCGGTGACTTCAATTTACATTTAAAGTCGCTAAAACTTTCAGTGGCTTTGTACAGCTGCTGATTTGACAGATCTGCTGTACCACTTTTTGAACACACCTTCAACGCAGACCACACTTACGGACATATATATATATGAAACCAACTTAATTTGCTTTTTGTTGTTCATAGTCATTGCACAAGCCTTGCATTCTTTTGGAAATATTTTTTCTTGCTCGTCCGTGTTTATTGTAACACGCGACACAATTATTGACCAGTAAAATTGACGATTATTATTCGTGGCGGATGCTTAGGTAGTGATGTGACAAGTAAAGATGTGCCTAAGTAGCGATATGACACGTAAAGAGGTACCCAAATAGTGATATGACGCGTAAAGGGGTGTGCTTAAGTAGCGATATGACCTGTAAAGCTGTGTTTCAGTAGCGATATGACCCATAGAGGTGCATATTGATCTCCCTGTAGGCTGTCTATCTTTGATATCTACGATTTCTTTAACATTTCGCGTAAATTTTGGGGGAAGAAACCCCGCCGATAGTACTACATGAAATGGATGGGACACATGAAATGGATGGACCCTCAGAAATGAGTGGGCGGCGTAAAACCGACCATCTCCATGTACATGTGCCCCTTGACCGAAACCGTGGCCCTAGAAACGGGGGTGTTCTGCAACAGTGCAATTTTTTAACATAATTTTAACATATAAAGCGCCCGATTGGCAGGGTTGGCTTTTACACCGTCATAAAGGTATTTATGACATGACATGGTGTAAAACCCGTGTTAAAACATGTGTTAAAGGGTTTAAACCGTCAAAAACTGTCATAAACTGTCAAAAACTAGAAAATCAAAATTTGGTGGCGTTTATTTCCGTAACTTTACTGATCTACATCCAACGTAAAATATGTCACTTTGTCAACAGTAACTCGAACAAACAACTACAACAACCAACTAATAGTCATTTTCTTTTTTCCCATGTAACATTCTGCAGCAAAACACCAGTTTTGAAGCCCGTTCATTACCTTATCTATTTCGAACTTTCGAGTGAATTGCACCAAAGTTAGAAAATATGCGTTCTATGGCAGTTCATGACGAAGGTGAGGATAGCAGCTCAGTTTGGTATAGTACACACCCCGAGGAACAAGGAATTAACGTCCCTCGCCTGGTGACAGTTTTGACATCAACTGGCATTGATGGGATATGCTTTGTAGTACATACCCTGAGGCGGACGCAGATGGGGTATACTGTGTACTACATGCTCCCGAGCAGTAGGTTATTAACATTCGGCAGCCTTAACTCCGGCAGTTATTTACAAAGCCAAGTTAGATAACCACCGAATTAAAAGGCGTTTGCTTCTGAGCCAGTCCTGTGTTTGTTTTGTGAGTGTGCTAATACCTGTAACTCAGGGCAAAATAGTGTACTGGCAATGCGTCCGCTCGGGGCATTGATTGCACAGTGACTTGAGAGTAAATAAATAGACAAGCGTACATGCATCCGCGCCCAAAACGGAGAAAATGACACTTCTTTTTTTATATTTTGGGTTTTACACAATTTGACACCGACTGACGGTGTTAAACATATTTATGACATGACAGTTTAAACCGGTGTAAAACACGTGTTCACACCACCTATGTGTTAAATGTGCCAACCCTGCCGATTGGCATGTATGAACATGACCCAAATTGACTGTGATAGGGGGATTGTTAGTTGGTGTGATCAAGCCAATCAAGCTGTTTGTTGTCTGATTGGAATCGCGCAAAGCTCGTTTTGGTAATTTTATGTGGCAGTTCCTTAGGTGATATTTTCCAGTACAACAAACTTTTAGAAATGTGTAAATGTTTGGTTATTTTATTACGGAGTTTTGGTTCGGCTTGTAAAACAAAAAGCACCAACAGCGTTACAGAAGTGATGCGTTGCAAGTTTCTGTTTGTTGAGTATTGTGGATTGCTCAATTAAAGACACCTTAGTTTGATGTCAAATACTAGTCCTCTGTAAGTCCGCCTGTGTTCCTAATATACTTTTTTTCTACGGTAGACTCTGAACTGCCTTAGTGACATCAGTCCCACTCTTCATATGTTAACTTGTGAGGCTGAAATGCTGATGTTGCTAGCCTGTAGTGTACAGAGTTAAATCTCCTTTTAACATTAATTTCGTTATATGCATAAATAATAAGGATATTAATGGTAATACTAATATTCGTCATGGTGGGTCTGCTGCTCGCCATAGTAAACTGGACATCTTAATATCTAATGCATCAGACAGTTGTTTTATTTTTGTACCGTGCCGAAGTGCCGATGGTCTGGCACGAAGTATCACACCCTGTAAATTCTATTTTTGTACACATATATTAAATGGCTGAATTCGTGCACGTTGTGTAGACTGTAATTTGTAAAAAGATTTTAAAAAAAAACAACTAAAAATAGATGGTAGTGACAAGAAGTACTGAATATACTGAAAATAATGGTCGGTTATGTTCTTGAACCTGGACCAGGAAATAATTGCTTTAAATTTGCCGGATTCAGTTTTTTGGCTGAGCTACTTGATAAGAGTACTTACATTCGAAGCTTTATGAATGCAATTTTCAAACTTGAAAACTAACCTCAATGGTACAATTTTAATATTTCAGAAACAAGTTTCAGTAGTGTTGCAACAGTTAAGGGATATGTTGTGTATTGGCTCTATGTTAGATTTCAAGATATCGCATTTTTCCCCGTGTTGAATATGACAAAAGTGACCCAGTGTCATATTTAAAGTTTCCAAAGTTAACATTGCCGCTTTTGAATGATGTGTAGAAGCGTACTGGCATTACCAACAATCTCGTCTATATTTATACATCTATAAGTTAATTTTACCGCCGAAAAAAAATTGCAGGGAAAAGATTCTAAAATTAAAAAATCTGCATGTGGATACATGATTTCTGCTTTTGCGTGGCTGGTGTGTTCCCCTCTTGTTTATTGTGGAAATGTTTTGATGCATATGGTGTTTTCAATTATTACATTTGAACAAGGTAATCCGCTGTGGGTCGGTCGTGTCGATAAACAAATCATAACTAATTCGATTATTAAAATTTCCTAAAAGGTAGTTCACCTAGAAATGATGCACTTCGCCCGTTTAATCTTTTGAAGGAAAGAAATGACCACTGTTATTTTCTTTGAAATAATTTGAGTGTAAATGCGACAAAATTATCGGGAATGACACAATATGACCTGCAATAGGTTGGCGGTGTCGTTAAACCAATCAAATAACTAACTAACTAACTTGAAATAATTTGATTAAAAATTGCGTTTCAGGGAAGTTCAACGTTTCTTTATTTTGAGAAAAAAGCTATAGGAAAGTATTTGCTTTACATCGAAACGTGTATTTTTAGTCAAGTCATCTCTTCAGGCATTGTTTGTACCATCACCTTTATTTATCTGTACTGTCATCACGAATCTGTTAGCTGTTCGCTTGTGTGTGAGCATTGCAATTGTAAAGCAAAAAATAATAATTTCAAGACTTAACAATCTCGAAGTATGAAATATTTTATCAAGCAGGAATTTGATTAATCAAGAAGTAATACTAAATTTTAACTCGGAATCAGGCATGTAATCTAAGTTTTGATTACCGGTATTGGTTAAATATTGGGATTGTACACCAACACTTTGCGGGTACTGCTATGCATTGATTAAACTGGGATTGCACATACACCTACAGTGTTTATCGTTCTGCAGTTTTTTAAAGTGAAGAGTCGTTTGCGAGTCGTTTCACTTAATTAATCTGTTGTTGCGGTGTCGGCCGAATGTCTCCTAAACACAATCACAGTTCAGCGCTTTCTTGGGAGCACGGGGAATGGTGGACAGTCTACATAAGAATGTATAAACTTGTATAAAATTTGGCATTTGCATTTACTTCGACTGTCTGTATAAAAGCGCGCGAAAAGCAAGGGCCCGGTATGCTTGTCAGCTTTCTGTACAGTACTCGCAAATATCTATATGATCATGATTTGAATGTTGTCTTTATTTAAACAGGTGCAGCACTATGTAACAGATATAAATCACATGTATTGATGTTTCTCTGTTGCAACATTTTTCCTTTTGTTTCTCCTCAGCGATGCGCCGCTGTTTGAGCAGGATCAGATGAAATCTTTATAGCACGTAGATGTATTGGCAAGAGAATGGTTGCAGGTTTGCTTCGAGGTTTATATAACGGAGAATTTACCGGTGGATTTTGGAGAAGACCACAGCGAGAAAGATCCGCATATTGTCCGTATTGGATGGTCCGTCGATTCACATAACTTCCAGCTAGGTATTTGTGCGGATAACCGTCTTTTTTATTTTTACGTACTTGTTTATTTATCTCTCTTATTTTCATCTCGCTTATTAACCTAACAAGCAGCCATTTTATTCATCTTTCTTTCGATGATTTATGTGTATTTAACAATCCATTGTGCTGTTTATATCCCTACATTACTTACCTTTTTAAGTGTTAAAGAGGAAAATTTCGCATCAATTACTTTGTATATAATTTAAAAAAAATGTACAGGTTGATAAAAAAAGTACATTTTTCCTTCCCTCTGAGATTTGAAGGTGCTTTGTGTGTATGTGTGTTCTGTTTCTTTGTTGATGTATGTTTCAGTGTTATATAGTATTCAATGTCTTATATTACTGTTCGTGAGTTGAGCTTGAATTTTTGTCACGCATTTTCCTGTTTTTGCTTGTCGTTTAATACTCGTTCTCTCATTCAGTAATTGGTAGCTTTATGAAAAGAAGAACTCTAATTTTTCCATAAAGCACTCTCGTAGACTACTTTGCTTGTTATATGTGAAAGAACGTTCCTAAAATGCACTAAAATTGATAGATACTCATATTTACGTCAAATGAAGCTTTTTAAGCCGTTGGACTATTTATTATTATTATTATTATTAGTGTTATTATTATTTTTATGATGTTTATTATTATTGTTGTTATTTGCCCGATTTCAAATATGACGCTTGGAAGTGAGACTTCCCTTTATTTGGACTTGTAACATTTTGAGGAATTTTTCACGATAACACAAGTACAAAGTTGTTGATCTATATGTCAAGCAGAGTACGATTGTAGCTTGCTGTGTATGAGGAGAAGTGTCCGATACTGCGTGTTTAGTGGTGGGAACACTACACTACCCTCAGGTGCCGTTTGAGAAGTAGTCATTACTGCAAAGGCTACCGAGATTTCCCTGGCTGAAATGATTGAAATAAGAAACAAAAATTTCTGTTTTTCTGTTTGCCTTTAAACCCTTTCTTGACAGTCTTGTACAGGGCGTTGAGTTTGTTATGTGCTTTGTATTAAAATTACAGAGATGTTTAACTCTATACAATATATTCTGACACGAACATCTTAAATATATTTTCTATGAGAAAGATTTTAGAGGGAGTCATTTGCTTTGACTTTTTTTTTCTCCCACTATTCTATCCCAACCCAGTGGATGACACATTAGAAATCATTGATTGCCATCTTTTTTCTAGTGTTTGGTTTAGGAAAAGGAATGCATGTAAATACAAGATAATAGAAAAAGCTGCCAGGGAGATGTTTGTATGTCTTTATCCTTTTTAGGGATATTGGTTGTGGATTTTTTACAAGTTTACTCTCAAATAGAACACAACTATACTTCTAAAAATAGGCTCATCATTGCACAGACTTGCAGTATACAAAGGAGGATCTTTGCTTGTTTTATCACAGTTATAGATCATCTGTAATCAATGTTATCCCTCGTCTTTTGTGTGAACAAGTTTGACAAAAATGCAATGCGACTTGGCTGCGAGTGTGTGTGCTTTACTTTTGTACATAAAGGGTATTTAAGGTAGTGTGCATCACTCTGTTTCGAGGAAATTACCTTGATAGATTATGAAACTCCAGTACTGCTTTGGCAGGAGTATTCATCCTTAAATTACGGTGATATTGCCATATTTTAATGCTTTGCTAGTAGCTTTCTTTCATTTAATTATTTGTTTATTTATTTTTTCCTTTATTCAGTAAAAATAACATTTAAGCATTTTAACCGGATTGAATGTCGAAACTGGTTTGAAAGAAGTGATAAATATTTGGCTATATATATATGTGATATTGAGGTACTGGCACAATTTTAAAATTATCAGTCGCATGCGTCATTTACTCACGTGTTATGCAAAGGGAAAGTTTTCTTTTATTTCTCGTGTGCATGGAGATTAGGGTAGCAAGGTGGAAGACTGGTACGGGTGGGTAGAAAGAGGGGGAGAGGAGTAGGAGAATTCATATATATGTATTTATTGTGCTGGTGGAGTGCCGTAAATTCCTTGTCCTTTCTTCGCTTTGTGTGTACATTGTGCATACGTTGTGGTGATACTGTGTGCACATTTTGTAAACAATATGTGTACATTGCGCATGCATTGTGTTGATACTGTGTGCACATTTTGTATACAGTGTGTGTGCATTGTGTGTACCCTCGGTATATCACAGGTCGTGTAGAGAGTACTGAGGCTTCTGCACGGTAAATCTCTTGAACGTTCTTTTATTTTATTAAAGGGATTGGAGCACAGCGATTCCGGGCCACATTGGTTAAATCACATTGCTTCATACAATGTTGCTGTTTACGCAGACATTAATAATTGACAGTACGCAGAATGTTTTTTACTATCGTGCCGTTAGGGTCGGTTGTTGTTAGTGGGTTAGGTAACCTCGGCTAATTTTACATAAAATGTTGCAGCTGGATTAGTTTGTTCTCTTTGACAGTATTAATAATTTTTGACAGGCTTTTTCTCTGTCTCTGTGCTCATACACACTTCTGTCTTTAAAGTTACTGCATGTAGTACTGAGTTTGAATACTAATGTATTTTATCCCTAGAATGTTTTATGCCTAAAACAGTCTGTGGTTTGGTATTGGTTTCCAATGTCCTTATGTGGTGGTTCTGCAGTCCCTTGCCAGCGATGTCAGTAACGTGTGGTTGTGTTATCACCTTACACCTCCCACCAAACAGCACCAAGAAGTTCTTTCTTAAAGACGTTACTCGTTAAATCGCATTATTTAGACATAATGGAAATCCTCGAGTGAAAAGTGTATAACATTGTAGCCTATATAATAACTCGCAGTCGAGTGTATTTACTGGGCGTTCAAATAAAATTTATCAGCCAAGCTACTGCCTCCTTAGTTGGCTTCCTTAGTTACCTTATGCGTGTTTACTCACCCTCAACCTTTAAACCTGGATACCCTCCTCTATACCGTAAATGTATACACCGGAATGCTCATTGAATTTCCTGCTAGATAAATGATAAATGTATACTGGTTTATATTTATTAGTGCTGAGGCGTCTTAAACAGCATATTCAAGTACATTTTTGTAGTTTTATGGGTGGTATGTTTTTGATGTAGTTTCAGTTTCACTTTTTATTCCGCCAGCGAGACCGGAAGCGCCGCCTCATGCTGTCCTGTTCTGTTTGCTTGACTAACGATTGATGTACGTTCCTTGGGTGTAGGAAATCCTTTTTGTGAAAAACTCATAGCTTCTCTGCGCTGTATATTTTCAACAATTTATTTTTCAACATTGTATAATTTCTGCCGATTATTTTTTGAATGAAGCACTAAACTTATTTTGCAAATCGGTTTGGTTAGAGTCTGCGGTTCAATGGAAAAATAAATAACATGACAAGTGAAAAAGGGGTTGGAGGTTGGAGGGGTCTGTAAGTGGCTGATATACATAGTGTGAGTTCATGTCAGAGAAACATAAGTGCACGTGTGATCACATGATCTGTACTGCATGCTTTCGTGTGGGTATTTTGTACCTTTGAAATAGTTAATTCTTAGTTCAAGAGATTGTTACTGAGGGGAGTTGGCCCTTTTGAAATAGTCACTTCCGTTGTGTGTCTTTTGGGGTTGTTAGGGGGGAAATTCGAGTATTGTGCTGCATCATTAACTGAAATTTACACTTTTTTTGTCAACAAATGCAATGCTCCTCATGGATGTCGCTGTGATCCGGGATTCCGTGAGCCTTAGTGTATCGCTCTCAGCAGCTTGAGGATTTTACATACAAAACACTATTTTTTATGAGAGTTCTGCGACATTCTATCTATTTGTAGTATATTCCGGAATATCGTACCAAAAATGTATGGTTTCTTATTTGCTTCAGAGTTCTTATTTTAAATAATACTGCGTTACAAGTAGGGTTGGGTATCGCGGCGCAGTCTGTATCGCGATACGTATCGCGATATTGGCTGTGTATCGCGATACATATCGCGATATTTTGAATTCTTTAAAAGTGAAAAAATGCAGCTGTTTTATGGCTTAATTTCCAGGAATTGTTTCACACTTACCTACGGCATTGATCAATTATAGATAATGGCGTTATAACAAATACAAAAAAATATGTTGGCAATGGTGGTTTCGGATGCCATCAGCGACATTAATCCCATTACACAAACAGCATATATGACTAAATTTTCAGAATGTCTGTTTGATTGAGTGTCTAAACTTAAATGTCTGATTGGTATATTTTTAACTTGAAACATCAACAGTTCTGTATTTAAAACTGAAACAACAACACAGCGTCTACTCTGACATTTAATCGCAAAATGCCACATGTTCTTTTTATCAAGTTATCATTCAATTATCCAATCAGTTCATATCCAATATAGCAAAAAATTATCCATGTTCTATCACACTATAATTGGCCCACTTAGTCAGAAATTTACATGAACAAAATATCGTGAAAGTATATCTGAAACGAAAAGCAGCCGAATATGATGTGTAAAATGATGAACAGCAGCATTGTAGATATCACTCGTTAGCACATCACCAAAAAATATTCAATTAAACGTGCAGCGGAAAATATCGAAAAGTATCGATATTTCAATATTCGTATCGCGATACGTATCGTGAGAAAACATATCGCGATATATCGCTGTATCGATAAATATCGCCACCCCTAGTTACAAGAACTTTGTAATTTTGGTAAAAATAACATAAAATAAAAGTAGTTTTGTGGTGTAATTTTGTTAGGCACGGAAAAACTTCCTTCTTGTTCTATTTTCCCCAATCTCCTTTTCTTTTGTGTCGCGGAATCTTCCAGGACGAGGAATGTTTCGATACTTAAAACCTGTTGTGAATAGAAGTTTCTAGGACTAAAGAGTTTTTCTGTTTTTGCTGTAAATAGCATGATTGGTGAATTGCGTAACCCATTTTTGTCTAAATGAATATATCCAAACTGTAAATCACTTAACAGAAGTTATCAGAAGTTACTATATCTGCAAGTGCCTGTGTCAACGTCAAGTTTCGTAATTTTTAGGTCTTTGTTTCTTTTCACTTTTTCTTTTTTATTTATGTAATTTTTTTATAATTATTGTTGTTTTTTTTTCTTTTTTTTTTCTTTTTGCTTTCAGCATTTCATCCATTTCCTTTGAGTTTTATATTCTAACACTCGAAATATATTCAAATTATATTTATCAAATTTAAATGAAAATTGAACGAAAACATTACCAAATAAAGTTTAGCATGTAAATTGAGGGTAACTTGAGCCCAGTCGTTTGTTTCGTGGATTGCTTTGTTTGTTATTGTAAGTACATCTAGTGTAGGGATTTGCTTTCCGTTGTCTGCTCTTATGTTGTTTTTAGTTTTCGCGTAGTGATATTAGTGACATTAAGCACTGCACGAATTTTTAGGAACAGCTGCACTTACAAGAAACATACATATTAATTGATAATTTTAAATATTTAAAACGAAAGAGATCAGCTAGATGTATCTGTGCGCCGATGATGTTTATGCTTGCTGGCAAAAGCCATATCTCGTATTTATCTAAAGGTATCATTTGTAAAATAAAGTAATGGTCTATTTAACAAACCTGTCTTAACAAGGTCAGCGGCTAAGTCACTCAAATTTTCAGAGTAGCAATAGCATTGCCTGTCCGCTGATTCAAGTACAACCATAGACTTTGCATACTGAATGAATTAATGGATTCATTTCACTGTTTTGGTCTTGAGGGCAACTAGTAGGTGGAGATGGGGACCTTCTTGAGCAATTTTTCTTTTTTTTCCTGGCTTGATTGTGTGGTGGGTAAGCAAAGCTTGGGCTAGTGATGCGTAGCTTACTGTATCATATCGTCTTTCTTTGTGTCTTTGTACTAAAACAGTGCCATGTCTTGGGTATGATTTATATCACAGACCCTCCTCTATTGTAGTACTTTCGGCTTGTAGTTTTCACACCGACTACGCTGCGTCGGTACTTATCACAGTACGGCAAAATGTCTTACGACGGTATTTAATACGGTACTTATTACTTGCATGTCACCTTTTTCCTCGCCGTTCATTTTTTTTAATAATTAAGAAATTGAGGTGTGATTGAGAACTGCTTCTGACAGGGCAAATGTGACAACATCCTGTTGGTCGGGCTTGTGTGTCTCGGACTTGGAATAAAAAAAAGCTGGTTTATGTGGCTTGTGTGTAGTACGTTTTATTCTATCCATAGATAAGACGGCAGCGTAGTTATGGGTTGTAGTGTGTCGTGTGTGTTTGCATATAATTCGAAACCTAACATCAACTGTTGCATTAGCTTGCGGTGTGCTGGCTTCTTGTTTTTAAATCGCGACCACATTCCTTCTTCTCATACCATTTAGTCCTCATAAGGACGCTGTAGCAAAATGCTGTGCGGTATGCGGCGACGGGCCCGTATACCGTTGCCTAGCTACACGCGGTGCACTGACATGTTTCTGGGTGTTGATCGCAGGTGAAGTGGAGGACTCGTACGGCTATGGCGGCACCGCCATGTTCTCGCACGCCATGAAGTTCACCAAGTACGGCGCCAAGTTCGGCAAGGGTGACGTCATCATGGCGCTCATTGACCTTGACCAGCGCGAGCCGGTCATCAGCTACTGCAAGAACGGCACGCCGCTAGGTGAGTCGTAGCGCGTTTTCATTATATTCCATTCTTGTGTTTTAAGGTTCGTCATACTGGTGTAATTATGTTCTGTCACAGGCCTGCGTAATTTTTTCGATCATCCCACATAAAAATTCGTTGCCCAACTCGTATTATTTACCTTAAAACATGGTCATAGAAAAACTAGTCGCCACCCGCGCAACTAACTCCTATAAATGTTTGTTGCCACAGCCAAACGTAGTGACGCTGCTGTGATTGTGTTGCAGGCGTCGCAGCGAAGGTGAAGAATTTCCAGGCCACGCCCAGCATGGCTATGTTCCCGCACGTACTCAGTAAAAATAGCAGGCGAGTCATTGTGTCCTCTGTACCTATCCCTGACCCACTGTATCCTCTGTGCATATCCCTGACCCGCTGTATCCTCTGTGCATATCCCTGACCCGTTGTATCCTCTGTGCACCTCCCTGACCCGTTGTATACTCTGCATATCCCTGACCCGGTGTATCCTCTGTGCACCTCCCTGACCCGTTGTATACTCTGCATATCCCTGACCCGGTGTATACTCGGCATATCCCTGACCCGTTGTATACTCTGTGCACCTCCCTGACCCGTTGTATACTCTGTGCAGATCCCTGACCCGTTGTATCCTCTGTGCATATCCCTTACCCGTTGTATCCTCTGTGCATATCCCTTACCCGTTGTATCCTCTGTGCATATCCCTGGCCCGTTGTATACTCTGCATATCCCTGACCCGGTGTATCCTCTGCATATCCCTGACCCGGTGTATACTCGGCATATCCCTGACCCGTTGTATACTCTGTGCACCTCCCTGACCCGTTGTATACTCTGTGCAGATCCCTGACCCGTTGTATCCTCTGTGCATATCCCTTACCCGTTGTATCCTCTGTGCATATCCCTTACCCGTTGTATCCTCTGTCCATATCCCTGGCCCGTTGTATACTCTGCATATCCCTGACCCGGTGTATCCTCTGTGCACCTCCCTGACCCGTTGTATACTCTGCATATCCCTGACCCGTTGTATACTCTGCATATTCCTGACCCGTTGTATACTCTGTGCACCTCCCTGACCCGTTGTATACTCTGTGCACCTCCCTGACCCGTTGTATACTCTGCATATCCCTGACCCGTTGTATACTCTGCATATCCCTGACCCGTTGTATACTCTGTGCACCTCCCTTACCCGTTGTATACTCTGCATATCCCTGACCCGTTGTATACTCTGCATATTCCTGACCCGTTGTATACTCTGTGCACCTCCCTGACCCGTTGTATACTCTGTGCACCTCCCTGACCCGTTGTATACTCTGCATATCCCTGACCCGGTGTATCCTCTGTGCACCTCCCTGACCCGTTGTATACTCTGCATATCCCTGACCCGGTGTATACTCGGCATATCCCTGACCCGTTGTATACTCTGTGCAGATCCCTGACCCGTTGTATCCTCTGTGCATATCCCTTACCCGTTGTATCCTCTGTGCATATCCCTTACCCGTTGTATCCTCTGTGCATATCCCTGGCCCGTTGTATACTCTGCATATCCCTGACCCGGTGTATCCTCTGCATATCCCTGACCCGGTGTATACTCGGCATATCCCTGACCCGTTGTATACTCTGTGCACCTCCCTGACCCGTTGTATCCTCTGTGCATATCCCTTACCCGTTGTATCCTCTGTGCATATCCCTGGCCCGTTGTATACTCTGCATATCCCTGACCCGGTGTATCCTCTGTGCACCTCCCTGACCCGTTGTATACTCTGCATATCCCTGACCCGTTGTATACTCTGCATATTCCTGACCCGTTGTATACTCTGTGCACCTCCCTGACCCGTTGTATACTCTGTGCACCTCCCTGACCCGTTGTATACTCTGCATATTCCTGACCCGTTGTATACTCTGTGCACCTCCCTGACCCGTTGTATACTCTGTGCACCTCCCTGACCCGTTGTATACTCTGTGCACCTCCCTGACCCGTTGTATACTCTGTGCAGATCCCTGACCCGTTGTATCCTCTGTGCATATCCCTGACCCGTTGTATCCTCTGTGCATATCCCTTACCCGTTGTATCCTCTGTGCATATCCCTGGCCCGTTGTATACTCTGCATATCCCTGACCCGGTGTATCCTCTGTGCACCTCCCTGACCCGTTGTATACTCTGCATATCCCTGACCCGTTGTATACTCTGCATATCCCTGACCCGTTGTATACTCTGTCCACCTCCCTGACCCGTTGTATACTCTGTGCACCTCCCTGACCCGTTGTATACTCTGTGCAGATCCCTGACCCGTTGTATCCTCTGTGCATATCCCTTACCCGTTGTATTCTCTGTGCATATCCCTTACCCGTTGTATCCTCTGTGCATATCCCTGGCCCGTTGTATCCTCTGTGCATATCCCTGACCCGCTGTATCCTGTGTACGTATCCCAGGCGCCGTTCAAATAAGTGGGTGGTTGAAGTAATTGTCACCAGACATGAAGAGAAAGTCAGATGTATAAAATATAGAAATCGTGACAGTGCTCTGCTGTCTGCTGCAAATGAAGAAAGGAACATACTGTTAAAAGTAAGGATGGATGTAGGTTTCCCAAAATATCTACACCCACAGTGCCGGTTTCTGTAACTATCAAACAGTATTGGTGTTTGCAATAAATTGATGGAAAATGTTCGCTTTCAGATTCGAAGTGAACTTTGGGCAGAAGGAGCCGTGGTTTCCGCCGCCACCTGGCGGATACGTATTCATCGACCAAGCGCCAGTGCACACCAAAGTGCGGGGCATGCTACCCCCGGCCGACAAGTCTGAGTGCGAGGTAAGCGCCTTGTAGGTGGTCACGTGACTGTTCTGCTCCATCCCCCGGCCCAGCGGACAAGTGTGAGTGTAAGTTAAGCGTCCTGTAGGTGGTCACGTGACTCTTCTGCTCCATCCCCACTGTTGCGGACAAGTTCCTTTGTGTGTTCTGCCCCACCCCCTCCCCACCCCTGTCAAGCATATCTGGTGTGTAGAGCTAAAAGCATCCGCCCTGTTTGCAGATGATAATGATTGTGGGCCTGCCGGGCGCGGGCAAGACGACATGGGGCCTGAACCTGCAGAAGGAGAAGTTCTTGAAACGCTACAACATCATCGGTACGGACACGCTCATCGACAAGATGCGCGTCAACGGCCTGCCCAGGAAGAACAACTACCACGGACGCTGGGATGTGCTCATCTCCAAGGCAACCAACTGCCTTAATAAACTCTTCCAGATCGGTGAGTTCTAGTACACGCTTTCTGGCGTGGATAGAATTTCTCTAGAATAAACATTAACATGAAACTGAGTTAATGCGTTTGTCATACATTTTGGAGAAAAACCAAGTAGTTTGCTGAAATGAACACATGAGTTGGGTTAACATTCTTTATTTGAACTGCTGGATGGGGAAGTAGTTTATGATTTCACGTCAGCGTGAGTATTTTGAGGGCATGGGTCTGTCTGGGCATTTGCCATTAGTTTATGATTTGACGTCAGCGTGAGTATTTTGAGGGCATGGGTCTCTGGGTATTTTCCATTAGTGTTTGATTGACGTCAGCGTGAGTATTTTGAGGACATGGGTCTGTCGGGGTATTTTCCATTAGTGTTTGATTGACGTCAGCGTGAGTATTTTGAGGACATGGGTCTGTCGGGGTATTTTCCATTAGTGTTTGATTGACGTCAGCGTGAGTATTTTGAGGACATGGGTCTGTCGGGGTATTTTCCATTAGTGTTTGATTGACGTCAGCGTGAGTATTTTGAGGACATGGGTCTGTCGGGGTATTTTCCATTAGTGTTTGATTGACGTCAGCGTGAGTATTTTGAGGACATGGGTCTGTCTGGGTATTTGCCATTAGTTTATGATTTGACGTCAGCGTGAGTATTTTGAGGGCATGGGTCTGTCTGGGTATTTTCCATTAGTGTTTGATTGACGTCAGCGTGAGTATTTTGAGGACATGGGTCTGTCGGGGTATTTTCCATTAGTGTTTGATTGACGTCAGCGTGAGTATTTTGAGGACATGGGTCTGTCTGGGTATTTGCCATTAGTTTATGATTTGACGTCAGCGTGAGTATTTTGAGGGCATTGGTCTGTCTGGGTATTTTCCATTAGTTTATGATTGACGTCAGCGTGAGTATTTTGAGGACATGGGTCTGTCTGAGTATTTTCTATTGATTTATGATGTGATGTCCGCGTGAGTATTGAGGACATGGATCTATCGGGATTTTTTTCTCCAGCGAGCTCGCAGCCGCGTAACTACATCCTGGATCAGACGAACGTCTACGCCACCGCCCGCAAGCGCAAGCTGCGCAATTTCCAGGGCTTCAAGAAGATATGCGCCGTCATACAGCCGGACGACGGCGAGCTCAAGAGGCGCGAATACAAGCGCACCTACGAGGATGGTCAGTTGCCCCTTTTTTTTTTTTTTTTTTTTTTTTTTTTTTTTTAAACAGGTATTTTTGTGCATCGCGTATCTGAGTATTGCATTTTGAAAGTATGTTGTGATTACTTATGAAAGTGTGTCATGGTTAAATGGTTCTTTTACGTAAACTATTACGGGCCGATTTCACAACTTAAGTCTGGACCTGGTCTTAAACCAGGTTTCCAACCCAGTCTAGACAGGGCTTAAATACACAGCTCGGGAAACAGAAGATCACATATGAATGTCGGTCTGGACCGAGGCTGTGAAATTCACTGCGGTCTGAAACCCGGTCTCAACCGCGGTCTAGACTGAGTTTGCTGCTCCAAATCAGGTCTAGACTTAAGCTGAGAAATCGGCCCTACGAGTTGAAGGTAAGTCCGGCTTGGGTATTTGTATAAACGAATCAGTAATGAAGAAATTGGCTGAGGTTCTGTGGGCGGCTGTGATTGCAGGGAAGTTTGTGCCGGAAGAAGCGGTGAAGGAAATGAAAGCCAACTACGTGCTGCCGTCCATGCGCGAGCCTTTCGTCGATGACATCATGTGGGTGGAGCTGCCACGGGAGCAGTGCGGACCTCTCGTACAGGCGTAAGTACCTTCTCATGGGTTAGAGCAGCCACGGGAGCAGTGCGGGCCTCTCGTACAGGCGTAAGTACCTTCTCATGGGTTAGAGCAGCCACGGGAGCAGTGCGGGCCTCTCGTGCAGGCGTAAGTACCTTCTCATGGGGTGGAGCTGCCACGGGAGCAGTGCGGCCCTCTCGTGCAGGCGTAAGTACTTCTCATGGGGTGGAGCTTCCACGGGAGCAGTGCGGGCCTCTCGTGCAGGCGTAAGTACCTTCTCATGGGGTGGAGCTGCCACGGGAGCAGTGCGGGCCTCTCGTGCAGGCGTAAGTACCTTCTCATGGGGGTGGAGCTGCCACGGGAGCAGTGCGGGCCTCTCGTACAGGCGTAAGTACCTTCTCATGGGGGTGGAGCTGCCACGGGAGCAGTGCGGGCCTCTCGTACAGGCGTAAGTACCTTCTCATGGGGGTGGAGCTGTCACGGGAGCAGTGCGGCCCTCTCGTGTAGGCGTAAGTACTTCTCATGGGGGTGGAGCTTCCACGGGAGCAATGCGGCCCTCTCGTGCAGGCGTAAGTACTTCTCATGGGGGTGGAGCTGCCACGGGAGCAGTGCGGCCCTCTCGTGTAGGCGTAAGTACTTCTCATGGGGGTGGAGCTTCCACGGGAGCAATGCGGCCCTCTCGTGCAGGCGTAAGTACTTCTCATGGGGGTGGAGCTGCCACGGGAGCAGTGCGGCCCTGTTTTGTAGACTTAAGTACATTCTGATGTTGGTTCTGGTGCTAAAAAGACTCACAGTGGATCGTAAGATTTTCGTGATGTGACTGTACAGTGACTGTCATTTGGCCAACCTTAAGGTTTAAGAGTGTATTGTCAGGTGATTAACGTAAAGTGTAAAAGGCTACATTGGCTAGCGTAGCTAATGCTGCCTCTGCCTGCTTCTTGCAGGTATAACGAGGAGTGCAAGAACTTCAAGCGGGAGCGGAGCATGCACAGGAACGACGACCACAAGAGGCCCAGCTATGGCGGCAGCTACGGAGCCCCCGCGGAGAAGAAGCATAAGGGCGGCGGGGGAGGCGCCGGCAGCGCGCTCGACTTCATCAAGCAGGAGTACGACGAGCAGCAGCACGGGGCTGGTGCCGATCAGTACGGACAGCAGGTACGGGTAGTGTCAATCAATGCGGACAGCAGGCACGGGTGGTACCGATCAGTACCGACGGCAGGTACGGGGTGGTACCGACCAGTAAGGACTGCAGGTACTAGGTGGTGCCGATCAGTACGGACAGCAGGTACGGGTAGTGTCAATCAATACGGACAGCAGGCACGGGTGGTACCGATCAGTACGGACAGCAGGTACGGGTAGTGTCAATCAATACGGACAGCAGGCATGGGTGGTACCGATCAGTACCGACGGCAGGTACGGGGTGGTACCGACCAGTAAGGACTGCAGGTACTAGGTGGTGCCGATCAGTACGGACAGCAGGTACGGGGTGGTACTGATCAGTACGGACAGCAGGTACGGGATGGTGCCGATCAGTACGGACAGCAGGTACGGGGTGGTACCGATCAGTGGCCCACTGGAGGTGGTTCCTATGGTTTACGAGTGAGTTGAACTGCTATCATTATCCGTGAACCACCTGTGGACAGTGGCTTTGAGTGAGAGGTTGAGCTTATTAATAAGGAATGTGTATATTCCGTGACATTGCTTACTTTTCTAGGGCTGGCAGGGCAAGAGAGAACAGTCGCGCCGCGGTGGTGACAGCAGCAACTACGCTTATCAGCAGGCTTCGGCGGCCTACCAGGCCGGGGGCCAGCCTAGCTCAGACAACCCGTGGGGGACCCAGTCCAGTCAGCAGCAGTACACGTGGCAGCAGCAGCAGCAGCAGTGGCAGCAAGGTGAGCCGGGTACTGCACTGCGGTCAGTGGTCACATGCAGGCGAAGAAAGCGTCTGATATTCCTTTGTGTGTCCGGGTAGTAGAGCAAGTTCAGACGTATGGCCAGAACGCTTTGATAACGTGAGGCAAAATAGGAATAATTTTAATTTGTTTCGAATAATTTGCTTAAAATTTCAGTATTAATGTAGGTTATGTGACTGTAAATGTGTTAAATAAAGGTATACATTATCAGTAGTAACATTGTATTAGCTCGCAAAGCCAAAATATTAGGCACCAGAAGTACATCTGTCATTGTCGCTCGGTGTATAGGTGGCAGCCAGCAGGACCGGGGCGGCAGCGAACGGGGGCGGGATCGCAGCGACCGGGATCGCGAGCGATCGTGGGACCGGGACCGCGAACGGCGAAGTCGCGACCATGACGACCGATCGCGTGGCCATGACGACCGTCGCGAGCGCGACTACTACGGCAGAGAGGACCGGGATCGGGGCTGGTCCCGCGATAGAAATGACCGCTCGGAAAGTCGAGAGGATCGTTACGATCGTCGTGACGGGCGCGATTCGAGGGAAAGCCGGTATGAGCAGAATCAGCAGTACGGGAGCCGAGCGGATCAGAGCAAAGACGGTTACCATGGTAACAGTCAAGAAAGCGAGTCGTCATGGCAACAGAATGACCAGCCACAGTTCGCATATGCGCAGAACTCCCAAGCCGACACGCCGACACAGGAAAGCTACGGCTTTCAGCAAGCGGGCCAAGAGGACGTAAAACCCGACATCGCTCAGCTGAGTGGGGCCACGGCGATTTCGCCCGAGCTGGCCCACCTGGTTACCCAGCCTCAGCTCTTAACTCAGTTTGGCCAAGCTGGTGCGCATTTGGGAGCGGCTGGATTGCAGGCTGTTCAGACTGGGTTGGGAGGAGCAGCTGGGTTGCAGGCAGCTGGTGTACAAGGTTTGGCTGGCGCTGGATTGCCGCCAGGATTGGCTCCGGGGCTACCACCGGGATTGGGTGCGGGATTGCCAGCAGGCTTGCAGGCAGGAATAGGCGCCCTAAATCCTGGATTGCAAGGGGCTGTTCCGGGGCTAGCTGGATTGCCAGGGGCCCCGGGATTAACAACGGCCGGCCTTGCTGGACTCCCCGGGCAAGCCTTGACAGCCGGTGGACAACATGTCCTCATGTCTGGGCTGGTCAGACCGCAGCTGTTGGCACAGAACCCACTTGCGGGACTTCCCGGTCAGCCACCACTGCCCAGTGCCCTGCTCACGAGCGCGGCACAGTTCACGCAGCCGCCTCCCTCGATCGCAGCCAGCGCTGCCAGCCACTTGGCCGACTTAAAGGCATCCGCTGCGCAGGCCGCATTGAGCCAGGCCGGTGTCAATCAGCCGCCACCATCGCTGCTTCAGGCTGGCCAGCAGGAAGGCTCTAGTCAGTGGTCGCGTCAGCAAGATAGCCGGAATGAGAAAGAAGAGCGCCGCAGGTCGCCCTATGGTGCACAGAATGATAGAGACTATGGCCGGAGCAGTAGAGATTCCTACAGCGATCGAAACTACGACCGGTCGGATAGTCGACGAAGCGATCGGTCGGACGACCGCAAGGAGCGTCGGAGCCGATGGGAACCGTCTTCAGGGGACACTAATGACACTAAATTGAATCTATCTGCCCCACCACCACCGCCGCCGTCAAGTGGGACGCCCAATACAGGCCCGGGGATATTGGGCGAGGCGCCGAGTTTGTTGGGAGGGTTCAGCAAGCCGCCGGCGGACGAGGGCGATAAGCGAGAGAAACCAGCGCAGAAATCCGTGCCGCCACTGCAGGGTTCTGCCCCGGAGAAAGTGGCGGCGGAAGTGAGCAAACCGGCCCCCGACATGGCGCCGGGCATTCTGGGGGCCCCACCACCACCTCCGCCGGGAGGAGACCTGCCTTCAGGTCAAGGAGGCCATGGCCCTCGTGGAGGCATGAGAGGGGGTTACGGCGGCAGGGGTGGGTTTGAGCGGGGTGGCTTCAGAGGAGGTTTTAGAGGGCGCGGCGGGTTTGACGGTCCCCCGGGGTTCAGACCTCCGCCGCGAGGTGGCTTCAGAGGTCCTCCACCGATGGGCGGTCCCCCGCCTCACGGGGGATTCCGGGGTCGAGGGTTCGGTGGACCTCCACGTGGTCCGCCGGGAGGATTTAGGGGTGGGTTCAGAGGGGGCCCACGTGGGCCACCCCGATTTTAGATAGAAAATTGCCATGTGCTTTTAATTAATTAGCTTAGGTTTGTTCAATAGTTGTTTAGTTTTGTAATTCTCGGATCGAGGCACCTACAAGTGAAGAAAGAAGAACTTTTTGAATAATACACCTACTTGTTTATTAGAAAAGGTCTAAGCTAGCAAACCAAAAGAAAGGTAAAGTCAGGTGTAATCTACCTAAGAGAATTGTTAAGTGTCCTGTTCTAATTAAACATTAGTTTCTTGCAAACTCAGAATTTTGCACGAATAGGTTAAAAAAGGCTTTCTTTTGTGTAAGGAAAAAAGTGAATTTGTTTGGCCTTTCACTCTATATGGGACGATGTGCTCTCTTCTCTCTTATTTTATTTGAATGTACACAAAATGTACGTGCTTCATTTTTTCCACGAATAAAAAAAAAAAACTAAACAACAACAGAAAGAGGGTGGATGTGTCTGCGAGTTACCGTTCTTGCCGGGTAGTTCTGTGCCGAGGCCAGTCGTAGTGCAGCACATTAGCCCATGATCGTGAGTGTGGGTCGAATGGGCGTGTAGACACCAACGTCTGGCACCAGTAGAGCTTTTAGTATCCAAGCGAACCAGTAGGTACCATTTTGAGTCAAAGATTGCCAAGAATTATGGGTTAAAATTATGGGTGTTTGGAATAGGCGAATTGCTTTGTATAAAAGTCCCTTGTCAAAAAAAAAAAAAAAAAAACCGTTCATGTTCATGACGGGTCTTTTAAATTAAGTGACCAAGTGAACTGCTCCAGACTTCCGGTTCTCCGGGCTGTATCGTTTGAAGTGTATTTTATAATCTATTTATTGTGTGATTGTTTTTAGAAAGGAAATTGGTTTTGTTATGACTTGTATTGAAATGACGTAACCGATAATAATTGTATGACGCCTGAAGATGAGAATATCTAAAAAAAAAAAAACAAAAAAAAAACAAGGAAGAAAACATGGTAAAATGGAATACCAGTTTTATTTTGCTCAGCATGCTTGATATATATATAAGGTTCAATCTTTGCACTGTAAACATCGTCAGAAAAAGACTTTTAAAACCCACCATCTTGTGAAAAAAGAAATTTGTGTTGCAACTGTATCCAAATGGGCTTTGTAATCCTCTCAAGTGAATGTTAAAATAAAATGTCGCACTTAAATTGTATGGTCTTGTCATTCTTGCGAACATTTCACATGGCCAGCAGCGAATTTAGGATCAAGTCTTGAATATTTTAGATGTACTTCTTAGGGCTTACAATAACACTTGTCTTCGCTGACACAAAGATAGCGCTGATATTGGAAGCAAAATGTCGGCTGTCCGCCGTGTCCTTGGACATCCTTGTATTCGGATATGTTTCCAAAAACTTAACACTATAAATATTCAGATAATTTTACTGACACTTTCCACGGTCTGGTTGTATCACTATAGGGGGCTTGGATGTATGTGCGTATGTTTAACCTTTTCTTTAAAATGCTGCTCCTACAGTTTTGTTCCAATAGTTTTGATATTATGCAGGAATGTTCCCTGGGTGGTCCCCCGCCTGGCTAGTACTTTTTGTGACGATTGACAAAAAACTGACAAAATGGCGGCACTTTTTGTGCCCGTTTTGATCCATTTTTAAAATGCTACTCCTACATTTTTACTTCAATTGTTTAGATGTTGCGCAGGGATGTTCCCCAGGGGTTCGCCTACCAGGCTATTTTTTTTTTGCGGTTCGCCAAAAACTGCCGAAATGGCGGGACTTGGAAGTTTGGCAAAAACTGGAATAAATGGTAGTAAATAACTGAATTGTCAAACCATTTATTTCTCTGTCTTTTTCAAATAGTTGTAAAATTTTAATCTAAAGTTTCTTATTTGCTTCTCCACCTGGACTCGGTCTTTTTTTCGCAAATGACAAAAAATGCCGAAATGTATAAAAATTATGAAAAGTTCTGTTCAGAAACAAAGTTCTTCATTTTTTGGCCTAACTTCTTTTCTCTTTTTTTCTCTCTTTTCCTTGTTTGGTAACTCGTCTGGGTCATGTCGTTGGACAAGCTTGTTTTTTTACCCATTTATTTTTCTTAATATTGTCCATTTCTTACACAAAATATTACCAAAAAAATCACATGTTACATTCACAGAAAAACGATGGTAAAAATATATTACTGGACCGAGTTTATCTTGGGTACAAGATTCTTATTTGATGGTTTAATTAAAATAACAAGTTTAAAAACCCTTAAATCTATTAAAACTATTATTTTAGAAAGTCAAACCTTATAAAAAGCAACTTTTTGGACGCCCAACAAGATATTAAAACCTTTTTTGGACGCCCAACAACATATTAAAACCTTTTTTTAGCCCAGTTGGCTTTTCAGCCAACAGGCAAAGCCAACAGGGCTATACAGATGGGGGCAAGTGAAATAATTTTTTTTATTTTTTATCCGATTCTTACCAAATTTTAAACACGAGTTCGTAACCCCCTACTGCATTAGGAAATTTATTTATTTATTTTTATTTATTTATTTATTTTTGTTTAAACCATTTTTGGCGATTTTATTGTCAATTTGGGCGAAATACGAAAAAACCTATCTATAGTTTCTCATTTTTCATCGGAAGATTCCGAAAATTTTTATGAAGAAACAAGAATTAAGGGGTCAAAAAAGTACTTTTTTCGAATTTTGAGTTTCGACTTATTTTTTAATTTACTGAGGTTCAAAGTTTGCAACTTTGAACAATTTGCAAATTTCTATTTTTTTTTCTTAAAAAAAAAAAAAAAAACAAATTTCCAATTTGCATTGGCACAATATGTTACATGCCAGTTCTTCTGGTTGGGATTGAACGAACTCAGTAATTTTGTTATCAGTTGGTCATTTCTATGATATTTTTCAAGTGGGCGATAATAGGGACCATTGGGCGATAATGCAAAAAATTGTAATTTTCGCTTTAAAAAGTGCAGGAATCAATTCTGTGACCCGAAAATATGGTTAATATGATATTTTTCGATTTGGCGATAATAAGGAACATTGGGCGATAATGCAAAAAAGGTAGTTTTCGCTTTAAAAGTGCAGGAATCAATTCTATGACCCGAATATGTGATAAATGTGATATTTTTCGGGTGGGCGATAATAGGGAGCATTGGGCGATGTAAGAAAGTTGTAATTTTCGCTTTAAAAGTGCATGAATCAATTCTATGACCCGAAAATATGATAAATATGATATTTTTCGGGTGGGCGATAATAGGAAACATTGGGTGATAGCGCAAGAAAGTTGTAATTTTCGCTTTAAAAGTGCAGGAATCAATTCTGTGGCCCGAGTATATGGTAAATGTAATATTTTACGGGTGGGCGATAATAGGAAACACTGAGCGATAATGCAAGACAGTTGTAATTTTCGCTTTGAAGGTGTAGGAATCAATTCTATGACCCGAAAATATGATAAATATGATATTTTCGGGTGGGTGATAATAGGGAACATTGGGTGATAATGCAAGAAAGTTGTAATTTTCGCTTTTAAAAGTGCAGGTATCAGTTCTGTGACCCGAATATATTATAAATATGATATTTTTCGGGTGGGTGATAGGGAACAATGGGCAATAATGCATGAAAATTGTAATTTCTGCTGTAAAAGTGCAGGAATCAATTCTGTGACCCGAAAATATGAGAAATATGATATTTTCTTGTGGGCGATAATAGGCAACATTCGGGCGATAATAATGAACATAGTGCGAAACATTCCTTTTGGTAATGTAACCTCTTTGAATATTTTTTATGGGTGTCTCCGATCATTTTTAAGTGGAAGATAATGGAAGAAAGTTTTAATTTGTGCAGAAGTGCCGAAATCAATTCTCTGACCGCAAAATATGATATTTTTCAGGTGGGCGATAAGATGGTATCACTAACAGATGCTGAATACTGGCCACCACAGAATTTCAAAGGTCAAGGAAACACTGCCAATGTCAAAGATAAAACCTCTCAAACTCTGAACGTTGCACATGTTTGTGTCACAGTAACAGTATCAAATGTTGTGATGCTACTGTAAATAATGGTGAGTACTATTCCGGACAAAACTTCAAAGGAACAAATGGCTGAGATACGATCCCTCTTTTTCATTTTTCCCACGCCAATTAGAATTAATCAGGGTCCACATGTTTTTGACGAAATCCCCGCTTTAAAGTTTTCCAGGACATTTAGAGTACGCCTCTCGGCGTAGACTATCCAGGGTCTTGACATTCCTCACCCGATCATTTGTTGATTTTTAATTAAGCGCTGGCACAGTACCACCCTGGTTAGGGTGTTCCAAAAGCTGTAGCCACGTTTAAATAATCGTTTGCAACTATAGGCTCGAAATAAGTGCACATAAGAAAGGACGTTATATAAATTTTGGAGTTCCATTTCTGTTTGATTTTAAAAACAAATGGGAGAAAAAATTCCTGTTTTTACACATATATATTTATTTGACAAATATCATACCGTGTTCTGGATAGGGTGTTCCAAAATTGTATCTACGTTTTAATATTCACTTGAAAAAAGGCCCAAGATAAGAAATAAAAAAGAAAGGACTTTATTTTATTTTTTACATTAGACTTGCGTTTGAATTTAATAACAAATTGGAGTAAAATTCTTGTGTCTGCATTTTTTCCATTTATTACAAATATTCAGACATTTTCATAAGTTCAGCATAACTTAATTTTAAAAAACATTCAACCAGATCAGACTGTCTTGCCATTTTCCAAGAGATACAAGACTGAATCTTCAACTGGGCCACTGTCACTCGACAGTTTTGTGGGGTTTTTTGTTTTTTTTTTTACGCCAAAAAGCTACAAATACCTATTTGTCAACTAAGAACTTATTAAAATAAGCTATTTTTTCCTGAGGAGCGCTGGAAGACCTGCATACCCCCCGAGCCAACACCCCCCCCCCCCCACCGACTAATAAATTTGTGTTGTAATACATTAAAAGGAGATCAATCGTTACTGCACTTGCAATTGATCACGATCATAAAACGATTCACAGGAACAATTCAGTTGCAATTTTTGTCGCCTGATTATAATTGCAGTTCTTGTGTTTTTCAAACAATTGCAATTCATTGTGCCTTGAGTGGCTTTGAATAGAATTGAAATTAATATACTGAAGGACGAAAGAAAATTAAAATATAAAAACCAAAATACCTCCAAAACTAATGAATGTTTTTTAAAGAAATTTTTAGCATCAACCTGTAATCCCAAGTTGCAACCATCCTTATTTTTTCATGCGGGTGTGGTTATTTATTAGGGGCTTGTAGGCATTCAAATATTCCACGTAAGTCAGTACCGGCTCAATATTGAAAAATTATGAAATTCCACACGTGGTCATCCAATATAACTGCATATGTAAACGCAGTGAATCGATGACAACAACGGAAAACTGAGATGCCGCGAATACCGCAAAACTCGTGACCAGGTTATTGGCACGCTTGAAGCTGGTGCTTCTGCTCAGTTCGTTGCCAGACGTTTCGGGTGCAGTAAAAGAGCAGTATAAAAACTCAGAAAACGGTATCGGGACACTGGATCAACCAAAGACCGACCATGTAGTGGCAGGCCGCGTGTGGCCACACCTAACCAGGATCACCAGATCCGCATTATCCACCTCCGGGAACGCTTCAGAACAGCCACAATATCAGCAACGGAGATGCCTGGACGGACGAATAACCGCATAAGCTCGAAAACCGTTATCCGGCGCCTACGCGAACATGGGATCCGCGCTCGTTGGGCCCACATCGGAGTGTTGCTAAATCGCGAGAGACGGCGAAATCGAGTGCGCTGGGTCAACAACCACAACCATGGAGCATGGAGACATGACAACTGGCGGCGTGTGATGTTTTCAGATGAGTCACGATACGAACTTTTCCGCGCAGATGGACTCAACGCGCATACAAGCGACCCGGTGAACGCTACGCGCCATAAAACAAGGTAGCCGGCACGGTGGTGGCTCAGTCATGGTTTGGGGCGCAATACGCTTTGGATGGAGGTCCCAGCTGCTCATTATTGATAAAAATTTGACCGCGAACCGTTATATGGCTATTGTTTTGAGCAACCAAGTGGTCCCGTTTGTGCAGCAACGTCAGAACACCATTTTTATGCAAAACAATGCCGCCCACACGTACCCAGGTTTGTAGAGATTATATAGCGGCTAATAATGTGGATGTGCTCCCAAGGCCGGCATATAGTCGGGATGTGAATCCCATAGAACATCTATGGGATCATCTGGATCGCCAAGTTCGAGCCAGTTACCCACCGCCTCAAAATCACGCGGAATTGAGGCAAGCATTGATTGAGGAATGGCACAGATATTCTCAATACAAAATTAACAAGTTGATAACTTCAATGCATAGTCGAATCCAGGCCCTATTGCGTTCCACTGAATACCACACACGATATTAGTGGCGGTTATAAACATTATAAATCGAAGAAAACTCAAAACGGCATTTACACTGACTTTGACGCTTTGTGACCTTTCACTAAAATTTCTTCAGAACTTCCTTTTTTAGATTTTATTATATGCCTAGAGGTCCGCGTACAAAGAAATGATAGAAAATGCATGCAGTTTTCATAGGCCAGATTGCATGATGACCCCTCTATAATATTCATAATGCAATCGTGAAAGTGAAGAGAAAGTGGGTCACAATCAACTGCAACCGTCCTCAAAATTGATAAATGGGTCATTACTGTGATGATATTTACAGTACAGCCTGAAAACGAAACGTCATCTAATTAGTTCTTAGAATTAGAAAATTCTACTTGCATATGTTAAATTATTACACATTTAAATGTACTTTTAGAAACAAGATCTTCCTTTGAACAGGAGATAATAATCATGTTTTGAGAAAGTGACTTATCATATTTATATCCCCATTGAAAGATACCGTTTCTTCAGTCGTGCCCACGCGCGAAGGATTTCCAGTAATTTCACTCCAAGAGTAACAGTTTAACTGAAACGCTAGTCGTCTAAATTATTCTCAAAAATTTATTGGTAGGTTCTAATTCATGAAACAATACACTGGGAATTGCATGCTTCGTTTATTTGTATTTTTACTTGCGATATCGTAAAGCCACATGAGTCGTAATATCCAACAAATCACTTTATTTTTCTGTACAATAGAAAAATTATGTATAACAGAGAAATGATTTATTCTTCGATTTGATTATTATCCACTTTTACTGGTGTCGTACGGTTAGGTTTGTTGGTAGTCAGCAAGCCTGTGACGAAATCGATGGTACAGTCGACGAACTCAAGAACTGTGAGGAGACTCATGCCGAGCAGCAAACCCATGAGGCCACCGATGCTTGAGAAGAGTTCAAAAGCATATTGTCGGGGAGTTTGTGTGACATTGATGACGTCCATAGTGCTGTAATGCAATGTTAGAGTAGCAATGCGTGTCTTCATCTCCTGTGGATCTTGAACTGTATGATTATTCAGTACAGCGTTTTCTATGGCCAGGGTGTTTGGAAAATCGCCGCTGGTGACTTGTAACCGGTAGGTGTTGTACCTACACAGCTTCGGGCAATTACAAGGGGCGTTTTCGACTGCACGCTGCCGTTGTGCCAAACAGGTCGTGGTGGGTCCATAGTAGCATTGTTTGTCTGGATCTGTGCTGAAAAAATGGCAACCGCATTCTTTTTGCAACTCGTGAATAAGACAGCCAAATTTACATGCCTCTTGGGAGTACGGATATCCAGCGGTGAAGTCGTCAATAAAGTCTCTTTTTCCTTCTGTACACTCCTCTGACGAGTAAGGTGTTGACAGAATGTTATTAGTTTGTTTTTGTAGTGACACATAAGTGCTTCTTCCTGGCCCTATGTTGAATGACTCTAGATCAAGTCTTGGGTAGGTGTTGGGTTCATGGATGAGCACTTGGAAACCGATGTCAGAGTCTAATGGCATGTATTACTCATGAGGCAGAGCGTCCAGGGGTGGTGATGTCGATGCTGCCGTTATGCTTCACGTGTGAATAGGAATGGAAAGTATAACATATTCCACTGTCTGATTGTAAGGTTGTGATGTAATCGGCACACGCCACAGTTTCAAATCCAATTCGGCATTGTACAAATGTATCGTCAAGGGTATGCGCTGCCCTTTCATATAATTCCCAGAAGGCAAGGTTGTTGAGAGCTGAATAGTTGACAAGTGCCGTAGGAATCCCGTGCGCGAGGTATACCAAACTCCTGAATGGCTCGGCTGCATCTGAGTAGTGCTCGAGAAGAACCGATTTCTTCACAATATTTTTGTTACATATTGTCACGGAGGGAAGCGATATACTATCCGGTTTCGTTGTAGAAAAGTTAATGCTTGAGTCGTACTGATAATATACGATCACACTGCTCACAACAGACGCGATTAACATCGCAAAGCTTGCTATTAATAGCGCCGCCCAAAGGCATCGTTTTACTTTGGGATTTTTGTCTTTCTCAAGATAGCGCACACCGTGCATAGTGCTGTTAGATAAGAATTCCTTTAGATGGTCAGAAAATCGTTGTGGCTTTACGTCTTCCTTTGACATTTTTGTTGAGTTTGAAATTCGGTTAATATTCATTTTGGTAATGTTATTTTAATAATGTCTTGTCTTTGGATCTCATAATTTGTTGTATATAAAGAGCAACAAGTTACAAGTATATGAATTAATTTTTGATGCTAACACCGCCTATAAAACGAGAGAAAATGAAATTCCTTGGTAGGGAACACCAACTTCACGAATCGCTGTGCATATTCAATGTGGGGAGACAAATGCTGCAATCGCACTGTGTCAGTGGTATTTTCTGCCAGGTTGCCTTTACATTGTTTCATAAAATAGCTGCCAACTATATTCTTCCCGTTCTCTCTTTCATATACATTTATTAAATTAGTTGCGACAACGCATTTTATACAGAGACATTTTTTCTCGGTTTGTAATTGCTTGACATGTTAATGTTTAGGCTGTTGCGGCAAATAGTGATGGTAAGGCAGCCAGAATTAAACTGACTGCAGTTCACATAACGGGAATTGCTTCCGGCACTTAGGCATTGTACTCAGTGTTCGGTAACAGTTGAGCCATCGCAGTTTACATTTCATTTCCTGTTCTGAAAAGGGTTTGATGACGGTGGCAATGACAAATCGTACTATAATGGATTTGTAAAACAAATCTTTAAGAGTCATGGTTACAGGAACCGCGGAACGGAAACGCCATTACCACACCAGAAAAATATGCATTTCCATTGTTTATTGAAAACTCCCCCTTCGAATTGCTCACCTCAAATGAACAGGGGATATCTGTTTGTTTGATTTTGTTGATAATGAATAATTAAAAATACTTGCAATTTTTTGTTGGTCGGCACATATAGAGAACAACAAAATCTGACGTTTACAGCTGTGCCCATCTCTTACACCAGGTGGCGCTGTGCTTGCATAGATACATCTCTACTCCGCCTATGGTTTTGCTCCAATCGTTTTGATATTACCCAGGAATGTTCCTTTGGTGGTTCCCCACCTGGCTATTACTTTTTTGACGATTGACGAAAAACTGACAAAATGCCGGCACTTTTGGTGTATTAGGATATGTTTCCAAAAACTTAACACTATAAATATTCAGACAATTTTACTGACACTTTCCTCGGTCTGGTCGTATCACTATAGTGGGCTTGAATGTATGTGCGTATATTTAACCTTTTCTTTAAAATGCTGCTCCTACAGTTTTGTTCCAATCGTTTTGATATTATGCAGGAATGTTCCCTGGGTGGTTCCCCATCTGGCTAGTACTTTTTGTGACGATTGGCGAAAAACTGACAAAATGGCGGCACTTTTTGTGCCTGTTTTGACCCATTTTTAAAATGCTACTGCTCGTACAGTTTTACTCCAATCGTTTAGATGTTACGCAGGGATGTTCCCCAGTGATTCGCCTACCAGGTTCTTATTTTGCGCTTTCTTTCAATACTGCAGAAATGGCGGAACTTTGAAGTTTGGCAAAAACTGGAAAAAATGGTAGTAAATAACTGAATTGTCAAACTATTCATTTCTCTCAGTCTTTTTCAAATAGTTATAAAATTTTAATCGGACGTTTCTTGGGTGCTTCTCCACCTGGACTTCATTTTTTTCGCAAATGACAAAAAAAATGCAGAAATGGTGGAGTTTAAAATTTTTGTAAAATTGTTTAAATACATGAATCATCATAGCCCAACCTCTCCAACATCCCTTTTAGGGTAGCTTTCTCCTGGGAAAACTCGTTTTTTGTGTATTTAAATTATAAAAAAATTACGTTCAGAAGCAAAGTTTTTCATTTTTTGACCTAACAGTATTCGTTTCATAATTTATTGTTAATAACAGATTAGCATATTTGAAATAAATTTACAAATTGCATTGAGATACGTGACTGTCACAAATTGCTTTGAATTTGTGGTTAAGGGAAGTATAAATGTTACAGTAAATCTGTGTAATCAGTAATTTCACGTATTTCCTAAAACTTTTAGGGATTACATGAAATTACTGTCGGGGCCAGGAATTACGTGAAATTCCTAAAATCTGCAGGAATTTCATATAATAACTGAAACAGGAGGTCAGTAATTACACGAAATTACTAAACTGTGAATTAAACCAATGTGTTGACGTTGTTATTTAATAAACCTCAAGACTTGAATCAACACTGCAGTGCAAATACATCGCTTCTACCATGGTTTCAAACACAGTATGCCTGTCTTTACTCAAATCAACTACAGAATGCATGTCATTACTCAAATCAACTACAGAATGCATGTCTTCACTCAAATCGAATACAAAATGCACATCCTTACTCAAATCAAAACAAGCGCATCATGGTCAAATAGAGTTCTAACAATATTTCAAATACTTTGTGAATTCTAAATATCTATTTTATTACCCCTGTGACATAACGCCATTGTTAAGATTTTGGCTCGAATGTGGTAAAAAAAAATTGGTTCATCTGTCCTCCCTTTTTTTGGCTTTTTTTGTCCTGCCTATTGGCCATTTTGGCAATTGAATAACAAATTGCTTTTGATGAGTCCCCAGTCGGGGGACTATAGTTTTCGAGTTTGTCCGTCCGTCTGTCCGTCTGTCGACACTTTGTTGTTAACACACTCAAGCCTACATTTTTCCACCGATTGTTAAGATATTGTATATATGGGTAGTACTGGAACGAACAAGGATCGGTATTGTAAATGAGCCATGTCGGCCCAAGGACATTGGCCCAGCTGAACTTCACAAATTTTCCCACTCCTCACTCAGTCGAATGAGTTTGTTAACACACTCAAGCCTACACTTTTCCACCGATTGTTAAAATCTTTTAGAGATAGGAAGTATTGGAACCAACAAAGGTTGGTATCGTAAATGAGCCCTATCGGTCCAAGGACATTGGCCCAGCTGAACTTCACAAATTTTCCCAATCCTTACTCAGTTGAATGAGTTTGTTAACACACTCAAGCCTACAATTCTGGATCGATTGTTGAAATCTTTTACATATAGAAAGTATTGGAATCAACAAAGGTTGGTATTGTAAATGAGCCCTATCGGCCCAAGGACATTGGCCAAGCTGAACTTCAGACATTTTCACAACCCTTACATGCTGGAATGAGTTTGTTAACACACTCAAGTCTACATTTTTGGAAACAATTGGCAAAATGTTATGCACATGGGTAGTATGGGTGGTAACAAGAATTGGTATTATAAATGGGCCATGTTGGCCCAAGGACATTGGCCCAGCTGGAATTTTAAAATTCACCAATATGATACGAAGGGTTGTAGTCCAACCTAACAAAATCAAATAGTGGGATTGTACGCCGGCGGGGGACATAGTCAGTTTCACTGACCTACTTGTTCATTCAGCACTCCTTATGTAGGAAATGCGGTAAACGGCCTAACCATCCCCCCAGCGAAAAGCCCCTATCTGCTATTTATTTATTAATAAAATGTATCAATTATGATAATTAGTATAAAAACTAGACCGAAATTCGCACAGCGAATTAGACCTCACTTGGACTGATAACTTGAAACGGGAGGTAGATGATATTGCTGTTTGTTAACAATTTTCACATGCCTGAATGTAGAAGATCCCCCTAAATACTACCAACTATACCGGTAAGGTCAAGGTCAAAAATTTTATCAGGTGCACCACTTCAGATGACCCTCCATACTTGTGCCTAGTTTGGTTGGTCTAGCTTCAGCGGTCTTGGAGGAGATGTCTGGAAACCGATAGCTCTATCTCTTACCGTTTTCGACATAAAGGCCAACTTCCGGTTTGGGGCTCGAAAGTGGCCTGCAGGTCAAGGACGCCGGAAGTTATACCTTACGTATCGTCGCATAGGGGCTGGAGGTCGAAAATGAGGTCAGAATTGCTCTATCTCTTGGAGGAGATGTCTGGAAACCGATTCGGCAGAAGAAGAAAAAAAAATAAAGAAAAAAGGGAGGAAAAAAAATTGGTGAAGAATTCGAGGCAATCCATCCCCATTTGGTATTTTCAGTGTTGCCACAGTGACAGTGAGTCATCAAGAAAAAAAGGATAAAAAAGGATAAATTTGGGGAAAAAAGTATGAAAAAAAGGATAATTCATATTTTGCTGAAAATCGAGAAAACATTAATGTTAATCATATTGTATCATTTCTTTTTGTAATTTAGCACAAGCCGCACCAAAAATAAATGACATCGAATCAAAATTGTAGGGGTAGATACATTTTGAATTATTTTCGAAATTTTTGCTTAAAAAATTCCCCAAAAATACAAATTAAAAAAAGCACAAGCCGTATGCACGACCTTCAGGGGTGCCTCATACCAAAAATAAATGACATCGGATCAAAAATGTAAGAGGCGATACTTTTTAAAATTTCTTTTAAAAATCCCCAGAAATTCAATAATCACCCGATCGACTAAAAACACAAGCCGTATGCACGACCGCTTAGGAATGCCTCACACCAAAAATAAATGACATCGAATCAAAATTGTAGAAGTAGATGCATTTTTTTCAAAATTTTTGCTTAAAAAAATCCCTAAAAATACAAAAATTGTCCGATCGACTAAAAAAGCACAAGCCGTATGCACGACTGTTTAGGGGTGCCTCATACCAAAAATAAATGACATCGAATTAAAAATGTAGGAGGAGATACCTTTTAAATTTTTTTCTTTAAAAATTCCCTAAAAATTCCAAAAATCACCCGATCGACTAAAAAAGCAAAAGCCGTATGCACGACCCCTAGGGATGCCTCACACCAAAAAATAATGACATCGGATCAAAATTGTAGGAGGAGATGCATTTTGAAACAAAGTTTACAGCGAACTAACTAACTAATTAACGGACGCCATCCGCAGACCGACAGGAATACCCCAGCTTACGTGTAACGTAAGCTGGGCTAAAAAGGTGCGTACGTACTTTATCGATGGTTCCTAGGGACATGTGTGATATGGCAACCATAAATGTGTGAACTGTGATGTATGATTTGCATGTCAAAAAGTGTTGAAATGACAGAACGATCTATAATAGCCAGTTAACCCCAAAAATGACCTAAGTTGAGTTTTGGTTTTTGGAAGTTGGGCGTCTTGGATTTTTTGTTCACCTTGTCTGTCTGAGTTGTGATTAGGCCATTGCCTATTTTATGTCCTACGAAGTCTAAACTTTCGTAACCAAAAAAACATTTTGAAGGCTTGAGCGTAAGTTTTGCGTCACGAATCCCTTGAAACACGTTTCTCAGAACCTCTAGTTGGTGGTCCTACTCAACTGCTTACGTCAAAACGTCATCGACAAAACTATCGACGTTGCTAAGAGCGTGTAACAGTTTTTTCATCATTTTGTTGTAGTCTTCTCCTGCATTGACCCATCCAAATGGCATCATGCAAAATTGCATAAGGCCGAGCGGGCTAGAGAACGCTAATTTCTCTCTGTCGCACTCTCGCACAGGGATCTGATAGTACCCTTTACAGAAGTCCACACTTGAAAAATATCGTTGATTAGACAACTTGGCGAATATGGCTTCCGAAAACGACATCGGTTCTGCGTTAAACTTGGTGATTTTGCTTAGCTGTCTAAAGTCGACACACCACCTGTAAGACTGCTCCTTTTTCCTGACGATGAGCAATGGTGCCCGATAAGGTGACGTACTACGCTCGATAATTCCTAATTGCAGCACTTCGGTCAGTTTTTTTTAGTTTCTTCTATCAGAGCAAAAGGAATGGGATAGATTTTAGCTCGCACTGACTCGTCTGAGCGTAGTTCAATTTTGCATTCCAAAATGTCTGTTCGACCAAGCTTGGACGAAAAGATGTCTTGATATTCTCCAATTATTTCCTAGAGAGCAGCTTTCTCTGCGGGAGTTCGATCTTCGCAGATGTTAACATCCCTGTATGTCTCTGCTGACTTGACGCTTTCCCACATCTCTTGTTCATCTAGTGGGTTTTTGTCTGAATTTTTAGGTAAGTCTTCGACTATGGCTGCTGATGTACAGCCAGCCACAACTATATTGGTAGTGAATGCGCACTGAGATTGCTCAAGCTGTTGGTCGGCGTCTCTTTCAAAATACCCCTGTAGCATGTTGATATGAAAGATTTTCCGTTTCCCATCAATGTTGATTTCGTAGTTATTTACTGCGACATTGTCTGTTACCGGGTAAGGTCCTTGCCATTGAAGTAAAAGTTTGTTCTGATTAGTTGGTAATAGCAGCAGAACTTTGTTGCCAACGTTCAGTGATCTGGGCTTCACTTTCTTGTCGAAGTGTTACTTATAATGGGCCTGTGATTTTATTAGTTCATCAGCTGCAATTTTGCAAGTTTCCTCCAATCTATTGCGCAGGTTTAGTACATATTCGTACGTAGATTTGCCTTCGGATTCACAACGGTCGTTTGTCCAAAGTTGACGACGTATTGACATTGGCCCTCTGATCGTTCGGCCGTACAGAAGTTCGAATGGAGAGAAATTAGTACTGGCCTGTGGAACCTCTCACAAAGCAAAAAGTAGTGGCTGGAGGTAGCGATCCCAAGTTTTGGGCTTTTTCGCACACATTTTCCGAAGCATTTGCTTCAATGAACCATTGTGTTTCTCGACTGAACCGTTCCCCATACTGTGGTAGGGCGCTATCAATGACTGCTTGATAGACAAAAGTCTGGCGACTTCTTTCATCATGTCTGAGGAAAAATTGCTGGCATTGTCGGACAGAATTTCTACGGGAATACCAACTCGCGAGAAAATGTGTAACAATGCTTCCGCAACAGAAGTTGAAGTGATAGCTTTCAAGGCTACGGCCTCTGGGTATCGAGGAGCATATTCTATGCAGGTAAGAATATACCGTTTTCGGATTCACTCATTGGATTAATTGGACCCATAATGTCAGTGGCTACTTTCTTGAACGGAATGTCAATCGTCGGGGCATTTTCCAAGCTTTTGGAATCTTTCCCTTTGGTATGGTTCTTTGGCACGCATCACATGAATGACAATAGCGCACAATGTCTGCTTGGACACCTGGCCAGAAGAATTGGTTGATGACTCTGTTTTTTGTTTTATCGATCCCAAGATGACCGGATATAACAGCGTCATGAGCAACTTTTAACACTTGTACTCTGTATTTCTTTGGTACCATGAGCTGCGTTACTGTCCCAGTAGTACTTTGGCTTTGATTAAAAGATCGATATAGAAGGTTGTTCTTCATGTGGCAATAGTACTCAGATACTATTGTTCCTGAGTACCTGAGACTTTTCTTCCCTTTTATAATTTTCCCAGACTTTGCGAGCTCGAAAGCTTTTGCAAGGGTTTCGTCGTTTGACTGTTCCTCGCGAAACTGAGCAGGCGTGACAGAGATGTCAATTTGCTCTAAAACAGTCAGCGGTTTTGGCTTGCGTTTCTCTTTTTCAGTCATGCCTCTATTTTGTACGGCTGAACTCTCATTCGCCTGTTGGGAAGGCGTATTTGGAAGTTTCGGTTTACCAAACACAATATCACAAACAATGTTTTCTAGGCATGACACTTCGGTAGTACCTCTATACCATAGACAGGTAAGATGAACAACTGCAACAGGTGCTTTGAACAAAACACCATTGGCGGCCCTCTACTTCCTTGTTTCTCCAGTAAGCTGGTGTGGATGTATCTAGGAACTGCGAGTAAACACTGTAGAGCTACCTGTATCAAATAGGACACGCACCTTAGTGTCATTAATAGTCCTTCTCCGACATCAAAATCAGACTGCTCATCCACTGCACCAGATATTTGTCGTTTCTCTGCGTCAATAACTACCACAGGTTCGATTTCTCTATCGTCACTTGCTTCACGTTCAGGCTTAGGTAAGTATGTTACATCAACTGCTGTACTCACCTTTTCTCGTTTCTTCTCTTGACATTTTAAAGCAATATGCCCCACTTTGTAACATTTGTAACACCGGACATCGGCAAACGATTGTGTATTTGAAGGTTTACTAACCAGTGCATTGTCACCTTCCAGATGTTTGTTCGGCATTTTTGGCTTTTGACGTTCTTTGTCAAAATGCGCCCTTTTGAAACGGTCTCCCAGTTCAGTAACTTTGATAAGCGAAAGAGAATCCTTCTCGCGAACAAACGTAGACAACTCGCGAGGGGTCATGTGTAGGCACTGTTATCGAACAATAAGATCGCATAAATCGTCGTAAGTCCGTCTCGTCTCTGAAAGTTCGACCCAACGGTCAAAGTAGTTCTCCATTCGGCAAACATATTGTGAAAATATTTCACCTTTCTCCTTCCGCGATGAAAAGAATTTTTGTTTAAATCCTTCCTTATGAAGAGAATAACGTCTCAGCAAAGCGTTCTGTAAAGCGGTGTAATCGTCGGCATGAACTGTGGGAATTCTAGAATAAACTTCTAGGGCCTTACCCCCCAACAATGCTCCAAGAGATACTGCCCATCGGTTTTGTTCCCAGCCACGATTAACAGCGTAACGTTCAAATCTTTGCAAGTAAGCGTCCATATCGTCTACCTTATCATTAAATTTAGGTACCTTTGGCAACAATGGTTTGCTTTTGTCAACAGCCGTGTTCATCAAAGCGTCGCTGTTATTCGCTTGCATTTTAACTAATTCAATCTCAGCCAATTTCATTTCACGCTCATGATTACGTTTCCATTGACGTTCGTCACGTTCATTTACGTCACGTTCGCGTTGCAACTCGAGTGCACGTTGACGTTCGTTTTCTACACAATACCCATCTCTTTCCCAATATCTATAAACGTTTTTCATTTGTTCAATCTCTGCCATTTTGTACGAACATTAACCTACGTGAGGCTCATATAAGAGAAAACACGCGGGAAGTGATGCTAAAGAATGTTCAGTAAACGAACCGTGTACTAAATCGATGTACACTTCTACAAATTTACTGAAAACGTCACTTTATGACTCTACAAACCGATACACACTTCCATTAAACATTTATCAAAAATGCCACTTGGTATTTCTATTAACTGATACTAACTCCTACCTGCCACCAAAATATAACACCGTTACTTTAAAAAAACCGGTAGCTACTTCTACTGGGTACAAATAAAAAAACACATATCAACTGTGCTACACCATTTTCAACAACAGGTGCTTTGTGTTTATGTACACATGAGCTTTGAATTCAAACTCGTTAAGCAAGTGGAAGTTTCATTTTGAAATAAACAATCCTCTTTTCTTTAATCCAAAATCAATGTTTTATTAATCATGCAATTTTTTTATCACGTTATCACCAATGTCACAAATACATAACAATTTACACGAAAAAATAATAGTAATCATGCCACCGATACTTGCGGCCTTCAAGACTACGCTACAACACCGTACATGCCAACTCCACGTGCGTCACCACGCACACGAAAATTTCCCCTTCTCAACTGAGTGAAGAAGTCCCTCACGGTACCCGTTGATACGTCTGTCGGTCGGAGTTCCCGCCTCTCGTTGGTACGTCATCCAGCCCTTGCGGTCCCCACTGCACACATCGGAGCTCCCATTCTCCTTGTCCCAGTCCCCGTCCACTTGCTTAAGTCGTATTATTCATAAATCCATACATGTGATGCCTTTAGGCTGATAACTAACTTAACATTATGTCTTACTCCGGCATGGTTTACTTCCAAACTGACCTGAAGACGTGGCAAAAGTCACCTTACATATTCAGCACGAGCATACTAAGGATTATAAATACTGACTTTACACCTTGCAATCAATATTGATTTTACTTGGTCAATTAAATAGATGGCCTGTACAAAACGACCTAATGTAAAACAAGCTATAAAAAACTGCACGAGCGCCTAACCTTAAAAAAATATAGAAGAGAATCTATCACTTTGTGACAATGTCACAAATTGGTTTGATTTTTTGGTTAAGGGAAGTGTAAACGAACAAAAAGAAAAGATTTCTTTTTAAAGAAAAAAATTATTTATTAACACACAAATACATAACAATTTACACGAAAAAAATAATAGTAATCACGCCACCGATACTTGCGGCCTTCAAGACTACGCTACAACACCGTACATGCCAACTCCACGTGCGTCACCACGCACACGAGAATTGTCCCTTCTCAACTGAGTGAACAAGTCCCTCACAATACCCGTTGATACGTCTGTCGGTCGGAGTTCCCGCCTCTCGTTGGTACGTCGCCCATCCCTAACGGTCCTCATGCGTATCACCCTCAGCAAAACACTGCACACATCGGGGCTCCCATTCTCCTTGTCCCAGTCCCCGTCCACTTGCTTAAGGCGTCTTATTCATAAATCTATACATGTGACGATTTTAGGCTGATAACTAACTTAACATTACGCCTTATTCCGGCATGGTTTACTTCCAAACTGACCTGAAGACGTGGCAAAAGTCACCTTACGTATTCAACACGAGGGTACTAAGCATTATAAATACTGACTTTACACCTTGTAGTCAATATTGATTTTACTCGATCAATTAAATAGATGACCTGTACAAAACGACCTCATGTAAAACAAACTATAAAAAAAACTGCACGAGCGACTAACCTTAAAAAATATAGAAGAGAATCTATCACTTTGTGACAGTGACTCATTGTGGATAATTATCAAGATGGACAATATTGTTAAGAGTATGTATAGTTTAGATGCAATAAACAAATTAAGTTACAGTTTTAGTAACAGGGTTAATTTGGCGAAGGTGAATTCGATTTGGTGAAGGTGAGCTGAACCCCTGCTAAACTGCTTTTTTACCCATTTATTTTTCATAATATTGTTCATTTGTTACACAAAATATTACTAAAAACTAACATTTTACATTACTTTCACAGAATAATGATGGTTAAAGCATATTACTGGACAGAGTATATCTAAATTAAAAGATATCTTTTTAGTGGTTTAATTAAAATAAGTTAAAAAACCCATAAATCTATTAAAACTATTATTTTAGAACGTTAAACCTTATAAAAAGTAACTTTTTGGACGCCCAACAACATATTAAAACGCTCATAAAATGCTTCACAGGAACAATTCAGTTGCAATTTACGTCGCCTGTGTATAATTGCATTTGTTGTGTTTTTCAAACAATTGCAATTCATTGCACCTTGAATGGCTTTGAATAGAATTGCAATTAATACTTCTATCAAGTTAAATGCTTTAGCTGTCGTGATTATGTAAATGATCTCAATACACTATATGTTTTATGGTACAGATCCATTGTTTGTATGTTCTGTGTGTATGTATGTGTCCGTAGACACCTGATTTTGCTAATACCATAACTCGAGAACGAAACGCCGAATCAGCTTCAAACTTAGTGGTATGATGCTATTACGGTTGGGTGGTTCGCTTGTTTGGGATTGTATTTGACGCACATGACAACGTGTAACGTCAAAGGACCCCATGTGTGACAGTTGCGTCATTACTGTAACGGTAGAACGAAACGTCGGATTAGTTTCAAATGCAGTAGGATGATGCCTTCGTTTGGTCCGATGGTTCATAATGTATTTGATGTATATAGCGCAACGTATGACTTTGTGTGATGGCATTTGGTGTTTGGCACTTGAATTTTTAACAGTATAACTTAAGAATGACAAGTCGAATCTGTCTCAAACGTGGTGGGATTATGGACGAAGATTGTAACCCCAGCTTGTAGTGACCAAATTCCGCGTTGGTAATGTGGTACCAAGACGTATATAAAACTTTAGGATTAAGATGTTTACAACCAAGATCAAGTCCCCCCTCCAAGCTTCGGAATGGGACAAAGATGTTGGAATGACGACATGTACTGCTAAAGAAAGATCGCAGAGCCATTAACGTTGCCTCAAAATACAAAAATGACGAAATGATGTATGTCTGAGGATGCGTTTAACCATAATTTTATAAAATATTTAAATGCTGTTTTAGTTTAGCACTAAAACACAAATTTCCTTTGGTATACGACGTTTACTCATCGTGATATACGAGAAAATGATACTTGGATATGGTAAATTATTGCACATGTTGAATGTACTTTGAGAACCAAATAAGATCTTCCTTCAACAGGAGATAATTATCATGTTTTAAAAAGTGACTTATCATATATCCCCACTGAAAGATACCTTTTCTTCAGTCGTGTCCACGCGCGAAGAATTACCAGTAATTTCATTCCAAGAGAAACAGTTTAACTGAAACGCTAGTCGTCAAATTATTAACACTTGACAAGCTGTTAGCTTGCAAGGGTTATATGAATTTGTGCGAGCAGCCGTTCGTCCTTTTTTCTTCTTGACAGTTTTCCGATTTTTTGTGTCTTCTCTGACGCTATGGGCCCTAGGACCATAAAACTTGGGACTTATGAACAGCTTGATCTGAACGTGTGCATGTCACTTTTTATTTTCGACTTCGATTTCGTTTTGTTTGTTAAAACGCCATGTGGAAAGAGTGTATTTTTTGCAAGTAGATGCGGAGCATTTAATGTACAGCACAGAACACCACACAGTTGCTCAGCTTTGTGATAACACTGCGTATGCCTGATCAGTCATTCAAACCAAACACAGTCAACAAAAAAAACCAAACACTATATAAGACGTATTCAAGCTGTGTTGTTTGTTAATATATTTAGGTGGTATTAAGTTATCAACCCATGGAGTTTTTTCTTGACAGTGGTCCGAATTTTTAGAATATTATAAGCCGCATGCCATACGCTCTGTACATAGTTGCATCACACGCTGTATTCCTGTTGTAAAATACTTATTATTATTCAAGAAATAACCCACTGAACGAAGTATTTTTTCGTTTTAATTTTTGTCAAGTGTTTATCATTTCGCTTGCAAAATGCGGTTCTAGTTATTCTCAAAAACTTATTGGTAAGTCCCAATTCATAAAACAATACACTGGGAATTGCTTGCCTCGTTTATTTGTATTTTTACTTTCGATATCATAAAGCCAAAGGAGTAGTAATATCCAACGAATCGCTTTACTTTTCTGTAAAATAGAAAATAGAAAAAAAATAGGCACAATAGAGAAATGATCTATTCTTCGATTTTATTATTATCCGCTTTTAGTGGTGTCGTATAGTTAGGCTTGTTCGTAGTCAGCAAGCCTATGACGTAACCGATGACGCAGTCGACGAACTCGAGAACGAACTGTGAGGAGACTCATGCCAAGCAACAAACCCATAAGGCCCCCGATGCTTGAGAAGAGTTCAAAAGCATATTGTCGGGGAGTTTGTGTGACATTGATGACGTCCATAGTGCTGTAATGCAATGCTAGAGTAGCGATGCGTGTCTTAATCTCCTGTAGATCTTGAACTGTATAATTATTCAGTACAGCGTTTGCTATGGCCAGGGTGTTTGGAAAATCGCCGCTGGTGACTTGTAACCGGTAGGTGTTGTAGCTACACAGCTTCGGGCAGTTACAAGGGGCGTTTTCGACCGCACGCTGCCGTTGTGCCAAACAGGTCATGGTGGGTCCATAGTAGCATTGTGTGTCTGGATCTGTGCTGAAAAAATGGCAACCGCATTCTTTTTGCAACACGTGAATAAGACAGCCAAATTTACATGCCTCTTGGGAGTACGGATATCCCGCCGTGAAGTCGTCAATAAAGTCTCTATTTCCTTCTGTACACTCTTCTGATGAGTGCGGTGTTGACAGAATGTTATTAGTTTGTTTTTGTAGTGACACATAAGTGCTTCTTCCAGGCCCTATGTTGAATGACTCTAGATCAAGTCTTGGGTAGGTGTTGGGTTCATGGATGAGCACTTGGAAACCGACGTCAGAGTCTGATGGCATGTAGTACTCATGAGGCAGAGCGTCCAACCAAAATGACACTCCTGAAACCCGTCCAGGGGTGGTGACGTCGATGCTGCCGTTATGCTTCACGTGTGAATAGGAATGGAAAGTATAACATATTCCAGTGTCTGATCGTAAGGTTGTGACGTAATCGGCACACGCCACAGTTTCAATTCCAATTCGGCATTGTACAAATGTATCGTCAAGTGTATGCGCTGCCCTTTCATATAATTCCCAGAAGGCGAGGTTGTTGAGAGCTGAATAGTTGACAAGTACCGTAGGAATCCCGTGCGCCAGGTATACCAAACTCCTGAATGGCTCGGCTACATCTGAGTAGTGCTCGAGAAGAACCGATTTCTTCACAATATTTTTGTTACATATTGTCACGGAGGGAAGCGATATAGTATCCTGTTTCGTTGTAGAAAAGTTAATGCTTGAGTCGTACTGATAATATACGATCACACTGCTCACAACAGACGCGATTAACATCGCAAAGCTTGCTATTAATAGCGCCGCCCAAAGGCATCGTTTTACTTTGGGATTTTTGTCTTTTTCAAGATAGCGCACACCGTGCATAGTGCTGTTAGATAAGAATTCCTTTAGATGGTCAGAAAATCGTTTTCGCTTCACGTCTTCCTTTGACATTTTTGTTGAGTTTGAATTTCGGTTAATATTCATTTTGATAATGTCTTGTCTTTGGATCTCATAATTTATTGTATATAAAGAGCAACAAGCAACAAGTATATGAATTAATTTTTGATGCTAACACCGCCTATAAAACGAGAGAAAATGAAATTCCTTGGTAGGGAACACCAACTTTACGAATCACTGTGCATATTCAATGTCGGGAGACAAATGCTGCAATCGCATTGTGCCAGTGGTATTTTCTGCCAGGTTGCCATTACATTGCTTTATAAAACAGCTGCCAACTATAGTCTTCCCGTTCTCTCTTTCATATACATTTATTAAATTAATTGCGACAACGCATTTTATACACAGACATTTTTTCTCGGTTTGTAATTGCTTATGACATGTTAATGTTTAGGCTGTTGCGGCAAATAGTGATGGTAAGGTCAGGCAGAAGTAAACTGATTGCAGTTCACATAACGGGAATTGCTTCCGGCACTTAGGCATTGTACTCAGTGTTCGGTAACAGTTGAGCCATCGCAGCTTACATTTCATTTCCTGTTCTGAAAAGGGTTTGATGACGGTGGCAATGACAAAACGTACTATAATGGATTTGTAAAACCAATCTTTAACAGACATAGTTACAGGAACCGCGGAACGGAAACGCCATTACCGCACCAGAAAAATATGCATTTCCATTGTCTATTGAAAACTCCCCCTTCGGATTGCTCACCTCAAATGAACAGGAGATATCTGTTTGTTTGATTTTGTTGATAATGAATAATTAAAAATACTTGCAATTTTTTGTTGGTCGGTACATATAGAGAACAACAAAATGTGACGTTGACAGCTGTGCCCATCTCTTACACCAGGTGGCGCTGTGCTTGCGTAGATACATCTCTACTTCACCTATGGTTTTGCTCCAATCGTTTTGATATTACTCAGGACTGTTCCTTTGGTGGTTCCCCACCTGGCTATTACTTTTAGACGATTGACGAAAAACTGGCAAAATTTCGGCACTTTTGCTGTATTTGGATATGTTTCCAAAAACTTAGCACTATAAATATTCAGATAATTTTACTGACACTTTCTTAGGTCTGTTCGTATCACTATAGGGTTCTTGAATTTATGTGCGTATGTTAAACCTTTTCTATAAAATGCTGCTCCTACAGTTTTGTTCGAATCGTTTTGATATTATGGAGAAATGTTTCCTGGGTGGTCCTCCACCTGACAAGTACTTTTTGTGACGATTGGCGAAAAACTGACAAAATGGCGGCACTTTTTGTGCCCGTTTTGACCCATTTTTTAAATGCTACTCCTACAGTTTACTTCAATAGTTTAGATGTTACGCAGTGATGTTCCCCAGGGGTTCGCCTACCAGGTTCTTATTTTTTCGAGGTTTCTTTCAATACTGCAGAAATGGCGGAACTTTGAAGTTTGGCAAAAACTGGAAAAAATGGTAGTAAATAACTGAATTGTCAAACTATTCATTTCTCTCAGTCTTTTTCAAATAGTTATAAAATTTTAATCGAAAGTTTCTTGGGTGCTTCTCCACCTGGACTTTATTTTTTTTCACAAATGACAAAAAAATGCAGAAATGGTGAAATTTAAAATTTTTTGTAAAATTGTTTAAATACATGAATCGTCATAACCCAACCTCTCCAACATCCCTTTTTGGGTAGCTTCCTCCTGGGAAAACTCGTTTTTTGTGTATTAAAATTATTAAAAAGGTTACGTTCAGAAACAATGTTTTTCATTTTTTGACCTAACAGTATTCGTTTCATAATTTATTGTTAATAACAGATTAGCATATTTGAAATAAATTTACAAATTGCATTTAGATACATGACTGTCACAAATTGCTTTGAATTTGTGATTAAGAGAAGTATAAACAAACGAAAAAAAATTTATTTTTTAAAGAAAAAATATCATTTATTAACAAACAAATACATAACAATTTACACGAAAAAATAATAGTAATCACGCCACCGATACTTGCGGCCTTCAAGACTACGCTACAACACCGTACATGCCAACTCCACCTGCGTCACAACGCACACGAGAATTGTCCCTTCTCAACTGAGTGAACAAGTCCCTCACGATACCCGTTGATACGTCTCTCGGTCGGAGCTCCCGCCTCTCGTTGGTACGTCGCCCAGCCCTAACGGTCCTCATGCGTATCACCCTCAGCAAAACACCTCACACATCGGAGCTCCCATTCTCCTTGTCCCAGTCCCCGTCCACTTGCTTAAGTCGTATTATTCATAAATCCATACATGTGACGCCTTTAGGCTGATAACTAACTTAACATTACGCCTGACTGCGACATGGTTTACTTCCAAACTGACCTGAAGACGTGGCAAAGTCACCTTACGTATTCAACACGAGGGTAGTAAGGATTATAAATACTGACTTTACACCTTGTACTCAATATTGATTTTACTCGGTCAATTAAATAAATGGCCTGTACAAAACGACCTCATGTAAAACAAACTATAAAAAAAAACTGCACGAGCGACTAACCTTAAAAAATATAGAAGAGAATCTATCACTTTGTGACAGTGACTCATTGTGGATAATTATCAAGATGGACAATATTGTTAAGAATATGTATAGTTTAGATGCAATAAACAAATTAAGTTACAGTTTTAGTAAGGGTTAATTTGGCGAAGGTGAATTCGATTTGGTGAAGGTGAGCTGAACGTCCATCGCCAAATTGGCGAAGGTAAAAAAATCCCTATGTGCACCCCTGCTAAACTGCTTTTTTTACCCATTTATTTTTCATAATATTGTTCATTTGCTACACAAAACATTACTAAAACGCACATTTTACATTACTTTCACAGAATAATGATGGTTAAAGCATATTACTGGACAGAGGATATCTAAATTAAACGATATCTTTTTTGTGTCTTCTTCTCTGACACTATGGGCCCTAGGACCATAAAATTTGGGACTTATGAACAGCTTGGTCTGAAAGTGTGCATGTCACTTTTTAGTTTCGTCTTCGATTTCGTTTTCTTTGTTAAAACGCCATGTGGAAAGAGTGTATTTTTTGCAAGTAAATGCGGAGCATTTAATGTACAGCACAGAACACCACACAGTTGCTCAACTTTGTGCGAGCTCTCACTGCATAAACAGATAACACTGCGTATGCTTGATCAGTCATTCAAACCAAACACAGTCAACAAAAACCCAAACACTATATAAGACGTATTCAAGCTGTGTTGTTTGTTAATATATTTAGGTGGTATTAAGTTATCAACCTATGGAGTTTTTTCTTGACAGTGGTCCGAATTTTTAGAATATTATAAGCCGCATACATGCTGTGCCATAAGCTCTGTACATAGTTGCATCACACGCTGTATGCCTGTTGTAAAATACTTATTATTATTCAAGAAATAACCCACTGAACGAAGTATTTTTTCGTTTTAATTTTTGTCAAGTGTTTATCATTTTGCTAGCGAAATGCGGTTCTAGTTATTCTCAAAAACTTATTGGTCAGTCCCAATTCATGCAACAATACACTGGGGATTGCTTGCCTCGTTTATTTGTATTTTTACTTCCGATATCGTAAAATCAAATGAGTAGTAATATCCAACGAATCACTTTACTTTTCTGTAAAATAGAAAAAAAAATATGTATAACAGAGAAATGATCTATTCTTCGATTTTATTATTATCCGCTTTTGGTGGTGTCGTATAGTTAGGCTTGTTCGTAGTCAGCAAGCCTATGACGTAACCGATGACGCAGTCGACGAACTCGAGAACTGTGAGGAGACTCATGCCAAGCAACAAACCCATAAGGCCCCCGATGCTTGAGAAGAGTTCAAAAGCATATTGTCGGGGAGTTTGTGTGACATTGATGACGTCCATAGTGCTGTAATGCAATGTTAGAGTAGCGATGCGTGTCTTCATCTCCTGTGGATCTTGAACTGTATAATTATTCAGTACAGCGTTTTCTATGGCCAGGGTGTTTGGAAAATCGCTGCTGGTGACTTGTAACCGGTAGGTGTTGTAGCTACACAGCTTCGGGCAATTACAAGGAGCGTTTTCGACTGCACGGCGCTTTTGTGACAAACAGGTCATGGTGGGTCCATAGTAGCATTGTGTGTCTGGATCTGTGCTGAAAAAATGGCAACCGCATTCTTTTTGCAACTCATTAATAAGACAGCCAAATTTACATGCCTCTTGGGAGTACGGATATCCAGCGGTGAAGTCGTCAATAAACTTTCTATTTTCTTCTGTACACTCTTCTGTTGAGTAAGGTGTTGACAGAATGTTATTGGTCTGTTTTTGTATGGACACGTAAGTGCTTCTTCCAGGCCCTATGTTGAATGACTCGAGATCAAGCCTTGGGTAGGTGTTGGGTTCATGGATGAGCACTTGGAAACCGACGTCAGAGTCTAATGGCATGTAGTACTCATGAGGCAGAGCGTCCAGCCAAAATGACACTCCTGAAACCCGTCCAGGGGTAGTGATGTCGATGCTGCCGTTATGCTTCACGTATGAATACGAATGGAAAGTATAACATATTCCAGTGTCTGATTGTAAGGTTGTGACGTAATCGGCACACGCCACAGTTTCAAATCCAATTCGGCATTGTACAAATGTATCGTCAAGGGTATGCGCTGCCCTTTCATATAATTCCCAGAAGGCGAGGTTGTTGAGAGCTGAATAGTTGACAAGTGCCGTCGGAATCCCGTGCGCCATGTATACCATACTCCTCAATGGCTCGGCTGCATCCAAGTAGTGCTCGAGAAGAACCGATTTCTTCACAATATTTTTGTTACATATTGTCACGGAGGGAAGCGATATAGTATCCTGTTTCGTTGTAGAAAAGTTAATGCTTGAGTCGTACTGATAATATACGATCACACTGCTCACAACAGACGCGATTAACATCGCAAAGCTTGCTATTAATAGCGCCGCCCAAAGGCATCGTTTTACTTTGGGATTTTTGTCTTTTTCAAGATAGCGCACACCGTGCATAGTGCTGTCAGATAAGAATTCCTTTAGATGGTCAGAAAATCGTTTTCGCTTCACGTCTTCCTTTGACATTTTTATTGAGTATGAACTTCGGTTAATCTTCATTTTAATAATGTTATTTTAATAATGTTTTGTCTTTGGATCTCATAATTCATTGTTTATAAAGAGCAACAAGCAACAAGTAGATGAATTAATTTTTGATGCTAACACCGCCTATAAAACGAGAGAAAATGAAATTCCTTGGTAGGGAACACCAACTTCACGAATTGCTGTGCATATTCGACTTGGGGAGACAAATGCTGCAATCGCATTGTGCCAGTGGTATTTTCTGCCAGGCTGCCATTACATTATTTTATACAACAGCTGCCAACTATAGTCTTCCCGTTCTCTCTTTCATATGCATTTATCACAGTAATTGCGCCAACGCATTTTATACACAGACATTTTTTCTCGGTTTGTAATTGCTTATGCCAATAGTGATGGTAAATAGTGATGGTAAGGTCAGGCAGAATTAAACTGATTTAAGTTCATATATCGATAATTGCTTCCGGCACTTAGGCATTTTGCTCAGTGTTAGGTAAACAGTTGAGCCATCGCAGCTTACATTTGATTTCCTGTTCTGAAATGGGTTTGATCATGGCGGCAATGACAAAACGTAATAATGGATTTGTAAAACAAAGCGTCGTGGTTGCAGCGTCGTAAAGCGTCGTGGTTGCAGAAAACGCCATTATCGCACCAGTAAAATATGCATTTCCATTGTCTATTAAAAAAACTCCCCCCTTCAAATTCCTCACCTCGAATGAACAGGAGATATCTGTTTGATAATATTGATCATGAATAATTAAAAATTACCTCCATTTTTTTGTTGCATATATAGAGAACAACAAAGTGTGACGTTGAAAGCGGTGCCCATTTCTTACACCAGGTGGCGCTGTGCTTGCATAGATACATCTCTTACACCAGGTGGCGCTGTGCTTGCATAGATACATCTGTTACACCAGGTGGCGCTGTGCTTGCATAGATGCATCTCTTACACCAGGTGGCGTTGTGCTTGCATAGATACATCTCTTACATCAGGTGGCGTTGTGCTTGCATAGATGCATCTCTTACACCAGGTGGCGCTGTGCTTGCATAGATACATTTCTTACACGAGGTGGCGCTGTGCTTGCATAGATACATCTCTTACACCAGGTGGCGCTGTGCTTGCATAGATACATCTCTTACACCAGATGGCGCTGTGCTTGCATAGATACATCTGTTTCACTAGGTGGCGCTGTGCTTGCATAGATGCATCTCTTACACCAGGTGGCGTTGTGCTTGCATAGATACATCTCTTACATCAGGTGGCGTTGTGCTTGCATAGATGCATCTCTTACACCAGGTGGCGCTGTGCTTGCATAGATACATTTCTTACACGAGGTGGCGCTGTGCTTGCATAGATACATCTCTTACACCAGGTGGCGCTGTGCTTGCATAGATATACCGTACACTTATGTCAAAGTGTTAAACAATTATTTCGAAAAAAATCTTCCGAACCATTCACTCTTTTGTGAAGTATTAAATTCATTTCGTTGCAGAGTTTCTTAAGTTTCAGAACATAGTGAAACACAGACCATTAAAATTTCTCACTCATACCAAATATTGTGTATTGTACTATAAGACATTTGGTCATACAAATAGCATAGTCGAACTTAGTGCAAAAGTTGTGGAATGTAATTCTTTAAATTCCCGAAAGAAACAAAAATAAACAAAAAAAAACGGGGATGCTCGTCCACTTCATTTCTCTAAAAAAATTATCCCTCGGTTTTAAAATTTTACAGAAAAGAAATTTTTGTAATTGATCTGAGCAATGGAACAATTCAATGGAGTTGTTCACAAATTACTAAAGTGAGATTGAAGTGTTTACTTACTAAAGGCCTGGAGGATATGACGGAAACTGAGCTGTACTTAAGTTTTTCATTTGTATGGGTCAACAATAAGTAGAATAATATGTCTTTTTCGAGACGGAAAAAAATGAGGCGTATCCTGAGCATCGTGTTAAATGTTTGTTCCGCGCTCCGACTCTTTAAGTGTTTCCCTCGGTCAAAACCCAAAAGCGCGGAACTGAGACATAAAAGCGCGGAGAAAAAAGACGTAATTGCGAGGATCTTTTTTTTGCAGCAAAGGCGCGGAAAATCACAGGGTTACATGCAACACAAATTACACAACTTTTTAACCCCACTATCAGTGTCCATCTACAGGTGAAATTACAAACAAGTTGTACCATCTACAAAACTGTAACTATTTAAATGTCTCGAACGGTCTCAAGTGACTCAAATTACTGCTTCAATATTTACAAGGTAACAGGTCGAAATTTATGTCCGATAACCCAACAAAGTCTTTGCACGTAATTTCGTTATTTGTCATCTTCGCATGTTGTCGCTGGAGAAACTGGAGTTTTTTCTTGCTCCTTTTTGGTTGCTGGTTTTGGCGTATCCAGGCTCGTAATGGTGACGTAATTCGTGGTTTGTATACCGCGAAAGACTTGCAGAAATGCGAAAACCAACGGGTTGTGTGAATAAAACTCCCGATTGCAATATAAGTGAAATGATTCATACCTATTGTTCGTACGTCGCCTGTCACTTGGAGTTTCTGTCCACGAGGCTGGAAAGCACGTAGAATCCTCCATGTACGTGCGCAGCACATATTCCACAAATTCGGCGCCCCGACTCTCGTCCTTTAAGGTGGAAATTATGTTAAAGGCGAAGCAGTCAGCAATATCCAGAAAGCCCAAGCCGAAAAACATCGATAGCCAGGATCCAATGTCACTGTTCTCCCTGTAGTCCTCGGTCAGGCTCAACTATTGGAGTTTTCGATAGAAGTTGTCCTAGGTGGAATCGGCTCAGTGAAATTGCGGCTGCGGGAACAGTGTTAACCAATTTTGCTGGTGTATAAACAAATTACACATTTTACCACATTAAGGAATCCGCGCATTTGACTACTTTCTTTCCGCGCTTTTAATACCCTTTTCTCCATGTTTATTCCGCGCTTTTACGTCCTAGCCGTTTCCCTGTGACAAGCAATAAAACCAATATGTTTACAGTTCTCGTTTGCAAAAAGCTCGGTTAATATGACAGAACCTAATGAGGTGTCTTTTTTTTTTTTTTTATTGGCTTGCATCATTTTGCCTGATGGAAAAAGGTTCAATCCACGTTTAACCATGACATGGCGTGCTAATGAAGTGTGTGCACGGAAAACTGTTTTTACATATCAGTTAAAACCCACTGTCTTTCCGTAAAGCTCTGGCTTTATAAGGCTATAATATAATAAAATATAAAGCTATAATGTTATTAGTTTGAACAAACATTTACCAATTGTTAAAATATGTATTTTTAGCGCAGCATGTTTGGTGAGGAGGAGGGGAGGGGAGAGGGGGGAGGAGGCGGAGAGGGGAGGGGGAGGGAGGGGGCCGGGAGAGGGGGGAGGGGGAGGGGGGAGTGACTTACACTGGTATGTATCACGCTTATGTGAAGACGGTATGACTTTTTAGTGATTGAGTGGATGCTTTGCTTTTCCTCGTAAACGACTTAAACACAGCAAATATCATTTTTTGCTGTTGTCTATATATTTTTTTTGCACCCATTCTCTTCATCAAATGGTGATACAATGTAACAATTAAGAAATCACCAAACTCCTGAATGGTCATACTGGCCCCAGGAAAAAGCCCCAAAAGACCGCCATTATTGGAGAATGGTATCCAGACAACTTGCAACTGGACAACTAGCAACTAATGAAGAAGTGGACAACTGGCAACTAAGACAACAACAATTTAAAGATAAAAGTTCCGCAATTACTCCATGCTCTACGTCACAGCTCTACTGATGACAAAAAAAGTGGTAAATTTCAATAATTCTTATTCAGTTTTCCACGTATGAAAGAATCTGCTTCACCATGCCATTTTAGAAGTCGGTGTTTTCACGATTCCGTTGCTCTTCGCACGTCACTCTTGTGATGTACCTCCATTGGATTTATCTATTTTTTTTTTGTAACTGCTGTAAATGAAGCGGAAAATTTTGCTGCAAATCTATCGGGAAACACCGTGCAGCGAAAGGAGCACGGAATTAGCCGAATAGATCAGTGCGATCAAGATGTGGATTCGTGCAGCAGTTGTTTCTGTCATGTAATTGATTTCAGAGTAATTTGCATGTAATTTTCTCCGATAATCTCTGTGGTATCTCAACGAATTATCTCAATCTTTTCTCAGCACGGAGAAATGTATAAAAGAATAATCAATTACGGAGTAATTCTTCAGATTAAATAGTGTAACCTTTGGGGATACTCAAATTAAAACAAATAGCAACACAAGCACATAAACTTATAGAAAAAAAACCATGGCTGTTTCATAAATGATATGCAGTTGTGAGTTTTTCCCTTTTCTCATTACCTTGAGTTGTCCAGTCGCGAGTTGTCACGGATTCTGGAGAATGTATGGCAAGACAGGGAGGATTGTATCTGTTCAACAAGGACGACCTTAACAGAGCCGAAATATACACGAACCAGCACCAGCTTCTCGCCTATCTCAGCGAAGTCTTCAATACTGAAGTTGTTGTACCCAGCAATGTGTATATTCAGGATTTTCGGGTACTTGTGCGCGCTTGCTTGCACGTGGTATTCTATATGTTTGAACGGCTGTGGGCAGTCACATGACTTGGAGTTGCTGTCCTGCATTCTGTCTTCATGCCTGCTTGCACGTTGTATTTTATGTATTCGCACCACAGTGGGCAGTCACATGACTTAGGGTTTGATGTCCTGCGTTCTTCCAGGCGGGAAATATCGCCAAGGCTCTTTGAAAGGTCACAGGCACAGTCGCGAAATAGTACACTGGTATACTTTCTGTGAGTATGAGAACCCCGGTACTGGAGATATTGCTTTGGATTTGTATTCCTGCTCAACGTCCTTGCCCGAATGGGGGTTCGTTAATATTAGGAAAGTCTATTTGGTAAGAGCTCTACAGCCTTACCCGGGTGTATTTTAACCTCTGCTAGACTCAGTCTCGGACATCTGTCTGGATTGTAGCGTAGCGACACGGAGTTTCTGACCCGCGTTGTTGTTACGTAGAGTGACCGAGGGCATATGGAGGTGGCTCCCCTCCTTTGTCGAGTGACTGATCACGCAGCCGTAGCGGTAGCGCGTCACCACCGACAGCGTGATCTGGAAGGCTGGCGACGATACACGCTCACAGAGCGCGCCGAAGGACGTGCCCACCGTCAAAGCTGTAGCGAGTCCCGTGTAGTATCGTGCCGCTCACAAAGCCGGCTAGGATGCACGCTCACAGAGCGCGCCGGAAGCACGTTGTGATCGTCGATACAGCTGTAGGAGACCCGGTGCCAGTGCCGTGCAGCTCAGAAAGCTCGTGAACTCCTCCCGCAGTCCCCTTCGTGCCGATCTTGTCGCTTCATTGCAAGCTTGTTTATGAAGCGTCCGTCATCTCTATTTTCACGCCGTACTATAACAACTGCTGCCTTCGTTTCTTTTTTTCAAGATGGCTTTCTTTTTGTTGTTCTAAGCTGCGTCTGTAAAAAAGATTATTTGTCTTAAAATGATCTTAGGAAAGAAATATTTATCAGTTTTCTCACGCTTTAATTTCATTCTATTTATCTTTTGATATATACATTTTTTAATAATTTGTTTAAATTTGCAAAAAAAAAAAAAAATCCATGTTCCATATAACACTGTAGTCGCATTCGCTTATATTGTGGTCCTGAGCCTTGTGCTGCTTTTTACACATTCATCATCAGTCACGTGACCAATTAAGCTCCGCCCATCAATTAAAGCTGTCAATCACGTGATCAATTAAGCTCCGCCTACTTTCTGTCTATCACCTGCCAATCATCGTCACGTCATGAATCACGTGACCAATGAAAAGCCAATGAAATCAATGAAGACAATGAAGCCCCGCCCACTTTCTTTCTATCACCTGTCAATCATCGTGACGTCATGAATCGCGTGACCAATGAAAAGCCAATGAAATCAATGAAGACAATGAAATCCCACACACTTTCTGTCTATCACCAGTGACGTCACCCCTCCCTCATATCTATTTTTAGACTGGGGAAATTTTACAACATTTATTTTAAGTAACTTTTTAAAAAGTAGATAACTTTTATGCTTAACCGATTTGAATGGAAATTTCATCGTTTGATTCAGTTTTCTGTCTTGTTTTGACATAAAGTAATCAAAGGCTATTTGCACATGTGACTGTAAGCATAATGTTTATTTTAGTAGTTTAAAAAAATAGATAACTTTCGCCATAGTTGACCGATTTACATGAAAATTTCACTGTTTGATTCAGTTTTATGGAAAGTGCTGCTATAAAGTGGTCACAGACTATTTGCGCATGTGGCTGTATGCATTTCTTGTAACATGCCGTCATTTTAACTTTGCAAAAATTGGGATAACTTCCGTTATAGTTGACCGATTTACATGAAAATTTCACTGTTTGATTCAGTTTTATATGTAGTTTTGTTATAAAGTGATCACAGGCTATTTGTGCAGCTAGCTGTATGCATTTTTTTTGTAACATGCCGCCATTTTAACTTTGTAAAAATTGAGATAACTTCCGTTATAGTTGACCGATTTACATGAAAATTTCATTGTTTGATTCAGTTTTCTATCTAGTTTTGTTATAAAGTAGTCACAAACTATTTGCGCAGCTGCCTGTATGCATTTTTTGTAACATACCGCCATTTTAACTTTGTAAACATTGGGATAACTTCCGTTATATTTGACCGATTTACATGAAAATTTCACTTTTTGATTCAGTTTTATATATAGTTTCGTTATAAAGTGATCGCAGGCTATTTGCGCAGCTGGCTGTATGCATTTTTTGTAACATGTCGCCATTTTAACTTTGTAAAAATTGGGATAACTTTCGCCATAGTTGATCGATTTACATGACAATTTCACTGTTTGATTCAGTTTTCTATCTAGTTTTGCTATAAAGTGATCACTGGCTATTTGCGCAGCTGGCTGTATGCAGTTTTGTAACATGCCGCCATTTTAACTTTGTAAAAACTGGGATAACTTTCGCTATAGTTAACCGATCTATATGAAAATTTCACTGTTTGATTCAGTTTACAGTGGTCCTGTGTTATTTCCCGGATGAATACCATGTAGGCGGATGAATACCAACTCACCATCTGAGTGAGTGTTGCGCTGGTTGCGAGGGCAGCGTATCACAAACTAGCCGTTTCAGTAGTTTTTTGTAACGAGTATCGCGAAGACTGTACAACATTTGGTATTTTGTCACTTAGTAGATCACGGCAAAATATGGCAAGGTATCTGTAAAATTAAATTTCAGGTCTAATGAGCGTCCATGATCAGTTCGTGGTCACACTGTAGAAATCGGACAACGGCAGCTATGTAGCAATCAGGCACAGCGCAAGCTTCACCGCTAGATGGCTCTACTGTACAGCTGTGCCGCTGTACAGCTCTACAACTGTAGGTGAAAAAAGGTTACTGTAGGTGAAACAAGTTTGAACAAGTTACACACCATATTTTGATTACATCGAAGTGGTATGAATGCATGAGTGAAACCTGCATTTCATCCATATCAAGCAGCGATAAATTCTGTTGAGTCAGCAATGTTAACGAGTTAAAATAGGTTTGAAAAGTTACACACCATATTTTGATTACATTGAAGTGGTATAAATGCATGAGTGAAACATGCATTTCATCCATATCAAGCAGTGATAAATTCTGCTGAGTCAGCAATTTTTGAACAAGTTTGAAAAGTTACACACCATATTTTGATTACATCGAAGTGGTATAAATGCACGAGTGAAACATGCATTTCATCCATATCAAGCAGTGATAAATTCTGCTGAGTCAGCAATTTTAACGAGTTTGAACAAGTTTGAAAAGTTACACACCATATTTTGATTACATTGAAGTGGTAAAAATGCATGAGTGAAACATGCATTTCATCCATATCAAGCAGTGATAAATTCTGCTGAGTCAGCAATTTTAACGAGTTTGAACAAGTTTGAAAAGTTACACACCATATTTTGATTACATCGAAGTGGTATAAATGCATGAGTGAAACATGCATTTCATCCATATCAAGCAGTGATAAATTCTGCCGAGTCAGCAATTTTAACGAGTTTGAACAAGTTTGAAAAGTTACACACCATATTTTGATCACATTGAAGTGGTATAAAACGAAGAGTGAAACGTGTATTTCACCTATTTCAGTTCTAACAACAACAGCGATGGCACTATTCTTCTGTCATGTTTGCAATGTGACATCACCATCTCTGGAATTGTTCGTGGCACATAGATGCAAACCAGCTAGAATGAAACGTGCTCGTGAAGAGCTTGTTGAGCAAACTGAAGCCAAGAGACGAAAGACGTTGCAAGATGGTGTTGACAGACCTGATCCAGTCTGCTGTGGATGTGCAAAGATATTTCCATCTTTGGATGCGTTTGAGACACATGCATGCATACCAGCTGAAATGGAAGATGTGTCTCATGAAGAACATGATTCAAAGAAATAAAAGACAGGACAAGTAAACAGAGGCAGAAGAGTGAGTCTTGGTGGAAACGCACAGGAAAAACGGTTTGAACCTGAAGATGGATCAGATTTACTACTTGAAATGCGACAACAAGAGAATCGGATTAAGAGACATTTGTTAGAAACGTTAAACCATGGCATGAAATGGTATACTGTCGTACATGCACGCTTCAAGAAACTGACGGCGAATGCTGAAGGCGTTATGGTAGAACAAGTGGATAATGCCTTCATCAGCAGTCCGACATATACAGCATACAATCCGGCGGATATTGAGCAGGACTTGCCAGAAGCCTATAAAGAATTGTTTACCAAGTTTGATGAACATGAGCGACATGGTTCTGGCTGGGTGTTAGATAACATACTGTATATTGAAGTGCATACAGCTACGTCAGCGTCACTGGAAGCAAGCAGTTTTATCCCACTAAGAAAGCTAAGAATACAAAGGCTCTGTTAAACATTCAGAATGATGACAACAAGTGTTTCTTATGGTCTGTATTGGCTCATCTTCACCCTTCAACAAATAGAAACCCATGCCGTGTGAATCAATACAAACCATTTGAGAAGGAATTGAAGGTGGATGGCATGACATTTCCAACACCGATTACAGACATTCCAAAATTTGAAAAGGAAAATGATGTGTCTATCAATGTGTTTGGATATGAATATGATGTAGTTGTTCCGATACAACTGAGTCGAAACACCAGCGCCAGAGAAATCAACTTACTTTTGATTAGCAATGACAAGAAAAGACATCATTGTCTTATCAAGAATTTCAGCAGACTTATGGCTTATCGTACCAAGTATAATAGAGCAATGTTTTATTGTTTCAACGGTCTTCACGGGTTTAAGCGACAAGATCTTTTAGACAAGCATCGTGAAGTGTGTGGCAAGCATGGAGCGCAACGTTTATCATTCCCCAAGAAACCTCTCATCACGTTCAAGAATGTAGCCAAACAACAGCGAGCACCTTTTGTGATTTATGCAGACTTTGAATGTTTCACGAAAAAGTATGAAGAAGGAGACAAGTATCAGCATCATCGTCCGCACAGCTTTGCCTATGTGGTCGTCAGCCAGTATGACACACGTGCACCAGTCCTGTATCGAGGAGATAATGTCGTGAAAGTCTTTTTAGACCATATGGTGAATGAGCGTGATCGTATTGTACATGGCTTGCAGCAGCCAAAGAAAATGGTCATGACTCGTGAAGATGAAGAGGATTTCAAGAATGCTGTTGATTGCTACATGTGTCATGAGCCTCTAGGAGCAGATCGTGTGAGAGATCATGACCATACCAACGGCAAATACCGAGGAGCTGCACATAGTGAATGCAATTTACAATTCCGACTTCGAAAGGATAAGCAGGACGATAAAGATTCTTTTATCATCCCTGTCTTTTTCCACAATTTACGAGGCTATGACAGTCATTTGATCATGGAAGAAATTGAAAAGTTCAAAAATGAAACCATTACAGTCATTCCCAGCACCGTTGAGAAATATATTGCATTCACCGTGAGCAATCTGAAATTTACGGACAGCTTTCAGTTCATGAGTACCTCTCTACAGAAGTTGGTATCCAACCTGGCAGCAGAAGGGAAAGATAACTTTTATAACATGACGTCACACATTCACGAAAGTGACCAACAAGATTTACTGTTGAGAAAGGGAGTGTACCCTTATGATTATGTGGATGAGTCATCCAAGTTTGCTGAAACATAAATGCCCTCCAAGGACAAGTTTTACAGTCTGCTCAGTGAAGAGGACATTAGCGATGAGGATTATGCGCATGCGCAGAAGGTGTGGGAGACATTCAAATGTACTACATTTGGCGAATACCATGACTTATACCTGAAATCGGATGTGTTACTGCTGGCTGACGTGTTTGAAAACTTTCGTCAAGTATGTCTCAACACGTATAAATTGGTTCCTGCTCACTACTATACAGCGTCAGGACTGTCGTGGGATGCTATGTTAAAAGCGACAAAGGTGAAGTTGGAATTGATCAACGACATTGACATGTACCAAATGGTTGAACAAGGTCTACGTGGAGGAATATCTGTCATCACACACAAGTATGCGAAAGCAAATAACCCCTACGTAGCAGATTACGATCCCATGAAACCAACCAATTACCTGGTGTACCTGGACGCAAACAACTTGTATGGTTTGGCCATGTCTCATGGCATGCCGGAAAGTGGATTTATGTGGGTGAGCGAGCCAGAATCCGTCGACTTTATGGATGTGGATGAAGATGATGAGAATGGATACATTTTAGAGGTGGATTTAGAATACCCATATTCAATCCATGATCGTCATAATCACTACCCAGTGGCTCCAGAACGGAAAAGTATCAAAGTGGGAGAATTGTCAGAGCATAGTCAGAAGCTACGGAAAGATCTAAACATGACAGACAAACCCAGTGAAAAGCTCATTCCCAACTTGTATGACAAGAAGAAATATATGCTTCATTATAGAAATTTACAGCAATATGTCTCACTGGGATTGAAAGTCACTAAGGTGCACCGTGCCATCATGTTTGCACAGAGCAAATGGTTGGAGAAATACATCTCGTTAAACACGGAAAAGAGAAAATTGGCCAAGAACCCGTTTGAGAAACACTTTTTCAAATTGATGAACAACTCTGTGTTTGGCAAAACCATGGAAAATGTGAGAAAGCGCATCAATGTTGAACTTGTTCACAAAGAAAAGCGGTTCAAGAAACTTGTAGCCAAACTTTCATTCCACAAATTCAAAATTTTCAACGAAGATTTGCGCAAAGTGGATCTGCTTCTGAACAAGCCCATTCAAGTCGGCTTCACCATTCTCGACCTCAGCAAAGTGCTCGTGTTTCACTTTCATTACAACTACATCATGGCCAAGTATCCCGACGCCAAGCTGTTGTTCAGCGACACCGACAGTCTATGTTACGACATAGAAACGGACGATATCTACAAGGATATGCAGGAAGATACCGATCTGTTCGGCACAAGTGACTATCCGTCAGATCATTTCCTGCATTCCAACGTGAACAAGAAAGTGCTTGGGAAAGTGAAAGATGAGACGGCGGGCATTCCCACTGAAGAGTTTGTTGGACTTCGGCCAAAAATGTACAGTATGATGTATGGTGGGAAAGAAAAACGTACGGCCAAAGGCATCACTCGAGCGTGTCAGAGACGTATGAAACATAAGCAGTATAAAGACAGTTTGTTCAACCAAACGCAAACGATGGCTACAGGACACATCATTCGAAGTCATGACCACCAGATTTTCTCGGAGAAGTTGAGGAAAGTGGCTCTCTCTCCCTATCACGACAAGCGATATGTGCTGAATGATGGCTATTCCACGTTGGCGCATGGACATTACCGTATATAAGGGGGAGACTCTCCAAGTTTAGAGCTTGTTGAGGTGTGAACACTGAAGCGTGAACATGAATCAGAAAAGATCTGCAACGGATATGGATACTCTTGCTGATACAGTGAAAGACTTGAAAGTGAAAAATCCTAACAATTCCATCAAGAAATTAAAAGTGGAGACGACACCTACACCACAGTCGTGGGAGGGAATGCTTTCTTTAGGCAATGGAAAGTATATCAAGATTATGAAACAAAGCAATGAAGGAGCGGTGAACATTCGCAAATACCCCAGAGATGAGGGGACTGGAAGAAACCGTCCTACGAAAAAGGGAATTTTGCTGACAATACCTGAATGGAAAATGCTGAAGAAGCAGGTGAAAGAAATGGATAAAAGGCTTCGGACAAGAAGAATAAGGTGAAAACATGAATGCACTCGTGCTTAACGATGGTGTTTACCTCGTTGTAAATGACATGAATGAAGTGATGATAAATTCTTGGATAATACGTGCTTATCGGTTTAAACCTGAAGTGTGGAAAGACTTTCAAAACATACCGCTCGAACCTGGGTTTAAACGTAGACTTGGAAATAAAGTTAAAGTGTTAGTGGTTGAACATGATTCTAACGTACGTGTGACATTCTGGAGAAATCTTTTACAGGATTATCCAGAGGATTATAATGGAGTTGTACCAGATACTCCATATACAGATTTGATCAACTTTGATATCAAGAACTGGCGTGCAGTCTTATGATTCCTAGAAGCTGTCCAGTCTTGTGAACATAAAAACGTCTTTACCAGCAAGGAGAACTGTTGAAAGAGATGGGAGACTATTTGTTGGATTATGAACCCATTACGTAAGGATTCTCATACATGAGAAACTTATGTGACAATGTGATTGTGTTACGACATTTTGGAAAGTATATCATACTATCTCTTGACGAACAATCCGTGTTGAAAGATTATCTAGACAAGTTGAGGATACCAGGCTTTCTCCTTCTACTATCAAATGAATTAGAAGTACGTGTGACTGAGAACGGTCTAGACGTGTTTGTACAATTTCACCAATATGACGAGCTTACAGAACACTACGACATCATCACCCTCACCACAGTGGAATGGAACGCGCTGTTGCAAGCATTGGATTGGGAAGAACCTTATGCTTGAATTCAAAGAGGAAGGAATACAACTCAAGCGGGATACCAAATCCATTGAGGTGACACAGCCTATGCGTGTGATGGACATAGACTTAGAAGAAGGATATGAACTGAAACTATCTGAACATGAAACTGTTAAAGTGATAAAGCTTGGTGATGTGAGTTATGTGAGCTTTCATAGCATTTACAAATACGGATGTAATGTCTATGATATCAAGAACTGGCGTGCAGTCTTATGATTCCTAGAAGCTGTCCAGTCTTGTGAACATAAAAACGTCTTTACCAGCAAGGAGAACTGTTGAAAGAGATGGAAGACTATTTGTTGGATTATGAACCCATTACGTAAGGATTCTCATACATGAGAAACTTATGTGATGACATTGTGTTACGACATTTTGGAAAGTATATAATACTATCTCTTGACGAACAATCCGTGTTGAAAGATTATCTAGACAATATGAGGATACCAGGCTTTCTCCTTATACTATCAAATGAATTAGAAGTACGTGTGACTGAGAACGGTCTAGACGTGTTTGTACAATTTCGCCAATATGACGAGCTTACGGAACACTACGACATCATCACCCTCACCACAGTGGAATGGAACGCGCTGTTGCAAGCATTGGATTGGGAAGAACCTTATGCTTGAATTCAAAGAGGAAGGAATACAACTCAAGCGGGATACCAAATCCATTGAGGTGACACAGCCTATGCGTGTGATGGACATAGACTTAGAAGAAGGATATGAACTGAAACTATCTGAACATGAAGTTGTTAAAGTGATAAAGCTTGGTGATGTGAGTTATGTGAGCTTTCATAGCATTTACAAATACGGATGTAATGTCTATGATACATATATTAATTTAGATTGCAATGAATGGCATTCATTGATTAATGTATTGAATGTATTTAGTGACATGTATTGAATGTGTTTTGTAAATAAAAGTTTGTAAATAGAGTTTGCATATAAAAAGTTTGTAAATAGAATTTGTAATTAAGAATTTTGCAGATAAGAGTTTGTTAATTAAGTGTTTATAAATAGAGTTTGTAAATAGAGTTTGTAAATGAAGTGTTTGTAATTAAGTTTGTAAATAGAGTTTGTAATTAAGTTTGTATATAAAAGTTTGTAAATAGAGTTTGTTAATTAAGAGTTTGTAAATAGTGTTTGTAAATAGACTTTGTTAATTAAGTGTTTGTAAATAGAGTTTGTAAATAGAGTTTGTTAATTAAGAGTTTGTAAATAGAGTTTGTAAATAGATATAACACAATAAACAAGACAGTTGTTTTAAACTTGGTTGTTTTATTTATCAAACTTGAACAATTATCAACAACTTAACTAACTTAACTAATACAACTTAACTAATACAACTTTACTACAACAGCAACAACAAAATTAATAAAACAATGGTTTATGATGTCTATATACAAAATCCTTTACAATAAAATCACCATCCTTTCTTTTTAATATATTTACAATATCAAACATACTCTGATCTCTAGCTCTTGGCAATATATAATATACCCAATGAAAACCACACGGCGATGATATTGGTGTTTGTAATGATATGGAATTATACATATAATCATCGCTTAAAAAACGTTTCTAAACGATCATCTAGAGGTAAAAGTCCATAAGAGTCAAAATATTCTACAAGGTCTTTGTCATAATACACTGCCACTCAATGTTCTCTTGACTCATCTTAATCGTCTGTGTTGATGACATAGGCACCACGGTGTAAAGATGGTAAGTGGTCCATGGCAAACACGCCTTGAAACAAGTCTTTTACGCGTACACAAATGCATAAATGACGTTTCGTTTACACATCATCAATGTCGTCACACACTCTCCCCCTCTCAACAATGTTTCCCTATTCTTTTTGACAGTTCAACAAACGCGTGCATACAGTGTAGTAGAACCGGCAAGGGGTTTCTGTGGCAGATAGAGCGCGCGCGTGTGTTGAACTGTCAAAAAGAATAGGGAAACATTGTTGAGAGGGGGAGAGTGTGTGACGACATTGATGATGTGTAAACGAAACGTCATTTATGCATTTGTGTACGCGTAAAAGACTTGTTTCAAGGCGTGTTTGCCATGGACCAGTTACCATCTTTACACCGTGGTGCCTATGTCATCAACACAGACGATTAAGATGAGTCAAGAGAACATTGAGTGGCAGTGTATTATGACAAAGACCTTGTAGAATATTTTGACTCTTATGGACTTTTACCTCTAGATGATCGTTTAGAAACGTTTTTTAAGCGATGATTATATGTATAATTCCATATCATTACAAACACCAATATCATCGCCATGTGGTTTTCATTGTGTATATTATATATTGCATAGAGCTAGAGATCAGAGTATGTTTGATATTGTAAATATATTAAAAAGAAAGGATGGTGATTTTATTGTAAAGGATTTTGTATATAGACATCATAAACCATTGTTTTATTAATTTTGTTGTTGCTGTTGTAGTAAAGTTGTATTAGTTAAGTTGTATTAGTTAAGTTAGTTAAGTTAGTTAAGTTGTTGATAATTGTTCAAGTTTGATAAATAAAACAACCAAGTTTAAAACAACTGTCTTGTTTATTGTGTTATATCTGTTTACAAACTCTATTTACAAACTCTTGATTAACAAACTCTATTTACAAACTCTATTTACAAACGCTTAATTGACAAAGTCTATTTACAAACACTATTTACAAACTCTTAATTAACAAACTCTATTTACAAACTTTTATATACAAACTTAATTACAAACTCTATTTACAAACTTAATTACAAACACTTCATTTACAAACTCTATTTACAAACTCTATTTATAAACACTTAATTAACAAACTCTTATCTGCAAAATTCTTAATTACAAACTCTATTTACAAACTTTTTATATACAAACTCTATGTACAAACTTTTATTTACAAAACACATTCAATACATGTCACTAAATACATTCAATACATTAATCAATGAATGCCATTCATTGCAATCTAAATTAATATATGTATCATAGACATTACACCCGTATTTGTAAATGCTATGAAAGCTCACATAACTCACATCACCAAACTTTATCACTTTAACAGTTTCATGTTCAGACAGTTTCAGTTCATATCCTTCTTCTAAGTCTATGTCCATCACACGCATAGACTGTGTCACCTCAATGGATTTGGTACCCCGCTTGAGTTGTATTCCTTCCTCTGTGAATTCAAGCATAAGGTTCTTCCCAATCCAATGCTTGCAACAGCGCGTTCCATTCCACTGTGCTGAGGGTGATGATGTCGTAGTGTTCCGTAAGCTCGTCATATTGGCGAAATTGTACAAACACGTCTAGACCGTTCTCGGTCAAGTCACACGCACTTCTAATTCATATGATAGTATAAGGAGAAAGCCTGGTATCCTCAACTTGTCTAGATAATCTTTCAACACGGATTGTTCGTCAAGCGATAGTATGATATACTTTCCAAAATGTCGTAACACAATGTCATCACATAAGTTTCTCATATATCAGAATCCATATGTAATGGGTTCATAATCCAACAAATAGTCTTCCATCTCTTTCAACAGTTCTCCTTGCTGGTAAAGACGTTTCTATGTTCACAAGACTGGATAGCTTCTAGGAATCATAAGACTGCACGCCAGTTCTTGATATCAAAGTTGATCAAATCTGTATATGGAGTATCTGGTACAACTCCATTATAATCCTCTGGATAATCCTGTAAAAGATTTCTCCAGAATGTCACTCGTACGTTAGAATCATGTTCCCCCCCCCCTTATATACTATAATGTCCATGCGCCTACGTAGAATAGCCATCATTCAGCACATATCGCTTGTCGTGATAGGGAGAGAGAGCCACTTTCCTCAAATTCTCCGAGAAAATCTTGTGGTCATCACTTCGAATGATGTATCCTGTAGCCATCGTTTGCGTTTGGTTGAAGTAAACAAACTTTATAAACAAACTTTGTAAACAAAATTTGTAAACAAACTTTGGTTATATACATAATTGAAACTCATTAAAACTTTGTAAACAAACTTAGTAAACAAACTTTTTCCCCCACACTCTCTCTCCACACCGCGACTGAGCGTTTCATAAGCCACATAGGTATTTCAACCTTCTGATGGCAACTTTTTCCCCCTCACACACACTCTCTCTCTTTCTCCACACACACACACACCACGACTGAGCGTTACATAAGTCACATAGGTATTTCAACCTTCTGATGGCAACTTTTTTCCCCTCACACACACACACACACACTCTCTCTCTCTCTCTCTCTCTCTCTCTCTCTCTCTCTCTCTCTCTCTCTCTCTCTCTCTCCACACACACACACACACCACGACTGAGCGTTTCATAAGCCACATAGGCATTTCAACCTTCTGATGGCAACTTTTTTTCCCCCACACTCTCATGCATACATACCAACACCATGATAAAATGTTTTGGTTATGTTGCTCTTTGTACTCCATTATTCTTCTTTTTTTTTGTTTTTGTTTTTGTTTGAAATGCAGTGTTTACTTAGAAAAGAAAATGGAGTCATACAACCTTCAATCGTCATCAGCAGCATTTCTAACTGCTTGGAGTTGCAGTATGACCCTAAGTGTTATACTTGACCGATTTGCATGAAAATTTCACTGTTTAATTCAGTTTTATATTTAGTTTTCACATAGTCATGGACTGGTTGCGCAGCTGGCTGTATGTATCATGAATTCACCTTAAAATGATAAGTTAAAAAAGGAATAACTTTTGTTATGATTGACGGATTTGCATGAAACTTTCACTGTTTGAATCAGTTTTATATCTATTTTAAACATTAAGTAGGCTATTTGTGCAGTTGGCTGTGTGCATATTTACCACTATTTTTAATTTTGTAAAAAGTGGGATAACTTCCGCTATGGTTGACGGATTTGCATGAAAGTTTCACCGTTGGATTCAGTTTGATGTTTTAGTTTACAGTAGTTTGTGCATAGGTGGGTTATTGGAATTGCGCGCGCCCACCATTCAAACATGTGTTTGAATTATTTTTTACGTCAAACTATAATTTTACAAGTTGCTTAGCAATTGTACAACAATTGTTCAACAAGCTTTTGTTCAACATGTTCAACATGTTGTTGAACATGTTTAACATGTTCAACAACATGTTCAACAAGTTGAACATGTTCAACATGTTGTTGAACATGTTCAACTTGTTGAACATGTTGTTGAACATGTTGAACATGTTCAACTTGTTCAACAACATGCTGTTTAACAAGTTGTTTAACAAGTTGTATTTCAAGCAAAGAAAAAACAAGACATATGTTGAATAGGTTTATTAACATGTTCAACATGTTGTTGAACATGTTCAACTTGTTGAACATGTTGTTGAACATGTTGAACATGTTCAACTTGTTCAACAACATGCTGTTTAACAAGTTGTTCAACAAGTTTTAGTTCAAGCAAAGAAAAAACAAGACATATGTTGAATAGGTTTATTAATACATTTAAATACACTTATACACTTAAATACACTTAAATACATACAGCTTAAATCTATAACAATATTATAACATTTATTGATTTACAAAGCCTTTATTATAATGTTTAGTCAAATAAGTCTATTTTTCTTCATCTGCTTCACTCTGTTCACTGGCATCCATATCACTTTCTTCGTCACTGCTTTCATCTTCCTCCTCCTCATCTAGAAGCTCTTCAAAGAATGCATCGTTTCTTATAGCCGCCTTTAGTGCCTTTGAATACTCGTAATGTTTTTCATCAACAAAGTAATTAACGTCTTCTAAAATGGTTTCATGATGTTCGTTTTGTTGTAGACGTTGGGCATATTTGAATAGTCTCATAAACAGTTGTTTAAGTCGACGCTTATAAATAGGTCGAAAGTCATCACTTGCTATTTCACGCGCATCTTCAAGCCCTTGTTCTTCATATTCTGAAACCTTTTCTTGAAATTTGGTATCATATTCATCGTAGACTTCTTGAACCATATCATACCAAACAGAGTCTGTTTCTGACTCACTTTCAGAGTCTGTTTCTGACTCACTTTCAGAGCTGCCGTCATCATCACCCTCAACACAATGTTCCATATGTTTGAACAAAGCTTCTTGACTGTTGTACAACGCACCACATTCTGTACAAGCATGTGCATTCTTTTCAGTCATGTTGACGCTTTGACTTTCCATAGGAGACTCATCTAAAGTTTCAGTGATAGGTGGTTTTACAGGGTTTTCCATATCTATCTCCAATTCTTCTTCTTCTGAAGTGTGAGCATTCTTTAAGTGTCTTTTAAGACTTTGTGGCCAATTGTAAGATTTCAAACAAATGTTGCATTTATACATCCTTTCGGTTCAACAAACACTTTTCAAATGATGAAAAAGCCTTTAAACATAGGCTTAGGGTTATGCCGCTTAGGAGAGTCTAACGTCATGACGTCTTTATTACGTCATCATGACGTCTTAATGACGTCATCATGACGTCTTTATGACGTCATCATTATGACGTCATAATAACGTCATTCGAAGAGGCGCGCGCTTTACCAAAAAAAAAACTAACTCAGCAGAATTTGTTTCTGTTTGATATGCATGAAATGCATGTCTCACTCTTCTTTTTATGTTACTTTGATGTAATCAAAATATGCTGTGTAACTTGCTCAAAAATGCCAAACTTGTTAAAATTGCTGAGTCAGTCTGAGTCATTTTCATGCAAATCCGTCAACTATAGCGGAAGTTATCCCACTTTTTACAAAATTAAAAATTGTGATAAATATGCACACAGCCAACTGCACAAATAGCCTATAACCACTTAATGTTAAAAATAGATATAAAACTGATTCAAACAGTGAAAGTTTCATGCAAATCCGTCAATCATAACAAAAGTTATTCCACTTTTAACTTATCATTTTAAGGTGAATTCATGATACATACAGCCAGCTGCGCAACCAGTCCATGACTATGTGAAAACTAAATATAAAACTGAATTAAACAGTGAAAGTTTCATGCAAATCCGTCAATCTTAACAAAAGTTATTCCACTTTTAACTTATCATTTTAAGATGAATTCATGATACATACAGCCAGCTGCGCAACCAGTCCATGACTATGTGAAAACTAAATATAAAACTGAATTAAACAGTGAAATTTTCATGCAAATCGGTCAAGTATAACACTTAGGGTCATACTGCAACTCCAAGCAGTTAGACACTGCTGCCTCAGAAAAACAAAAAAGCCTGACACCGCTGTCTACATTGTTGATGACGAAATCTGATTACGCAGTCTGATTACACTGATGACGAAATGCTGCTGATGACGATTGAAGGTTGTATGACTCCATTTTCTTTTCTAAGTAAACACTGCATTTCAAACAAAAACAAAAACAAAAAAAAGAAGAATAATGGAGTACAAAGAGCAACATAACCAAAACATTTTATCATGGTGTTGGTATGTATGCATGAGAGTGTGGGGAAAAAAATTGTTCCAATCAGAAGGTTGAAATGCCTATGTGGCTTATGAAACGTTCAGTCGTGGTGTGTGTGTGTGTGTGGAGAGAGAGAGAGAGAGAGAGAGAGAGAGAGAGAGAGTGTGTGTGTGTGTGTGTGTGTGTGAGGGGAAAAAAGTTGCCATCAGAAGGTTGAAATACCTATGTGGCTTATGAAACGCTCAGTCGTGGTGTGTGTGTGTGTGTGGAGAGAGAGAGAGAGAGAGAGAGAGAGAGAGAGAGAGTGAGGGGAAAAAAGTTGCCATCAGAAGGTTGAAATACCTATGTGGCTTATGAAACGCTCAGTCGTGGTGTGTGTGTGTGTGTGTGTGGAGAGAGAGAGAGAGAGAGAGAGAGAGAGAGAGAGAGAGAGTGATGGGGAAAAAGTTGCCATCAGAAGGTTGAAATACCTATGTTACTTATGAAACGCTCAGTCGTGGTGTGTGGAGAAAGAGTGTGGGGGAAAAAGTTTGTTTACTAAGTTTGTTTACAAAGTTTTAATGAGTTTCAATTATGTAAATAACCAAAGTTTGTTTACAAATTTTGTTTACAAAGTTTGTTTATAAAGTTTGTTTACAAATTGAGTTTACAAAGTTTGTTTACAAAGTTTGTTTACAAAGTTTCAATGAGTTTCAATTATGCAAATAACCAAAGTTTGTTACAAATTTGGTTTACAAATTTTGTTTACCAAATTTGTTTGCAAAGTTTGTTTACAAATTGTGTTTGCAAAGTTTGTTCACAAAGTTTGTTTACAAAGTTTCAATGAGTTTCAATTATGCAAATAACAAAAGTTTGTTACAAATTTTGTTTACAAATTTTTTTACAAAGTTTGTTTACAAAATTTGTTTACAAATTGTGCTTACAAAGTTTGTTTACAAAGTTTGTTTACAAATTTTGTTTATAAAGTTTGTTTACAAATTTTGTTTACAAAGTTTGCTTACACAGTTTGTTTACAAAGTTTAGTTTTGTTTAGAAAGTTTCAATTCGTTGCTATGACTACGCCTATGACGTCACTTCCGGTCCAGACAGTCCAGACGACACTTCCGCTATGACGTCACTTCCGGTCCAGACAGTATGACGTCACTTCCTGTGCCAGAACCGGCCTTTTCATAAACCGGCCTTTTCAACACGTTGCCATGACTACGCCTATGACGTCACTTCAGGTCCAGACATGATGACGTCACTTCCAGACATGATGACGTCACTTCCAGACAGTATGACGTCACAAAGTGCGGTGAAACCCCCCTTTTCATACTACTTATATAGTCTGCCTGAAACTCTTCAGCTCACGCAAGAAGCAATTTTGTGAAGAAGCTATTGTCTGATTGATACGAAAGACCGACAGGCTCATTTCCTTCAAGATGCTTCATTGTAAATTTAAATGGAATTTCCAACGAACTTCATGTGATCGTATGAAATTACAACGAAATTCCGCGTGAATTTCCAACGAACTTCCAACAAACTTCAATGTGGAATTCCATTGAATTTAAGTGTGAATTACCATTGAACTTCCTACGAACTTCGTATGAATTTCATACGAATTTCCAACGAACTTCAGTGTGGACTTCCATTGAACTTCCAATGAACTCCACTGTAAATTTCATACGAAGTTCCAACGAACTTCAGGGTGAATTTCCATTGAACTTCTTATGAACTTCACTGTGAATTTCATAGGAACTTCCTACGAACTTCACTGTGAATTTCATACGAATTTCCAACGAACTTTAGTGTAACTTTCCATTGAACTTCATACAAATTTCCACCGTAATTCATGCGAAATTTCAACGAACTTCGATCCACTTACACGGTGAATTACGTAGGTATGGAGTTATGATTTTGATTGTACCAAACAGAGCAGCCTGCTCTCGGTAACAAAATACCACAGGTTTATTCAAAATCACTAATATCGTGCTTCAAAACATCCAATTCTTAAAATATAGTTTGACAAGAAAAAAACAGGATACAGTTCCAGGAACTTCCAAGAAGTTCAAGCAAATTTCATATGAAATTCAGTGAACTAGTTTCGTAACTAAAGAGTTTCACCGTTTCGAATGTTTATGTGTACACAAAAATTACGCGGTTTTTGGATGCTTTTGATTTTAGGATTTCTGAAAGCTAAACACAGGTAAGTTTTCGATATAATCATTCAAATGTAATAATAATATGTCAAAGAAGGATAATAATAACTATTGATCCAAAGGTAATTGATTTCTCTCCTTATTGAAACACTTTTGAGCGATAATGAGTGTTTTAGTGTACGTCATGTGTTGCACAAACGTTTCGAGCGTAAATAGGAACTTCGCATAAAATTCACACTGAGGTTGGTGGGAAGTTCGTATGAAATTCACAGTGAAGTTCGTAGGAAATTCAATGGAAATTCACACTGAAGTTCGTTGGAACTTCATATGAAATTCATACTGAAGTTCGTATGAACTTCAATGGAATTCTACAGTGAATTTCGTTGGAACTTCGTTCGAAATTCGCACTAAAGTTCATTTCAACTTCGTATGTAGTTCACATTGATTTCCATTTGAACTTCGTATGTAGTTCACACTGAAATTCGTTGGCACTTTGTATGAAATTCACAGTGAAGTTAGTAGGAAGTTCAGTGGAAATTCACACTGAAGTTCGTAGGTAGTTAAATGGAAATTCACAATGAAGTTCGTTAGAACTTCGTATGACGTTTACAGTGAAGTTCGCGGGGAGTTCAATGGGAATTCACACTGAAGTTCGTTGGAACTTCGTATGAAATTCACACTTAAGTTCGTAGGAAATTCAATGGAAATTCACACTGAAGTTCATTGGAACTTCGTATGAAATTAACGCTGAACTTCGTAGGAAGTTCAAAGGAAATTCACACTGAAGTTCGGTGGAACTTCGTATAGAATTCACACTGAAGTTCGTTGGAACTTCGTATGAAATTTACAGTGGAGTTCGTAGGAAGTTCAATGGGAATTCACACTGAAGTTCGTTGGAACTTCGTATGAAATTTACAGTGGAGTTCCTAGGAAGTTCAATGGAAATTCACAGTGAAATTCGTGGAAACTTCGTATGAAATTTAGAGTGAAGTTCATTGTAAGTTCAATGGAAGTTCACACTGAAGTTCGTTGGAAATTCGTATGATAAGAATTCCTTTAGATGGTCAGAAAATCGTTGTGGCTTCACGTCTTCCTTTGACATTTTTATTGAGTATGAACTTCGGTTAATCTTCATTTTAATAATGTTATTTTAATAATGTCTTGTCTTTGGATCTCATAATTCATTGTTTATGAAGAGCAACAAGCAAAAAGCAGATGAATTAATTTTTGATGCTAACACCACCTATAAAACGAGAGAAAATGAAATTCCTTGGTAGGGAACACCAACTTCACGAATCGCTCTTCATATTCGACGTGGTATTTTCTGCCAGGTTGCCATTACATTGTTTTATAAAACAGCTGCCAACTGTAGTCTTCCCGTTTTCTCTTTCATATACATTTATTAAATTAATTGCGACAACGCAATTTATACACAGACACGCCGACATAGGAAAGCTACGGCTTTCAGCAAGCGGGCCAAGAGGACGTAAAACCCGACATCGCTCAGCTGAGTGGGGCCACGGCGATTTCGCCCGAGCTGGCCCACCTGGTTACCCAGCCTCAGCTCTTAACTCAATTTGGCCAAGCTGGTGCGCATTTAGGAGCGGCTGGATTGCAGACTGTTCAGACTGGGTTGGGAGGAGCAGCTGGGTTGCAGGCAGCTGGTGTACAAGGTTTGACTGGCGCTGGATTGCCGCCAGGATTGGCTCCGGGGCTACCGCCGGGATTGGGCGCGGGATTAACAGCAGGCTTGCAGGCAGAAATAGGCACCCTAAACCCTGGATTGCAAGGGGCTGTTCCGGGGCTAGCTGGATTGCCAGGAGCCCCGAGATTAACAACGGCCGGCATTGCTGGACTCCCCGGGCAAGCCTTGACAGCCGGTGGACAGCATGTCCTCATGCCTGGGCTCGTCAGACCGCAGCTGCTGGCACAGAACCCACTTGCGGGACTTCTTGGTCGGCCTCCACTGCCCAGTGCCCTGCTCACGAGCAGGAAGCGAGCAAATCGGCCCCCGACATGGCGCCGGGCATAATGGGGGCCCCACCACCACCTCCGCCGGGAGGGGATCTGCCGTCAGGGCAAGGGGGCCATGGCCCTCGTGGATACATGAGAAGGGGTTACGGTGGCAGGGGTGGGTTTGAGCGAGGTTGCTTCAGAGGAGGTTTTAGAGGGCGCGGCGGGTTTGAGGGTCCCCCGGGGTTCAGACCTCCGCCGCGAGGTGGCTTCAGAGGTCCTCCACCGATGGGCGGTCCCCCGCCTCACGGGGGATTCAGGGGGCGAGGGTTTGGTGGACCTCCACGTGGTCCGCCTGGAAGATTTAGGGGTGGGTTCAGAGGGAGCCTACGTGGGCCACCCCGATTTTAGATAGAAAATTGTCATGTGCTTTTAATTAATTAGCTTAGTTTTCTTTAATAGTTGTTTAGTTTTGTAATTCTGAGATCGAGGCACTGGAGAAAGAAAAACTGTTTGAACAATACACCTACTTGTTTATCAGAAAAGGTCTAAGCTGGCAAACCAAAAGAAAGGTAAAGTCAGGTGTTATCTACCTAAGAGAATTGTTAAGTGTCCTGTTCTAATTAAGCATTAATTTCTTGCAAACTCAGAATTTTGCACGAGTAGGTTAAAAAAGGCTTTCTTTTATGTATAGAAAAAAAGTGAATTTGATTGGCCTTTCACTGTACTTGACCGTTTTATATGGGACGATGTACTCTTTTCTCTCTTATTTTATTTGAATGTACGCAAAATGTACGTGCTTCGTTTTTTTCCACGAATAAAAAAACTACACAACACCATAAAGAGGTTGGTGTCTCTGTAAGTTGTCGGTCATGCCGGGTAGTTCCGTACCGCGGCAAGACGTAATGCAGCACATTAGCCCATGCCATAATCGTGAGTGTGTTTCGAATGGGCGTGTAGACACGAAAGCCTGGCACCAGTAGAGCTTAATACCCGAGCATTTCCTGTTTGAACCAGTAGGTACTGTTTTGAGTCAAGGATTGTCAAGAATTCTGGGTTAAAATTATTGGTATTTGGAATAGGCGAAATTCTTCTATGAAAATCCGTTGTAAAAAAACCGTTCATGTTTATGACGGGTCTTTTGAATTTAGTGACCAGGTGACCTGCTCAGACTTACGGTTCTCCGGGCTGTATGGTTTGAAGTGTATTTTATAATCTATGTATTGTGTAATTGTTTTTAGAAAGCAAATTGGTTTTGTTATGACTTGTATTGAAATGACGTAACTGATAATAATTGTATGACGCCTGAAGATCTAAAAAAAGAGGGGGGGGGGGGGAAACGTGGAATATGGAATTCTGTTTTATTTTGTGAAGTGACTGCTCAGCGCGCTTGAGATATGTACGGTTAAGTCCTTGCACTGCAAACGTCGCCAAAAAAGGCTTTTAAAACCTACCATCTTGTGAAAAAAGAAATTGTGTTGCAACTGTATGTAAATGGTCTTTGTAATCCTTTCGATTGAATGTTAAAATAAAATGTCCCACTTAAATTGTATGGTCTTGTCATTTCTGCGAACATTTCGCATGGCGAACAACGAATTTAGGATTAAGTCTTGAATATCTTAATTAGGTGACCTGCTCAGGGCTTACGTGAAATTCGTGGTAACACTTCGCTGACATAAAGATAGCGCAGATATTGGAAGCAAAATGTCGGCTGGCCGCCGTAACCCAGGATATTCTTGTATTCGAATATGTTTCCAAAAACTTGACACTAAATATTCAGATAATTTTACTGACACTTTTCTGGGTCTAGGACCAAACCCCCTCCAAACCCCTACCCAAGACCATACCAAGGCCTTCCAGCGGAACCTATTGAACCTATTATAGCTATTTTTACTAAATGGACCTATTTTTGGCGAAAGTGACTTATTAAACCAATTAAAGCCTAAACCTGGGGTTCACATAAGACCTTCGCATTTGGCCATATCGAAGTGAAATCCATTTGTCGAAGGTGAACAGATTTACCTTCGCCAATTTGGCGAATGTGAATTTTTGGCAAAAACTATAATAAAATCAAAATCTGTTTTGGTTTTGATTTAGGTGAACGTGAAATGAATGCACAGCTTTCCTATTGACAAACGCAGTGACGACGCTTGTTCAACTTGTCCATTTTTAATCCATCCGACTTTGTCGGACTGGGTTAGTCGTATCACTATAGGGGGCTTGAATGTATGTGCGTATGTACATATGTTAAACTTTTTCTTTAAAATGCTACTCCTCCTACAGTTTTGCTCCAATCGTTTTGATATTGCGCAGGAATGTTCCCTGGTTTGTTTCCCACCTGGCAATTTCTTTTTTGGCGATTGACGAAAAACTGACAAAATGGCAGCACTTTTTGCCCGTTTTGACCCATTTTTAAAATGCTAGTCATCCTACAGATTTACTCCAATCGTTTAGATGTTAGCAGGGATGTTCCCCAGGGGTTCGCCTACCAGGCTATTATTTTTTTCGCGGTTCGCCGAAAACTTCTGAAATGGCGGAACTTTGAAGTTTGGCAAAAACTGGAATAAATGGTAGTAAATAACTGAATTGTCAAAAAATTCATTTCTCTCAGTCTTTTTCAAATAGTTATAAAATTTTAATCGGAAGTTTCTTAGGTGCTTCTCCACCTGGACTTTGCTTTTTTCGCAAATAGCAAAAAATACCGAAATGGTGCAATTTAAAATTTTTTGTAAAATTATATCAATGTCGGTAAATACGTGAATCCCAGCCTCTCCAACATCCCTTTTCGGGTAGCTTCCATCCTGGAAAACTCGTTTTTTGTGTGTTAAAATTCTGAAAAAGTCACGTTCAGAAACAAAGTTCTTCATTTTTTAGCCTAACAGTATTCGTTTCAGAGTTTTTCTCTTTCCTTGTTTGGTAACTCGGCTGGGTAATGTCCTTGGACATGCTTGTTACACACCATAATTGCATGCATATCAATTTATACTTAATAACAGATTAGCATATTTGAAATAAATTTACCAATTGCATTTAGATACGTGACTCAGTGTGGATAATCATCAAAACGGACAATATTGTTAAGAATATGTGTAGTTTAGATGCAATAAACAAATTAAGTTACAGTTTTAGTAAGAGGGTTAATTTGGCGAAGGTGAATTCGATTTGGCCACACAGATTCCTCCTTATCCACGATCTAAGTTTTCCGCGGGACCAATGCAGTGTAAATTCTAAAATTCCCGATGGCTTCTCATCAGTGCCATACGAGGGTTTGAATCATGTGCGGTCGATAATAGTTAATCATGGACGGGGCTGTTTAATCGCAAAGGCAGATATCGAAAACGAATTTCGAATCTTACCCACACATCCAAGGGACTACTGCCTCCTCGGATTCAAATGGAAAGATAACTTTTATTACGACAAACGAGTGGCCATGGGTGCATCAACCTCCTACCTGAACTTTGAGGCTCTAAGCAAAACCCTACAATGGATACTCTAAACCAAATTCTGTTTCGTCAGTCTCTCACATACTCGACGACTTCATGTTTTTTTTCTCACCGGAATCGTCTCAGCAGTGTTTCATTCACCTAAAGGCATTTATTAGCTTGTGTGAAAACCTTAACATACCCATAAATAAAGGAAAACTGTTCTCCCTAGCACACTGGTCACGCTACAAATCGACACACTGGAAGCTAGACTGCCGCAGGAGAAACTGCTCAAAGGACGTTCCTTATTGCGGGGAATACTAGACAAACGCAAAGTTACGCTATGCGAAGTCCAGGCACTCGTAGGCTTCTTGAATTTTTGCTACAGTGTTGTTAAGCCGGGCCGAGTCTTTTTGAGACGCTTGATTCACCTCACAAGGAGTGCCAAAAAATACCACTTTATCAGATGAGGCCAAGTCGTAAGGCTTTGCCATTGTATTCCACAACCAATGGTGTGCAGGGCCCTGGACGCACACTGAAGATTACGGAATTACCCTCCTGGAGATGTACCCAATAAGTCTCGCCTGCTGCGCTGGGGAGATCAACTGCGCAACAAACACGTGTTGTTTTTCTGTGACAACATGGCCGTTGTAAATATTCTAAATACTCAAACGTGCAAAGACCCAATAATAATGCGCTTGGTACGCATTTTTATGATGCAATGTTTACAGCATGACGTTGTTTTCCGCTTAAAACATGTAACAGGAGTACGGAATTCTGTGGCCGACGCTTTCTCACGTTTGTTATATCAGAAAGCAAGATATCTACAACCACATCTGGCAACGGACCCAAATGTCCTTCCACCTCACTTCACACTCTCTGAACAATTGCTGCGCCATTGATTATGAACTCTTTAAGCTCTGGTTCATTACAGTTATACAAGCGGAACTTAAGCATTTACAAGAGGTTTATGAACGTTTATTTCAGAGGCCACCGAGTTTTGCTCAAACGTCTCAGTTATCTCGTCCTGAATCTCATTAAAAACTAGCAAACGGTAAAGACCTGCATTCTCATTTTGCAATAAGGAAAGCTTTAGCAGGGATACAAAACATCGCCTTCAGTCGATGTCCGCTTACCAATAACATTAACAATCTTAGCAAAGCTTGGTGCGTTTCATGCCCTCAATTTACTTGAACGTGTAACAATCTGGTATGTCAAAACCTGATGGACCAGTGGACTGGCCACTCAGGCTGATTTGTGTTTCCATTCGCTGTTGAATGGCCTTTTCGTAAGCAATACGGTGTTTTTACGTTCGCCTGGCTTTTACCGACTCGTCTTCGCTGGCCTCTGGCCCGTAGGTGGCGGTAACTGTTAACAATTCCCGTTAACAGTTTTGGTGCGATTACCGCCACCTAAGTGAATATCTGTATTTTGTTTTATATCATTTGGTCGTAAGATAATTCAATTATGTAATATATGTTTGTAAAGGGCATTTATAGTTTGGCACTAGTGAAATAAACAGGCAAGCTACCGTTTGTCACAATCACACCCAAGTCATTATGTTTTGCGAGGCTGCAAACCAAAATGGTATTTTAAATAAACAGTTTAAAATGTAAGCCAAAAATGATGCTTTCCAATGCGCATGCTCTAACTGCTCCATCCAATTCCAACCCCTCCGATCACAATGTACTCATGTAGCTTAGTTACTACTACTGTGTACTCAGGCATAACATTTCTCGAGAACCTGTAAGTTTGCTCGGATCATACAAAAATACATTTTAAACTGTTTATTTAAAATACCATTTTTGGCCCATTTATTTTTTTTAATATTGTCCATTTCTTACACAAAATATTACCAAAAAACTCGCATTTTACATTACTTTCGTAGAATAATGATGGTTGAAGTGTATTACTGGACAGAGTATATCTAAATTAGAAGATTCTTATTTGGTGGTTTAATTAAAATAAGTTTAAAAACCCTTAAACCTATTAAAACTATTATTTTAGAACGTTAAACCTTATAAAAAGTAACCTTTTGGACGCCCAACAACATATTAAAACGCTCATAAAATGCTTGACAGGAACAGTTCAGTTGCAATTTACGTCGCCTGAGTATAATTGCATTTGTGTTTTTCAAACAATTGCAGTTCATTGTACCTTGAGTGGCTTTGAATAGAATGGCAATTAATACTTCTATCAAGTTCAATGCTTTAACTGTGGTGATTATATAAATGGTCTCAATAGACTTTGTTTTTATGGTAGAATCTTAGGGGACACCTAGTGTTTGTATGTTCTGTGTGTATGTATGTGTTCGTAGATACCTGATTTTGCTAATACCATAATTAGAGAACGAACGACGGGTCAGCTTCCAACTTAGTGGGATTATGCCGTTGGGTAGTCCGCTTGTTTGGGATTGTATCTGACGCACATGACAACATGTGATGTCATAGGACTCCATGTGTGACAGTTGCGTCATTACTGTAAAGGTAGAACGAAACGTCGGATTAGTTTCGAATGTAGTAGGATGATGCCTTCATTTGGTCCGATGGTTCACAATGTATTTGGTGTATATAGCGTAACGTATGACTTCATATGATGGCATTTGGTGTTAGGCAGTGGAATTTTTAACGGTATGACTTCAGAACGACAAGTCGGATCTGCCTCAAACGTGGTGGGATTGTAGACGAAGAATATAACTACAGTTTGTAGTGACCAAATTCCGCATTGGTAATGTGATACCAAGACGAATATAAAACTTAAGGTTTAAGATATCCATAAGTCAGATCAAGACACCCCCCCCCTCGCTTCGGAATGGGATAAAGATTTTGGAATGACGACATGTACTGCTAAAGAAAGATCGCGAAGCCATTAACATTGTCTCAAAATACAAATAAGACGAATTTTAGCACTAAACACACATGTTTCCTTTGGTGTACGATGTTTACTCATCCTGATATATGAGAAAATTATACAATTATACTTGTATATGGTAAATTATTGCACATGTTAATTGTTCTTCGAGAACCAAATAAGATCTTGCTTTGAACAGGAGATAATTATCATATTTTGAGAAAGTGACGTCATATTTATATCCCCACTGAAAGATACCATTTTTTCAGTCGTGCCGACGCCCGAGGAATTACCAGTAATTTCACTACAAGAGTAACAGTTAAACTGAAACGCTAGTCGTCTAAATTATTATTCTCAAAAACTTATTGGTAAATCCTAATTCATGAAACAGTACACTGGGGATTGCTTGGCTCGTTTTTTTTTCGATTTTTACTTGCGGTATCGTAAAGCCACATGTATAATATCCAACGAATCACTTTTTTCTGTATAATTGAAGAAATCTGTATAACAGAGAAATGAGTTATTCTTCGACTTTATTATTCTCCGCTGTTAGTGGTGTCGTACAGTTAAGCTTGTTCGTAGTCAGCAAGCCTGTGACGAAACCGATGACGCAGTCGACAAACTCGAGAACTGTGAGGAAACTCATGCCAAGCAACAAACCCATGAGGCCCCCGATGCTTGAGAAGAGTTCAAAAGCATATTGTCGGGGAGTTTGCGTGACATTGATGACGCCCATAGTGCTGTAATGCAATGTTAGAGTAGCAATACGTGTCTTCATCTCCTGTGGATCTTGAACTGTATAATTATTCAGTTCAGCGTTTTCTATGGCCAGGGCGTTTGGAAAATCGCTGCTGGTGACTTGTAACCGGTAGGTGTTGTAGCTACACAGCTTCGGGCAATTACAAGGAGCGTTTTCGACTGCACGCTGCCGTTGTGACAAACAGGTCGCGGTGGGTCCATAGTAGCATTGTGTGTCTGGATCTGTGCTGAAAAAAAAGGGCAACCGCATTCTTTTTGCAACTCATGAATAAGACAGCCAAATTTACATGCCTCTTGGGAGTATGGATATCCAGCGGTGAAGTCGTCAATAAAGTCTCTATTTTCTTCTGTACACTCTTCTGTTGAGTAAGGTGTTGACAGAATGTTATTGGTCTGTTTTTGCATGGACACGTAAGTGCTTCTTCCTGGCCCTATGTTGAATGACTCCAGATCAAGTCTTGGATAGGTGTTGGGGTCGTGGATGAGCACTTGGAAACCGACGTCAGAGTCTAATGGCATGTAGTACTCATGAGGGAGAGCGTCCAGCCAAAATGACACTCCTGAAACCCGTCCAGGGGTGGTTATGTCGATGCTGCCGTTATGCTTCACGTATGAATAGGAATGGAAAGTATAACATATTCCACTGTCTGATTGTAATTTTGTGACGTAATTGGCACACGCCACAGTTTCAAGTCCAATTCGGCATTGTACAAATGTATCGTCAAGTGTATGCGCTGCCCTTTCATATAATTCCCAGAAGGCGAGGTTGTTGAGAGCTGAATAGTTGACAAGTGCCGTAGGAATCCCGTGCGCCATGTATACCAAACTCCTGAATGGCTCGGCTGCATCCGAGTAGTGCTCGAGAAGATCGTGTAAGAGATGTACCCATGCAAGCACAATGCCACCTCGTGTAAAAGATGTACCTATGCAAGCACAGCGCTACCTTGTGTAAGAGATGTATCTATGCAAGCACAGCGCCACCTGATGTAAGAGATGTACCCATGCAAGCACAATGCCACCTCGTGTAAGAGATGTACCTATGCCAGCACAGCGCCACCTGGTGTAAGAGATATACCCATGCAAGCACAGCGCCACCTGGTGTAAGAGATGTATCTATGCAAGCACAGCGCCACCTGGGGTAAGAGATTATACAATAAAACTTAAACGGTTACGAAGTAATAACGATAATTAAGATGAATAAATTAACTGTACGTAACTTGCGTGATTCGTGGATTTCCTGTTTCTTTATCCGTTTCCTGCTTGAGATTCCAAGTTGGCTAAGATCCAAAAATGGCTAAGTTCTAATCAATTATTTTCTTTAATATATCCTTGGTTTTTTATGTTTTTCCAATTTTTGATGTTTCCTTAACGAGGTCCTAACAGCAACTGCCTTTTTAGATTGAGCAGCTGAAGTGAGGAAAATTTAGTCGTGGTCATAAAATTTTGTTACGAAATTTCTGAGTGGTCAAAACCTGGTCACATGAGAATTTATTATTTCATTTTTTTTCAGTTTGACTGGTTTTTAAATAAGTACCTAATTTGAAGTAATCAGTGCCTACACTTGACCAAAGTCATTTTTAGCCAGGAATGTTTCTCACGCCTTGTAATACAAAGTTCATGATAACTTCTTTTATCTGGTAGAAAACTGATATTGATATACATAACACACTCGAGAAATAACAGAAAACCCTTATTTTTAAGCGTTAGATAACGCCGCTATCAGATTTTCAGAAAGAAGAACATGAATAGCTATTTCTCCTCGCTTGTCATGTCACGTGACAAGTAGATTCCCAGGAGATAGACAGCATAGCATCCAGACTTCACTTGGCACATAGCTTTCCAGCTGAACGCTTCCCTGTTGTTTTGTGTGTGTGTGTGTGTGCATTTTTTCTTATCAATTATTTTCTGTTATTCCTGGATAATTGCCTAGTGATCTTGATATCAGATATTCTAATCATTACTGTTCTTTTTATTCCGACACGGATTAATAATTAACACATTATTAATTAACTTTCCAAAAAGATGCCTTTGCCGGAGGATTGCTCGTCTCAACCGCAGCACGATGAAGCGCCTGATGGCCTTTCAGGAGGTACGTCCAAGATGCTTTTGGACACTATGCTTGCTATGCAAGCCACATTACATAAGCTCACGGAGCAAAACAAGCGCAAGGCGCACGAAATGTCCGACGTGGACGAGAGCGATGATGATCGCGAAACCAAGGCACAGAAGCCTTCAGACCACTACGAGGGCTCTGACGACGGTGATGACGTCACAAAGCCCCTGTCGGCCACTATGTCGCCGAAGGCGTTTCCGTCGGGTGACGAAGATGACATTTTGCAAAATATCGCGCGGGAATTGGAGGATCAAAAGGCTGGACCTCCCGTTACGGACGCGCTGGCGTCAATTGTCAACAAGCGTTTCGCCAGTAAGCTTGCCCTTGATAAGTTAAAGGAGTGCAAGGACGCTTATTTAATCCCGGAAAATTGTGCATGGCTGAAGGTGCCTGGATGCAACAATGAAATTGCGGTACAGTTTGGACGCTACCAAAAGAGCCGTGAATATGCCCTCACCCACATTATGTCGGATTTGTCAAAAGTGGGGATCGTGCTTACGCAGCTTGCACAGAATTTTGCATCTCCCCTTGAAAAGGCTCTTCCTACTGCGCAGGTTGTGCGTCAACTGACGGATGGCATAGCGATTCTTGGCACTGCATTTGCTTGTCTGTCACAACATCGACGTGATTTGGCGGTCTGCGCTTTATCGAGCGACCTAATCAATTGTCGGAGCTGGCTCCTACGCCCGATTTTCTGTTTGGCGAGCCCACTGAATTAACCCGAAGAACCAAAGAACTGCAGGAATTACAACGTTTGGGGAGGCCCGCTCCGTCTTCTACACGCTACCACCCCAAGCATTAAAAAAACTGGGCATCGCGACGTCCGCAGCAATATCAGGGGCGCGGCAAGAACAAGTATTTCCGCAGTCACAGCCAGAAAAAGCCTGCAAAGAAGCAGTAGTTGCTGAGGTAGGTCAGCCTAGGAATATTTTTAATATTGATAAGATGCCAAAGCCTCCTTTTGAAACAGTCGTGCAAAGCATTTAACAAACTGCAAAGCAACAGGCAGATTCCTTTTGCGGAGGCTGTATCAGCCGTTATATACATGCGTGGCTCCAGATAACTTCCGACAGTGAAATTTTACAAACAATCCGTGGTTACCATATCGAGTTTGATAGTGAACCTCACCAATATCGAATCCCTTCTGAAATTGTGTTTTCTCTGGAGGAAGTTTCTTCTATAGACAATGAAATTCAACAGCTGTTAGCGAAAGGTGTCATTGTTTCATGTGAAAAAGAAGACGGTGATTACATTTCAAATATTTTTCTGCGTCCAAAAAAGGATGGCACATATCGCATGATTTTAAACCTTTCGGGATTAAATGAATTTATCACCTACCGCCATTTTAAAATGGAATCTTTGCAGACTGTTTTGGACATGATTACGCCGAGCTGTTTTATGGCTTCCTGTGATATTAAAGACGCTTATCATTCTTGCAAAATTGCTCACGAACATACAAAATTCTTGAAATTTACATGGCATGGGAAATGCTACAAATTCCTGGTTTTTCCGAATGGGTTGGGACCCTGTCCTCATGTGTTTACGAAGTTATTAAAACCAGTGCTTTCTACCTTGCGGAAAAGAATGCATCAATCTTCGGTGTATATTGATGACTTCTATCTGCAGGGACGTACGTTTGAGGAGTGCGCTACAAATGTCGTGGCTACAACAACGCTAATATCTAGCCTTGGCTTTGTTTTTCATCCGGAAAAAAGCGTACTTTTCCCCACGCAGGAAATTGTTTACTTGGGTTTTCTTATAAATTCAGTTCTCATGACCGTGCGCTCTACCACAGAGAAAGTGCAACTTATCAAAGGAGCATGTTTGACACTGCTCACCTGTCGACGCCCATCAATCCGGGACGTTAGTCGGGTGATTGGCATGTTTATTGCTGCGTTACCGGGTGTGAAATATGGACGGCTGCACACGCGGCACTTGGAATGTTCTCAAATATCGGCATTGAAATGTGCACGGGGAAACTTTGACAGTAAAATGATTGTTCCAGAGGCAGGTCGCGCCGATCTCAAGTGGTGGGTGGATCACATACCTTTTGCATATAACAATCTTGTCCATCCTACATCATCAATTACCGTAAAAACGGACTCATCCTTGGCAGGATGGGGAGCTTTCTGTGTTGAACGGGATTCTACTGCCGGAGGACAATGGGGTCTAGCCGAAAAAGAACTACATATTAATGCCTTAGAGTTAAAAGCTGCGTTTCTTGGTTTACAGGCGTTAATTGGGGATATCACTAACTGTGGTGTCACTCTCATGATGGATAACACTACTGCGATCGCTTACGTCAGGGAACACGGTGGATCCCGATCTACCATTTGCAATCAATTAGCGTTAGACCTTTGGGCATGGGCTATTGCGCGCAAAATCCATTTAACTGCTACTTATATTGAAGGGCTGGCAAATACTGAAGCAGATAGGGCTAGTAGGGTGTTTAGGGAGGAAATGGAATATCAATTGCATCCCGAAATGTTTGCTCGAATAATGGCGCACTTCTCCTACTGTCCAAATGTGGATCTGTTCGCCTCACGATTAAATTATCAGCTTAAACCGTACTCTAGTTGGAAACCGGACCCTGGGTGCTCATGAGTTGACAGTTTAAGCATGACTGATTGGGGCTCATACAATCTATATGCCTTTCCCCCATTTAGTGTCATTAACAAGGTGCTAAAAAAAGATCATCGCTGACAAGGCCACTGGGGTAGTTGTTGTCCCCAAATGGATGACACAACCATTTTTGCCTACGGCCATGAAACTATGTATTAAACCTGCTTTTATTATCCCCAGGGGCCAGCTCATATTGCCGTCAGATCCATCAAAGAAACATCCGCTGCATCACAAGCTTCAGTTAGAAGCATTGATGTTATCAGGAGCACACTTGTAAATAGACACTTAACAGGTGACGCAGAGCATCTTATCCTTAACGCGTGGAGGGATTCTACAAATAAACAGTACTCTCAGCAGATTAAAAAGTGGATCGCTTACTGCCAGGAGCGGCACAGAAATCCTTTCATTACTACAGCGGATAATGCACTAAATTTCTTGGCTCATTTATTCTCCGCGGGGAGTGGATACAGCAATATAAACACCGCACGTACCGCCTTGTCATCACTTTTGACGTTGAGTGATTATCCAAATCAAGACTTTGGTAAACTAAAAATAACAACTCGCCTCATGAAAGGGACTTACAACAAGAAAGCAGTATTACCCCGATATGCTCACACCTGGGATCCAAATGATTTTCTCATTTATCTTCGCAGCATGACCCTAGACAGTTTAACTCTTAAATTGCTGACACTAAAACTGACTATGCTGCTAGCACTGATTTCCGCTCAACGACTTCAAGGTCTGAAAGCTTTATCGCTTGCAGCGATCCATATTTCAATAGCAGAATGCATATTCTATTTTCCAGCACCTTTAAAAACATCCCGTATTGGTAAACATCAACAGTCCCTTGTTATTGAACTGTTTAAAGATGTTGACCTTTGTGTATTTCTGCATGTTCGCAAATATATTGAAATGACAAAAGATTTGCGAAAAGGGGAAAGTCAGTCCCTCATCAGTTACAGGACGCCTTACAAAGCTGTTTCTGTTGATACGATAAGTCGTTGGCTGAAAAATATTTTGCATAAAGCGGGTGTCGATATTGTTAATTTTTCTGCGCATTCTACGCGGAGTGCTTCTACGTCAAAAGTTGAGAAAGGAGGGGGCTTGCCAATTGATGCTGTATTGCTGAAGGCTGGGTGGACTATTGAAAACACTTTTCGTAGATTTTATAAAAGACCAGTTAATGTAAGCGGCACTTCGTTTGAAAAGGAAGTCTTGACATTATGATATTGTCATGTATTAATCATTTACTTGATGTTGTAACAAGAATTGCTTGGAATTTCTGGTTTTGCTTTGCATTAATGGCCAAAAAATGCCCTCCCATTGGCTTTCAAATCTCCTGAGAATCTGCTTGTCACGTGACATGACACGCGAGGAGAAATTTAAAAATTAACCGAAGGACTTACCTGAAGGTTGATTGGAATTTCTCCGAGCGTCGTGTCACGTAGACAAAAGAAAGTAGTCAAATGCGCGGATTCCTTAACCGGGTAAAATGGGTGATTTTTTTATATACCAAGAAAATTGGTTGACATAGTTCCCACAGCCGCAATGTCACTGAGCCGATTCCACCTAGGACAAAACTTCTTTCGAAAAATCCAAAAGTTGAGCCTGACCGAGGATTACAGGGCGAACAGTGAGATTGGATCCTGTCTATCGATGTTTTTCGATTGGGCTTTCTGGATTCGACAGAAGTTGGTGACTGCTTCGCTTTTGACATAATTCCCACTTTAAAGGACGACAGTCGGCGCGCCGAACTTGTGGAATATGTGCTGCGCACGTACATTGAAGATTCTACGTTCTTTCAAGCCTCGTGGACAGAAACTCCAAGTGACAGGCGACATGCGAACAGTAGGTATGAATCATTTCACTTATATTGCAATCGGGAGTTTTATTCACACAACCCGTCGATTTTCGCATTTCTGCGAGTCTTTCGCGGTTACTTAACCATTAGGAGCCTGGATACGCCAAAACCAGCAACCAAAAAGGAGCAAGAAAAAACTTTAGTTTCTCCAGCGACAACATGCGAAGATGACAAATAACGAAATTACGTGCAAAGACTTTGTTAGGTGTATCGGACATATTGGACATCGGACATTTCGAGCTGTCACCTGTCACTTGAGACAGTTCGAGACATTTAAATATTTACAGTTTTATACATGGTACAGCTTGTTTGTAATTTCACCTGTAGATGGACACTGATAGTGGGGTTAAAAAGCTGTGTAATTTGTGTTTACCACCGTTGTCTTTTTACCAGTTGCATCTAACCCTGTGATTTTCCGCGCTTTTGCTACATAAAAAGATCCTCGCATTTACGTCTTTTTTCTCCGCGCTTTTATGTCCCAAATCCGCGCTTTTTGGTTTTTACCCAGGGAAACACTTAAAGAGTCGGCACGCGGAACAAACATTTAACACGATGAGCAGGATAGGCCTCATTTTTTCCGTCTCGAAAAAAAACATATTATTCTACTTCCTGTTGACTCATGAAAAACTTAAGTACAGCTCAGTTTCCGTCATATCCTCCAGACCTTTAGCAAGTAAACACTTCAATCTCACTTTAATAATTTGTGAACAACTCCATTGAATTGTCCCATTGCTCAGATCAATTACAAAAATTTCTTTTCTGTAAAATTTTAAAACCAAGGGATAATTTTTTAGAGAAATGAAGTGGACGAGCATCTCCCCTTTTTTTGTTTATTTTTGTTTCTTTCGAGAATTTAAAGAATAACATTCCACAACTTTTGCACTAAGTTCGACTATGCCATTGTATGACCAAATGTCTTATAGTATAATACACAATATTTGGTATGACTGAGAAATTTTAATGGTCTGTGTTTTACAATGTTCTGAAACTTAAGAAACTATGCAACGAAATGAATTTAATACTTCTCAAAAGAGTGGATGGTTCGTTCTTTATTTTGTTCACCCACGATATAAGAAAAATATATGCGGCATAATTGTTTAACACTTTGACATAAGTGTACAGTATATCTATGCAAGCACAGCGCCACCTGGTGTAAGAGATGTTTCTATGCAAACACAGCGTCACCTGGTGTAAGAGATGTATCTATGCAAGCACAGCGCCACCTGGTGTAAGAGTTGGTCACAGCTGAAAACGTCACATTTTGTTGTTCTGTATATGTGCCGACCAACAAAAAATTGCAAGTATTTTTAATTAATTCATGATCAACAAAATCAAACAAACAGATATCTCCTGTTCATTTGAGGTGAGCAATTCGATGGGGGAGTTCTCAATAGACAACGGAAATGCATATTCTTCTGGGCAGTAATGGCGTTTCCGTTCCGCGGTTCCTGTAACCATGACTGTTAAAGATTTGTTTTACAAATCCATTATAGTACGTTTTTTCATTTCAACCGTCATCAAACCCTTTTCAGAACAGGAAATGAAATGTAAACTGCGATAGCTCAACTGTTTACCGAACACTGAGCAAAATACCTAAGTGCTGGAAACAATTACCGACATATGAACTTCAATCAGTTTAATTCTGCCTGCCTTACCATCACTGTTTGCCGCAACAGCCAAAACATTAACATGGCATAAGCAATTACAAACCGAGACAAAATGTACGTGTATAAAATGCGTTGTCGCAATTAATTTAATAAATGTATATGAAAGAGAGAACGGAAAGACTATAGTTGGCAGCTGTTTTATAAAACAATGTAATGGCAACCTGGCAGAAAATACCACTGGCACAAAATGCGATTGCAGTATATTGGTCTCCCACAGATCGAATATACACAGCGATTCGTGAAGCTGGTGTTCCCTACCAAGGAATTTCATTTTGCTCGTTTTATAGGCGGTGTTAGCATCAAAAATAAATTCATATACTTGTAGCTGTTGCTTTATATACAATGAATTATGAGATCCACAGACAAGACATTATTAAAATAACATTATTAAAATGAAGATTAACCGAAGTTCAAACTCAATAAAAATGTCAAAGGAAGACGTGAAGCCACAACGATTTTCTGACCATCTTAAGGAATTCTTATCTAACAGCACTATGCACGGTGTGCGCTATCTTGAAAAAGACAAAACTCCCAAAGTAAAACGATGCCTTTGGGCGGTGCTATTAATGGCAAGCTTTGCGATGTTAATTGCGTCTGTTGTGAAGAGTGTTATCTCATATTATCAGTACGGCTCAAGCATTAACTTTTCTACAACGAAACAGGATACTATATCGCTTCCTTCCGTGACAATATGTAACAAAAATATTGTGAAGAAATCGGTTCTTCTCGAGCACTACTCAGATGCAGCCGAGCCATTGAGGAGTTTGGTATACATGGCGCACGGGATTCCGACGGCGCTTGTCAACTATTCAGCTCTCAACAACCTCGCCTTCTGGGAATTATATGAAAGGGCGGCACATAGTCTTGACGATACATTTGTACAATGCCGAATTGGACTTGAAACTGTGGCGTGTGCCGATTACGTCACAACCTTACAATTGGACACTGGAATATGTTATACTTTCCATTCCTATTCACACGTGAAGCATAACGGCAGCATCGACATAACCACCCCTGGACGGGTTTCAGGAGTGTCATTTTGGTTGGACGCTCTGCCTCATGAGTACTACATGCCATCAGACTCTGACGTCGGTTTCCAAGTGCTCATCCACGAACCCAACACCTACCCAAGACTTGATCTGGAGTCATTAAACATAGGGCCAGGAAGAAGCACTTACGTGTCCATGCAAAAACAGATCAACAACATTCTGCCAACACCTTACTCAACAGAAGAGTGTACAGAAGAAAATAGAGACTTTATTGACGACTTCACCGCTGGATATCCGTACTCCCAAGAGGCATGTAAATTTGGCTGTCTTATTCACAAGTTGCAAAAAGAATGCGGTTGCCAATTTTTCAGCACACATCCAGACAAACAATGCTACTATGGACCCAACATGACCTGTTTGTCAGAACAGCGCCGTGCAGTCGAAAACGCTTCTTGTAATTGCCCGAAGCTGTGTAGCTACAACACCTACCGGTTACAAGTCACCAGCAGCGATTTTCCAAACATCCTGGCGATAGAAAACGCTGCACTGAATAATTTTACAGTTTAAGATCCACAGGAGATGAAGACACGCATCGCTACTCTAGCATTGCATTACAGCACTATGGACGTCATCAATGTCACGCAAACTCCCCGACAATATGCTTTTGAACTCTTCTCAAGCATCGGGGGCCTTATGGGTTTGTTACTCGGCATGAGTCTCCTAACAGTTCTCGAGTTCGTCGACTGCGTCATCGGTTTCGTCACAGGCTTGCTGACTACGAACAAGTCTAACTGTACGACACCAGTAAAAGCGGATAATCAAATCGAAGAATAAATCATTTCTCTGTTATACATATTTTTTCTATTCTACAGAAAAATAAAGCGATTCGTTGGATATTACTACTCATGTGGCTTTACGATATCGGAAGTAAAAATACAAGTGTGTTGATTCATGAATTAGGACTTGCCAGTAAGTTTTTGAGAGCAACAATTTAGACGACTAGCGTTTCAGTTAAACTGTTGCTCTTGCAGTTAAATTACTGGTAATTCTTCGCGCGTGGGCACGACTGAAGAAACGGTACCTTTCAGTGGGGATATAAATATGACATCACTTTCTCAAAATGTGATAATTATCTCCTGTTCAAAGGAAGATCTTATTTGGTTCTCGTAGAACATTATAACATGTGCAATAATTTACCATATGCATCATATATCAACGATGAGTAAGCGTCGTACACCAAAGGAAATCTGTGTGTTTAGTGCTAAAATAAAAAGGTATTTAAATATTTTATTAAATTTTGGTCAAACGCATCCTTAGACACACACCACGTCGTCTTATTTGCATTTTGAGGCAAAGTTAATGGTTTTGCAATCTTTCTTTAGCAGTACATGTCGTCAACCTAACATTTTTATCCCATTCTGAAGCGGGAGAAGGGGGGGGGGGCTTGATCTGGCTTGTGGATATCTTAATCCTTAAGTTTTATATACGTCTTGATACCACATTACCAATGCGGAATTTGGTCACTACAAGTTATAATCTTCGTCTATAATCCCACCACGTTTGAGACAGATCCGCTTGTCGTTCTTAAGTTATACCGTTAAAAATTCCAGTGCCCAACACCAAATGCCATCATATGAAGTCATACGTTACGCTATATACACCAAATACATTTTGAACCATCGGACCAAACGAAGGCATCATCCTACTACATTTGAAACTAATCCGACGTTTCGTTCTGCCGTTAGAGTAATGCCGCAACTGTCACTCATGGAGTCCTGTGACGTCATACGTTGTCATGTGCGTCAAATACAATCCCAAATAAGCGGACCACCCAACCGTAACGGCATAATCCAACTAAGTTTGAAGCTGATCCGGCGTTTCGTTCTCGAGTTATGGTATAATTTGTTACGGCTACGCATCATTTAGTAAGAAGTATCCTTTTTTGCTTTAAAGGTATGAATGGTATTTATGATATGAGATTAGTTCTAACAGACCACTGTTCTCGTAAAACCGATTTCAATTGTTCCTTTGACATATTATTTTGTTATCTTGATTTATTATTGTGAACTATTATGTCAAGAACAGGACTAAAAATACAGCGGTCAGTGCAACATCAGTGTTTCCAAACATTTTAAGCATTTTTATATGCCAGCCATTAGTTTGTTTTTTTTTTTTTTGTTTTTGTAAACAAAACAAACGCTTGCCTCCACAGCTCCCCTTCCTCCTGTTCCTCCACCCCATTTGTCCCTCCTTTGCCTTAGAAAGTTTCATTTTGAAAATTTTGTACTTTTTTAGTCTTTTAACTCATATAAATACATATGAATATATATCTTAAGTGTCCGGATGTTTGGATACTTCCCATGTTTATCCTATTACTGAAAGGTGGACGAAAGGCCCTTATATCGCGGTGCTTTGAATATTGATTGCTAAAGAATTTGCAGTATGAGAATTGATCACCAGAAAGGCTGCTCAGAGTCGGTGTTTTATTCCTTTATCCTTTGGCGTAGTTGATAAGTGGAATTCTTGAAGCAGGTGACCGGCACATTCAAAGACAGCTAAACAATGTTATTTACGATTAATTAAGTCTTTCTTCAAACTTAACAGAAAATGTAATATGAAAAAAACTTTCGTTTTTAGAAAATAAATAATCTTTGATAGAATAGCATGATTTAGTCTTATTTGAGTGCTGTAGTGATTCTTTATTATAATTCTGGATTGGGATATTTATACACAATAGAGTGCTAGTCTGCTAGAGAACTGGTTCAATGTTTCCCATAAATATCAATCAGACGATAGCTCCTTCACAAAAATGCTTCTTGTGTGAGCTGAAGAGTTTCAGGCAGACTCTTTAATTTTCAAACCCAAACAGCTTTCTTCAGGCCATCTGTTCTTGGCCTGATTGACTTAAGCCATCTGTACCTAACCTGTCCTTTTCAAACTAATAACAGACAGCCCAGTGATAGCCATAGCCTGTAGCATATACATATTTATGAATGGACGAATAATTATGTATAAATGTACGAGGATATACTGGCACTATAACATCAAATGCATAAATTCTTTGGGTTTTTTGCCAATCACTATAGGAAATATTGCAAAATTCAGTGTGAAAATGCTACAATTCGACATGCTGAGGCCATGAGGAAGATGATGATGAAGAAGGAGAGCTTGCAGGTGACTTTGCTGTAGATGGACATGAAAACAGAGAGAGGGGCTGACTGGCGTACAGACCATGAAGAGGACTTCGGTGAAGGAGGACATCTTGCGGTTGACTTCACTGTAGATGAGTAGAAAGGGCTCCCCAGGTTCAGCCACGTCTTGGAGCACTTCACCTTAAAGTCATACCTTATGTGCTGAAAAAAAAATCGTCAAGCTCTTTAAATATGATCAAAGGCCACAAATATAAAAATTTTCCAGCTCTTTTTTCTTCTTCTTTACTTCTTTTTATTTTCATTTATTGCGACTACAATGTTATATGGAACATCAATTTTTTTGCAAATGTTAAGCAAATTATAGATTTTTATATCAAAAGGTATATAGAATGAAATAAAAGCGTGAGAAAACCAAAAAGAACGTTCAAAGAATGAAGATCCATCTTTGTCGATAAACATTTATTTCCTAAGATCATTTTATACGAAATAATCTGTCAGGCGATGATTTTCACAGACAAAAACTTAGAACAACAAGTTTGTCCAAGGACAAAGTCCCAGCTTACGAAAAGCGATTACCAATTGCATGGGCAAGGGATTTTTCCTGAAAATTTCGGCTTCAAAAGACGAGATTGCAAAGAGCTAGCTCAATAATTGATTCAGAAACGGACCCGAACACAGACTGATAAATAGATACATACATACATGTGTATCTCTAATACTGTGGATAGTTTACCAGAGATACATTCGAGCAACGTATCGAAATTGTATCTACACACGTGTACTGTTGGTCGGACATACACAACTATTGTGCGGTTCGCATTTCAGAAAAGTGCGCATGTTCATGAAACTTCTCTCGATGCGCGGTTCTTACTCAGACCAATGCGCATGTTTATTTAACTTGCGTTGATACGCAGTTTTTATTTTGGATCAACGCGCATATTTTTTTAACTTGAATTGATTTGGGGTTCTTATTTTGGACCAGTGCGCATGTTTATTGAAGTTGCGTCGTTGCATGGTTTGAATTTCGAACCAGTGCGTATGTTATTTTAACTTGCATTAATGCGCGATGCTTATTTTGGACCAGTGCGCATGCTTATTTAGCATGTGTCGATGTGCGGACCGCTGGTTTTTTTAACTTGCGTTAATGCGCGGTTCGCATTTCAAACCAGTGCGCATGTCTGTTTAACTTGCATTAACTCGCGGTTCGCATTTCGGACCAGTGCGCATGTTAATTTAACTTGCGTTGATGCGCCAGTGCGCATGTTTATTTAATTTGCGTTGATGTGCGGTGCTTATTTTGGACCAGTGCCCATGTTTACTGAAATTCCATCGATGCGTGGTTCTTATTTCGAGCCAGTGCGCATGTTTATTTAACTTGCGTTGCTACGCGGTTTGCTTTTCGGACCACTGCGCACGTTTATGTAACTTGCTCACTAGTGCGAAATAACAACCGCGCGGTTGCTATTTCGGACTAGTTGTGCAAGTTCATTAAACTTGCATCGATGCGCTGTAGGAGGAGTTTCATTTTAATTTTTTTGAAATTCCAAAAAAATTCAAAAAATTTTCCAATTTTACTTAAAATGCACAAGACGTATGCAACCTCCCCCCCCCCCCCCCCCCCCAGAGACGGCTCATACCAAAAATAACTGGCATCTGAAAAAAAATGTGGGACGAAATGCATCTTGATTCTTTTTCTTCAAAAATTCCCTGATCGACTCAAAAAGCATAAGCCGTATTCACGAACGCCTAAAGCATACCCCACACCCAAAATAAATGATATCGGGTCAAAACTGTAGGAGAAGATGCATTTTGAGGTATTTTCTTTAAAAATTAGACCAAAAATTAAAAATTCCCAAATCGAGTCATAAAGCACTAGCCGTATGCTCCACCCATCTAGGGATGATTCACACCAGAAATAAATGAAATCGGATAAAAACTGTAGGGAGAAATGCATTTTGAAGTTTTTTCTTCGAAAATTCCCCGAACAATACAAAAATTGTTCGATCGACTAAAAAGCACAAGCCGTATGCACGACCAGCCTAGAATGCCTCATACCACAAATAAACGAAATCGGATAAAAACTACAGGATGAAGGGCATTTTAAAGTTTTTTCTTCAAAAATTGCCCCAAAATACAAAAATTGTCCTATCCACTTAAAAGCATAAGCCGTGTGTAAGACCCACCTAGGATGCCTCTTACCAAAAGTAAATGAAATCGGATAAGAACTGTAGGGGAAAATACATTTTGAAGTTTTTTCTTCAAAAATTCCCCCCAAATACAAAAATAGTCCGATCGACTGAAAAAGCAAAAGCCATGACCTATCTAGGATGCCTCATACCAAAAATAAATGTTAGTTAGTTGTTTATTTAGTGAACTTTTGTTCAAAATGTATGTCCTTCTACAATTCTGATCCAATGTCATTTATTTTACATGTGAGATATTCCTAGGAGGTGCTGCGTATGGCTTGTACTTTTCTAGTCGATCGGATACTTTTTGAATTTTTGGCAAATTTTTGAAGAAAAAATTGTAAAATGTATCTTCTCCTACATTTTAGATCCGATGTCGTTCATTTTTGGTATGAGGCACACCTAAGAGGTCGTATATACGGCTTGTGCTTTTATAATCGATCGGATAATTTTGTATTTTTTGTGAATTTTTAAAGAAAAGTTTTCTAAAATAATTCAAAATGCATCTCCTCTTGCATTTTTGAACCTATATAATTTATTTTCGGTATGAGTTTTTCCTAAGAAATCGCCCATACGGCTTGTACTTTTCTAGTCAATCGGATAATTTTTGAATTTTTGGGGAATTTTTGAAGAAAAATGTTAAAATGTATCTCCATCTACATTTTTTATCCAATGTCGGTCATTTTTGGAATGAAGCACCCCTAAGGCCTAGTCGGTAGGACATTTTTTGTATTTTTTGAGAATTTTTGAAGAAAAAACTTCAAAATGCATTTCCCCCTACAGACTTTATCCGATTTCAGTTGCTTTTGGTATGAAACATTCCATTTTTATCCAATATCGGTCATTTTTGGAATGAAGCACCCCTAAGGCTTAGTCGGTAGGACAATTTTTGTATTTTCATGGGAATTCTTGAAGAAAAAACTTCAAAATTCAATTCCCCCTATAGTTTTTATTCGATTTCATTTATTTTTGGTATGAGGCATCCTAGGTAGGTCATGCATAAGGCTTTTGCTTTTTTAGTCGATCTGACTATTTTTGTATTGGGGGGGAATTTTTGAAGAAAAAACTTCAAAATGCATTTTCCCTTACAGTTTTTATCCGATTTCATTTATTTTTGGTAAGAGACATCCTAGGTGGGTCTTACACACGGCTTATGCTTTTAAGTGGATAGGACAGTTTTTGTATTTTAGGGCAATTTTTGAAGAAAAAACTTTAAAATGACCTTCATCCTGTAGTTTTTATCCGATTTCGTTTATTTGTGGTATGAGGCATTCTAGGTTGGTCGTGCATACGGCTTGTGCATTTTAGTCGATTGAACAATTTTTCTATTGTTCGGGGAATTTTCGAAGAAAAAACTTCAAAATGCATTTCCCCCTACAGTTTTTATCCAATTTCATTTATTTCTGGTGTGAATCATCCCTAAATGGGTGGAGCATACGACTAGTGCCTTGTGACTCGATTTGGGAATATTTAATTTTTGGTCTAATTTTTAAAGAAAATACCTCAAAATGCATCTTCTCCTACAGCTTTGACCCGATATCATTTATTTTGGGTGTGGGGTATGCTTTAGGCGTTCGTGAATACAGCTTATGCTTTTTGAGTCGATCAGGGAATTTTTGAAGAAAAAGAATCGAGATGCATTTCGTCCCACATTTTTTTCAGATGTCATTTATTTTTGGTATGAGCCGTCTCTGGCGGGGTTGCATACGTCTTGTGCAATTTGAGTGAATTGGAGAATTTTTGAATTTTTTTGGGAATTTAAAAAAAAATAAAATGAAACTCCTCCTACAGCGCATCGATGCAAGTTTAATGAACTTGCACAACTAGTCCGAAATAGCAACCGCGCGGTTGTTATTTCGCACTAGTGAGCAAGTTACATAAACGTGCGCAGTGGTCCGAAAAGCAAACCGCGTAGCAACGCAAGTTAAATAAACATGCGCACTGGCTCGAAATAAGAACCGCGCATCGACGGAATTTCAGTAAACATGGGCACTGGTCCAAAATAAGCACCGCACATCAACGTAAATTAAATAAACATGCGCACTGGCGCATCAACGCAAGTTTAATTAACATGCGCACTGGTCCGAAATGCGAACCGCGAGTTAATGCAAGTTAAACAGACATGCGCACTGGTTTGAAATGCGAACCGAGCATTAACGCAAGTTAAAAAAAACAGCGGTCCGCACATCGACACATGCTAAATAAGCATGCGCACTTGTCCAAAATAAGCACTGCGCATTAATTCAAGTTAAAATAACATACGCACTGGTTCGAAATTCAAACCATGCATCGACGCAACTTCGATAAACATGCGCACTGGTCCAAAATAAGAACCCCAAATCAATTCAAGTTAAAAAAATATGCGCATTGATCCAAAATAAGAACTACGCATCAACGCAAGTTAAATAAACATGCGCATTGGTCTGAATAAGAACCGCGCATCGAGAGAAGTTTCATAAACATGCGCACTTTTCTGAAATGCGAACCGCACAATAGTTGTGTATGTCCGACCAACAGTACACGTGTGTAGATACAATTTCGATACGTTACTCGAAGGTAAACTATCCTCTCTACCAGAGATACACATGTATGTATGTATGTATTTATCAGTCTGTGTTCGGGTCCGTTTCTGAATCAATTATTGAGCTAGCTCTTTGCAATCTCGTCTATTGAAGCCGAAATTTTCAGGAAAAATCCCTTGCCCATGCACGCTAGAATTGGTAATCGCTTTTTGTAAGCTGGGACTTTGTCCTTGGACAAACTTGTTGTTCTAAGTTGTGTCTGTGAAAATCATCGCCTGACAGAATATTCCGTATAAAATGATCTTAGGAAATAAATGTTTATCGACAAAGATGGATCTTCATTCTTTGAACGTTCTATTTGGTTTTCTCACGCTTTTATTTCATTCTATATACCTTTTGATATAAAAATCTATAATTTGCTTAACATTTGCAAAAAAATTGATGTTCCATATAACATTGTAGTCGCAATAAATGAAAATAAAAAGAAGTAAAGAAGAAGAAAAAAGAGCTGGAAAGTTTTTATATTTGTGGCCTTTGATCATATTTATAGAGCTTGACGATTTTTTTCAGCACATAAGGTATGACTTTAAGGTGAAGTGCTCCAAGACGTGGCTGAACCTGGGAAGCCCTTTCTACTCATCTGCAGTGAAGTCAACCGCAAGATGTCCTCCTTCACCGAAGTCCTCTTCATGGTCTGTACGCCAATCAGCCCCTCTCTCTGTTTTCATGTCCATCTACAGCAAAGTCACCCGCAAGCTCTCCTTCTTCATCATCATCTTCCTCATGGGACTAGGCTGCTCTGTAATTTTCTAGCTAAAAAACCAGGGGATAGCCTGATGTTTTCAGACCATCTATCGTAAACCTGATGCACAGATAAATTACGACTTTCTTATACGTCGGCTGATACGGTAAAGGATTTCTAGCTGTATTCATAGGCTTACAAAAATATTCACTCATTTTCGGCCGTGTTCAACGGCCATGTTTGCAACAGTAAACATACGTTCACAGCCTTGTTGCTACGTTTTCAGGTAGCGTGCCTGGTGACGGCCTGTTATATACGTTTACATCCGTGTTGTTACGCTTGTGGATAGCGTGCGTTGTAGCGGCCGTGTTTCGTGTTGTCATGTTGTCGTCGTGGTGGCGCTGCTGTATGACCACAGTAACTAGACCGTGAGGACCAGTGCCAAGATCGCCATCAGTGCCACTGTTGCCTGTCTCAACCTCATCGTCATTTTCATCCTCAATAGGGTCAGTCCACTTCGGAATCAGAGAGTGGAGGGGCGGAGGTTGAATGTAGGTGACAGTACCGGTCATTTCTTTAAAATGACATGAAATTTTACTTTAAGATTTTTGGAACAAAAATAATAACTTAATAACTGAGAGTAATAGCCCCTCCATCCCTTATCCGGGACCCTCTATACATTATTTAGTTATTTCAAAAGTTTTTAAGTGAAAATTATAAAAAACTTTACACTGAAATTTACAGCATCACTGAATACAAAAGCAGTTTACTTTTTAATTATTTTATGAATAAGTGTAGAACAAAATGGTGTACTTTATTGCCTTTTGAAGATTTATGAAAAGGTCGACCTGTTTTTGACAGAAATGGGTAAGGAACTTGAAAATAATTAAATTATGAAAAAGGGAAGTACAACTATGACGTCATACACGGTCTTGCGTGGTCTGTAAATTGTAGACTGCAGGTAAAAAGGAAGGAATGTGTTCAAGGAGCCATTCTCCAGAAAAGTACACACGCAAAAATTTAGGACTTTTTGACCCCCTTGTTCTCTCCCCCTTTACTTTCTCAATTGCTCTATGTTCCATTGTTCCTTGGGCTGTTCCATTGCCCTTGGGCTCTTCCATTGTCCCTTGGCCTGTTCCATTGTCCCTTGGGCCTATCCCATTCTAGGAGAACAGCCACGTAACTCACATTCAATGAAAAATAATCAGTTACTGTGACTGGCTGGGAATTCATGGTAGCTTGTTGTGAACAAGACTAACATCGGTGACTGTAACCAATAAAAACCTATTGTAGACACCAGATCGTCTCTTATTGGCGATCATATAGGTGAAAGGAGTAGTGCCAGGAATTTTTGCCCCAGAAGCTTCTAGATCCCACGGTGCAAGTGAAATCAAGTGTCTGCATTTCTCAGGAATTATAAATTTTTACCCAAAATATATTTTTGGCAAATTGACAGGAGATGGAATGACTGAAGAAATTAACCTCCCCGCCCCCTTGTGCTCTCAAATAAAAAAACAAAAAGAAACACAAAAAAAACAGGTAAATGCATCGATCTTTGTGGAAAATAGGCCAAGCGTCTGGCCTGTCTATGTTTCAGGGGTGGGAAGTGGGAATGGGGATAATTAAAGGATGGCTCCATGGTCTTCATCTGTTAAAATCTCCTAACCACTGCTATACTGCCTTTACAATCAGAGCTGAGGTCTGCTTCTGATTCGTTCTGATTATGACCTCACCTTCTATTCATGAATTATGATATATATTTAACCAGAGTGTCAGATTGCCTTCAAACTTGGCAGGAATACAACTTTAGTGGGAAGGATGCTTGTATCCACTCCTACAGTTGTTGAAAGTAGTGCCACTTCTTCGTTGAAAACATATATTTTACTTTAACTCTTACCGTTGAGTAACAGTTACGCCAAATGACGTCACTGTGAGGCCGGTCTATAGCGAGAGAATGTAGGGAACAAATCAGAAGATCTCGTCACAAACATGACCATGCAGTGGATTCGGCGTAAAAAAGTGAAATATTGAAAGGCAATGTTCATCGATGAACCACAGCAGTTTTCTGCGGTCAAATCACCATTGACCTGTGTCTCATCTCATATAAGTTAGAAAAATCGAGTAATTCCGAATATTTTAACCTATATGGAGAAATTTGGAAATTTCTATATAATCAGCACTTAGGGAGGTTGCATTTTGTTCCGTAAAATGAGTTCATGAAAGGTTTTTTTCTAAATGGTCGAATTGAAATGGAACGCTGCCTTTGTGTGAACGCTTGCCGTCATAACTGAAGACAAATTGGAGTTCTGTTATCATGTTGGGAATATGTGAATCTTGGCAATGTTGTATAGTAAAGACCATTCAGCAGTGTCGTGTGGGTGTCTCTTTATTCGAAGGAATATGGCACGGTGGGCTGTCTCCTGGAGCTCTGTGTACAGCTCGTCGTTATCATGGTGGCAAGCAGTTCGCTAATAACGTGGGCGGAGTCTTCGAGGTGTTCGGGTCACTAGCTAAGACACCCCCTCCAGTGAAAGCGCTTAACGTCGGCACGTCGTCCAGAGACCGACAAATTTTTCGCCGGACCGACAAGTTTTGAAAGTTGTCGGCCCAGCGGGCCGGTGAAAATTTGGGACTATTTTATGGGACTCTTTTTCTACTAAATATAATCTTTTAAAATGTCTTCAAGCATTAAATGAATTTAAGTAAGTTAATTATTTGTTATGAATTACTTCAAACATCTCTACCCAAGATAATATTCATATATTAGACTATACGCTGTATGGTATACATCAGCACCTAAAACCTCCAAACAAAGTGCATATGTTACCCAGGAATTACCTTATGAATGTATGAATATTCAAATTAGACAGGTGCGGAACGTGGGTTTCCCTACATTCTATATTTGGCCAAATTATTGAGTTATATTATCTGCGGAAGCATAACCACCTAGATCGGAAAATCACGTCGTTTCCAATAAGCCTTTCCGCTAAGTGCACATATCAAGTCAAGAATGAAACATCTGCAATCTAAGTGTATCGCAAAGTGATAATATAAACAGGTCAATATATACAGGTACGCAAAAAACGAGGAAATATATCAATACTTTGATAATCAATCGTATATTTGTTTCAAATGGCCATTTGAATGGGCGATAATGTATTGAACAAGACTGTTCAGATTCACTGATTTGACCCAGAACCAGTTAAGTTTGCTGTCCATTGTGTTTGATACCTTATTATAGTTGATTAAGATTTTTTTTCGGAGATTCAGTCCTTAGTCACACACATTGTAGTTCCGATCGCCATCCAGTTCCCCACCGAGTCAACTGCTGTAAAAGCATCTCTCGTTTTGCACGGATAGATGAGTAACACAATGCACCCATATATAACTAGAATGCTACTTAGAATCACATTATTTATGTCAGAAGTATTGCAGGCTCGTATATACACGATCATACGTAATGATTTGTTTGCACTGAATGCAGTCTTTCCCCCAAGACCCCGTCCCCCCCCCCCGCCCCCATCGATTGCGGTTAACCGCATTAATACTGATGTTCGCAGTGAATAGTATTCTACTTTTTCAAGTAGCGATAATAATAAATTTTGTTTCAGTTATGTTGCGATTTCTAGAGAATGTTTCTCCCCCCTCGAAGATAAGGAAAACAGAAGATGAAAAAAGCCACTCAAAAAAGCTACGAAGAGGATCGAAGAGAGAGAAACTTTCAGAAAAAAATGGGAAACGGAATTCTCGTGACTTCTGTACGATTATACACATGATAAAATGCCGCTCGGTTTTTGGGCCGTTAGCTGAAACGAAGAACAAATCTTGCATCCCAATGCCAACACACTTCGCCAAATATGATGGAAGCGTTTTCATCACTGGATGCACAAATAAAAAGCATGGAAGCCTTGTTGATCATCAAAAGTCGAAGGGCCATCAAGTGGCAGAAGAGCAACTTGCTGCGAAAAACGTTAAGCCAGGGACATCTGCTGCTGAGAAAAACATACAGAAAATGAACATTCAGGTTTTTCAAAAACTTGAAAAGCTGTTTAGGAACGCTCGTGCTGTTGCGAAGAAAACGCGAGCCTTCAGTGATTTCGTATGGATCGCCGAACTTTGGAACAATGGACCTACCTGAAAACGTCTCTGTACAATAAGTAAGTTTCATATGCATCTAATTATCTTTATGGTAATTTCAATTGCATTTGATTACTCTGCAGATGTATACATCTTTGAAAGCTTTCATTCTTTATTGTTTGATACATATTTTGCAGTCATGGTAACTGAATTACGTGACATATATTTTGAAACTGACTACACATTTTATCTCTTTCAGTCACAAGCCTATTCACATGACTTGGCAAGATGTCAACCAGATCTACCTGGAAACTTGCCGTGACCACCCGGTCATTGTATACCTGTTGCTAACGATTCCGGCTAGTTCAGCTCAGTGCGAACGCGGCTTCAGTGCTATGAAGGCTACAAAAACGGCTTATAGAAACCGGCTTGGTAAACAGAACATGAACGCCCTCCTTATGGTGAAACTGCATACCCCGAAATTTCAGAGTTTGTACCAAGTGAAGCCATACACTTCTGGAATACATCTGCTATGCGCGCTAGAAGGCCTTTAAGCGCCTTTATATATATATATATATATTGTCGGCCCTTTAAATTGATTTTGATTGGGACTCCGCATCAGTTAAAGAAAGTGACATTTATTGCATTGACCGAGGATAGCATTGAGGTAACAACAAAGTCAACAGTAACAAATTTGGGTGTGTTTATTGATTCAGATCTGAAGATAAAATCACAAGTCAATAGTGTTGTAAGAACCTGTTACAAAAAATCCACATGCTAAAAAAGTTACGGAAATATGTTACCATACCCTAGTTCAAGCCTTTGTAATCTCTCGCCTCGCCTACGCAAACCCGTTATATTTCGGCATACCAGAGTACTTGATCGATAAGTTGCAACGTGTTCAAAACATGGCAGCTCGCCTTATATACGATATTGGTCACTGTGATCATATTACTCCCGCGCTCGTCGATCTCCATTGGCTTCCAGTACGGCAACGCATATGCTTCAAGATAGCTGTGTTGACATACAAATGCATCAATGACATGGCGCCGGAATATCTCAAGGCTTTGTTGTCTCGGAAAGATCAACCTCGAAGACTTCGTTCAAGTGAGGCGCGAACACTTCAAGTACCGCGAACTCGATTAGAGTACGGTGGTGACAGATCATTTCATGCAGCAGCACCAAAAATCTGGAACAATCTTCCATGCCACATACAAGAAGCCACATCGCTAGCTGTTTTTAAATCAAAACTAAATTTTTATATTTTTAAACAAGCATACAGTATTAGCCACTAGACATTAATTGTATCGTGCATGTTCTTATTTCCTTTCATTTTAATTTATATTTTATTTTATTCTTCTATTTAGTATGCACAGCGCATAGATCAATGTGTATTTGCGCTATATAAGAAATACGTAAATATAATAATAATAATAGCAGTAATAATAATAATAATAATAATAAATAACAGGAAATTGATGAACTGGTTCAGCGCTGGAAGCAAGAAGGAGACGGGCGACGAGAATATGTACATGTACTGGGAGCAGCAAGGAGAAGGGGCGGGCGAGGAGAATCTGTACATGTGCCGGGAGCAGCAAGAAGAAGGAGGCGAGCGAGGAGAACCTGTACATATGCCAGGAGCAGCAAGGAGAAGGAGGCGGGCGAGGAGAATCTGTACATGCCCTGGGAGCAGCAAGGAGGAGGAGGCGGGCGAGGAGAACCTGTACATGTGTCGGAAGCAGCAAGAAGAAGGATTCGGGCGAGAAGAACCTTTACATGTGCCGGGAGCAGCAAGGAGAAGGGGCGGACAAGGAGAATCTGAACATGTGCCGAAAGCAGCAAAGAGAAGGAGGCGGGCGAGGAGAATCTGTACATGCCCTGGGAGCAGCAAGGAGGAGGAGGCGGGGAGGAGAATCTGTACATGCCCTGGGAGCAGCAAGGAGGAGACGGCGTTCGAGGAGAATCTATACATGCCCTGGGAGCAGCAAGGAGGAGACGGCGTTCGAGGAGAATCTATACATGCCCTGGGAGCAGCAAGGAGGAGACGGCGTTCGAGGAGAATCTATACATGCCCTGGGAGCAGCAAGGAGGAGGAGGCGGGGAGGAGAACCTGTACATGCGCTGGGAGCAGTAAGGAGAAGGGGGTGGGCGAGGTGAACCTGTACATGCGCTCGGTGCAACAAGAAAGAGGCTGGCGACGAGGACCTTTAGAGATGCAGGGGACAGTAAGGAGAAGGAGGCGAATAATGAGAACCTGTACCTGCTCTGGAAGCAGCAAGAAGGAGGCGGGCGAGGAGAACCTGTACATTTGCTAGAAGCCGCATCACGACCTCTCGCCACAGCCACTTCTTTGACCTTTCAAGGCACTTGTCAAAATACGTTTCAAAAAGCAGGGTAAGCATTTTATAAATGAAGAATAAGGTGTGTTCAAAATTTGCAATTAATCAACCAGAAGTAAAAAATGAGAGACTCACCAGTAAGAAAGCCATTCTGTTGATTGCTTTAGTGATCCAGTATGGATTCGTTACTATTATCGTGGCAGCCTTACCTTTGGCACATCTTTTTGTCCGGGTGAACAGTGTCATTGAAATCAGAGTGGATGCGTACAAAATTTACGACACAGTGGCGACGCCCCGTTGCCGCCAGAGGGCAGAATATAGGTTAGTGATCAGTCAAGTCTGTATGTCTGCTTTGCAAATATTCTCGAATTTGTTGAATTATTGAAGTAAACGAGTGAGATAATTTATTTAATTTTCCGACAGCAATTTTATTCTTTCTATCAACGATGCAACAGGAAAGAGTATTAAGTAAATTTTAAATATCAAATAACTATTTTTTTTTCATTTAAACGGGAGAATGGTTCAGCATTTTACAAGGTGTTAGTTTCATAGCAGTATTGTCTACGTGAGTGTGCTTTTTTCTCATACCATTTGTTTAGTTTGTGTTGTGTGTTATCTACCTTGAGTCGTCCACTTTGTGTTGTGTGTTGGCTACCTTGTATTGTCCACCTTGTGTTGTGTGTTGTCTACCCTGTGTTGTCCACCTTGTGTTGTGTGTTGTCTACCTTGTGTTGTGTGTTGGCTATCTTGTGTTTTGCTTTGTCCACCTTATGTTGTGTGTTGTCTACCTTGTGTCCACCCTGTATTGTGTGTTGGCTACTTTGTGTTGTGTTTTGTCCACCTTGTGTTGTGTGTTGTCTATCTTGTGTTGTCCACCTTGTGTTGTGTGTTGTCTACCTTGTGTTGTGTGTTGGCTATCTTGTGTTTTGCTTTGTCCACCTTATGTTGTGTGTTGTCTACCTTGTGTCCACCTTGTATTGTGTGTTGGCTACTTTGTGTTGTGTGTTGTCCACCTTGTGTTATGTGTTGCCTACCTTGTGTTGTCCACCTTGTGTTGTGTGTTGGCTACCCTGTGCTGTCCACCTTGTGTTGTGTGTTGTCTACCTTGTGTTGTCCACCTTGTGTTGTGTGTTGGCTACCCTGTGCTGTCCGCCTTGTGTTGTGTGTTGTCTACCTTGTGTTGTCCACCTTGTGTTGTGTGTTGTCTACCTTGTGTTGTCCACGTTGTGTTGTGTGTTGGCTATCTTGTGTTTTGCTTTGTCCACCTTATGTTGTGTGTTGTCTACCTTGTGTCCACCTTGTGTTGTGTGTTGGCTACTTTGTGTTGTGTGTTGTCCACCTTGTGTTATGTGTTGCCTACCTTGTGTTGTCCACCTTGTGTTGTGTGTTGGCTACCTTGTGTTGTCTGCCAATATCCAAAGCGTTCAGTTATTATAATAACAGCAGCAACAACGTCAATACAATGAGTGTGATGATAATCAGAATAAAAATTATCATCTTTTTCTGATGATGCAGATGGGGAATCCATTTATAATTAAGTACAAACCTGTGAACTGTAAATGCAGCCAGCGCTTCTCATTCAGAGACAAAATTCGTTGCCTTCATTATAGGAATTTATTATTTTATATGCTGCGTTATACATTTAATAGCAGAGATCATCAGCGTATCACTGTATACTTTTAAAAATATATCACAAGCAATTTCGTTTACCCCCCGGGGGGGGGGGGGATTAAGCCAAAAGCCGAAGGGAGAAAAGGGGTAATTTTGAAGTCAGCGCGGTTCGTTTGGAGTGCCAATTTAATTTTTAAAAAGGGACGTTATTTTCAGTTATTTTCATTGGATGGGCCCATACAATGATGTGGTGTTTCAATGCTACACTTGATACCTTGCATTTATAGGTAAGGGTGAGATATCGCAGTGTGTAAAATCTTCTTCATTTCTATTAGCGGATAATATGGAAAAAGCATTTGTGCCAATTACAAAATGTCGCTTTTTTTTTATTCATTTATTTATTTATTTATTTATTTATTTATTGGGGGGGGGGGGAGATTCTAGAAATTTGAAAGTATAATATAAATAGCACCCCTTCAGTTCTCGCAAAAAAGTGATTGTATTTTTTCCGGTATTTGGACTATTAATGTAAAAAGCATCATTCCAGTTTTTCAGAAAAAAAATCAAAATTGGAATGATACTGTGTGAAATTGTGATGGTCTTTATATTACGAAAATTAATACGATGCTATTTATGGTAGCATTCAAATTTCGAATAAACCGAAATTTGAGTGTTATTCCAACTCGCACAAATGGTTTTCTATAAAATAACTTGCACCGCTTCAAAAAAAATGAAAAAAGTTTGTTTGAGTCAGTTTATATACATGATGAAACAAGCTTAAGCGGGATGTGTTTCGAGTATCTGTTAGGATTGGTGCATCTTGTAAGAGGACGGGCAGTTCAATCGGAATCATTATGTGACGCGAAGGGAAGCGATACAACTGGCGAGAAAGCCAAAATAACATAAATAACAACGACAAGCACCGACCAAAGAAAAATTTTTGGAGAAGCATTTTGGAACTTAGTAATACACACATCGATTTATGATCGTATCTCACTACATTAAGCATCGTTGGTGTCCGACTTATGAGTCGGTGCCAAAAACTACTAAACCGTAGAGTCTCTGCTGGTTTAAAAAAAACTACTGAAAATATCAGTGCTGTTTTGTTTAGACTTGAATTTTACTGTTTGAATTCTTAATCGCAAAGCTTTGTGTTCTTAGAAACGCTCATGATGAACATAAAATTGACATGCCGTTTTTCTGACGATTACTAATGCAGACCACAAGGCATAAGTGATGTTAGTAGTTATGAGATTGTGTGTCTGTTGGCATGTGTTAACGGGCTTTATCTCCAAAACAATCAATTGGCAACGTCGTGTTTTTAAAATTGTCAAAATGAATGCATTTTGAAATTTGGTGAAATTGAGTGTTTAAGAAATTTTACCTGTCAAATGGAACGTCGTTTCCGGGTTATATCACTGAAACTAGAGATCGGGTTGCTTTTAAATTTTACACACGGATAAAACACATATGGAAGGTGTGCAAGATTCATGAAATAATGACAAAATAAATAAGTTTTTCTCTGTGTTTCCAAAACTATTCTTCGGATTTTTTAAATGTCACACAAGGATAAAACAATCTAAAAATTACCAAAATAACTTTTAAGTATATATCTTATCTTTTTATCTAAATTTGACATTTCTGCTAAAATTATGAAAAACGTGATGAAAGTAGCAGCAGTAGGCACCTTGCAAACCGACTTTGCCACCGATTCTATAGGTCATCCGCGCTACACGGGAGATCAAGCTTAACTTCCACTTTGTTAACAAAAGAGGAAAATATATCCAAAAGCACTCATTTTATTTCACGATTTCCGTTGCGCATACAAAAGAAATATCTGTTTTATAGTACTGTACATATGGCGAATACATAGATACGCATAACTACGAAAGACCGAGAGCGCCAGGTTTTTCGTTGGTGTTATATCTGAATTTCATTGCTAGAATAAAAGTCTTCGGACTCAGCATTTTCTAAGTCTTCGTTTATTTTTTCAAACAAAATGTGCATTTGTTTGGTTTGTTAGAAAAACTCAAAACATCTGCGCAGTTTTGCAGTTTTATAACTCCGAAGACTACTGTTCAAATCAAAGTATTTCAGAGATAGCGTCGTTGGTGATAACACCAACGAAAACCTGGCACTATCGATCTCTCGTACATAACTGTATCCCTCTCTTCCAGTATCGTAAACGTCACTCACATAGCGAAACAATTAAAAAACATCTTAGCGGAGTGAAAAAAATATCTAAATTGAAAGAGATTATAATTATATAAAAATCAGGCAATAAAAATAAAAATCATATTCGCATGCGGGCTGACCCGAAAACTCTGCCTCAGCCTGTTGCACTGTTCGCTCGTGTCTTTTAGGGTCGCGGTGCGAGTGCTCGAGGCTGTGGGAAGGTTTTAGGTTCAGTACAGTGGTTTCTGTGATTTTGTTTTATTTTTCCTGTTGTTTTACACTGCCCCAGTAACGTCGATTCAAAGTCTGTCTATAGTTGCAACGTCTGCAGACCAATATTTAACCTTGCTTTTTTGTCGCGACCAAATCATGTCTGTGAAACGTCTTTGTGGAGACGTTGTACAGATGTCCGACTAAATAACTTGAGTGAATTGTAGTTTCTATTTGTTAAATAAGTGACAATTTAGGTCTCTTTTCACCTCCAGAGCTCGTGGCTGGCCTTTTTGATGCGGAAGAACTAGTCGGTTTGCACAACAGTTTCAGGTCTTCACCGTTGTTGTCAGGTGTGCATCGTAGTTGCCTGTCATCAACCGCTGCGTTTTTCCAGCCTTTACCCATGGTGAGCACGTACCACTGGCGCAGATCAGCAAGAAGCCGACCACTGTCAAACTCTCCAATGGGGACCCAGTTGTTAGTTAGCTGAACTTGAGACAACAAATTGTCTCCAGGATAGTTTGCATTTCGCCAAAAGTAAGGTTCAGGTCGACCCAAGAACCTGGCATTATCCAGAGCAAAATCACTGCACAGTTGGACGTGTTTTGCATTCCATCTCGGCCTGTATTCTGGGCAAGAGTGCCTGGCATTGTTCCGGATATGGTTTTGCATGCAGGACATCAACGCATTTTTGTTCGTAGATCCACTTGGGCTTTGTACACATTGGTACAACATGTAATTGATAAAATAAGAGAAGAACAATTCCAGCCTTTCACCAGCTACACACGTTGGGGCATTAGCTCCGTCTTCCAGGAAGAATCTCTTCTTGTCGTCTGTCATGTGAAGCCCGACTAAGCATTCATAGATCCACCTCTGCAGTACATTTTCATTATTAGTTGCTGGCACGAACAGCAATGGTTTTATGAATCCGCCTCCTTGGGTCCGATGAAAGACGGCAATGCCACCCAGTCTCATGTACCACTGGGAACGCTTTTCATTAGTGCGCCCACGAAAACCTCTGCCGCGATCCGTTGGTTCCACGTAGGTCTCGTCATAGCCAACAACCATGTTTATGTTTCTTTGTCGGTTGACTGGATCAAGCATCCAGTCCATCAAGCGGGCTGCGCATTCGTACGGCGTGTTCGCGATGCTCGAGCACGGTATATAGTACGAGTAGAT
>OX457029.1:59122547-59362547 GCA_949752745.1 Protula sp. h YS-2021 | reverse complement strand
GATGACCTCTCCACTCATATTAACGACTGAGGCAACAACAATGGCAGCCATTTCAGTAAGTGGTTATTTGCATAGGTGGCTGTAGGCATAATTGAAACTTAAAAAAAAAGTAAGATAAGTTTCGCTATAGTTGGTCGATTTGCATGAAAATTTCACTGTTTTATTCAGTTTTATGTACAGTTTTGTTATAAAGTAGTCATAGGCTATTTGCACCGGTGACTGTATGCATAATTTTAACATGCCGCCATTTTAACTTTGTAAAAAGTGTGATAACTTTCGCTATAGTTGACCGATTTGCATGATAATTTCACTATTAGATTCAGTTTTATATCTAGTTTTAACATAAAGTGGTCATAGGCTATTTGCACAGGTGGCTATATGCATAATTTGACATGCCGCCATTTTAACTTTGTAAAACTTTGTAAAACTTTCGTTATAGTTGACCGATTTGAATGAAAATTTCACTGTTAGATTCAGTTTTATATCTAGTTTTAACATGAAGCAGTCATGGGCTAGTTGCCCACGCGGCTGTATGCATAATTGATTCACCTTAAAATTTTAACTTAAAAATGAGATAACTTTCGTTATAGTTGATCGATTTGAATGAAAATTTCACCATTTGATTCAGTTTACAATAGGGGACTATTTGCACAGGTGGCTGTAAGCACACCGTCAAGACCTGTGTTGGAATGGCAGGTAGGGGTACACTCCCTTTCTCAGCAACAAATCTTGCTGGTCACTATCGTGAATGTGAGAGGTCATGTTGTAAAAGTTATCTTTTCCTTCTGCTGCAAGGTTGGATACCAACTTCTGTAGAGAGGTACTCATGAACTGAAAGCTGTCTGTAAATTTTAGATTGCTCATGGTGAATGCAATATATTTCTTAATGGTGTTGGGAATGGCTGTAATCGTTTCATCTTTGAATTTCCCAATTTCCTCCATGATCAGATGACTGTCGGAATGATCAGATGACTGTCGGAATTGTTGGAAAACACAGACATGATAAAAGAATCTTTAAATCTTTAAATCTTTAAAATCTGCTGATCTTTTCTAAGTCGAAATTGTAAGTTGCATTCACTATGCGCTGCTCCGCGATATTTGCCATTGATATGGTCATGATCTCTCACACGATCTGCTCCTAGAGGTTCATGACAAATGTAGCAATCGACAGCGTTCTTGAAATTCTCTTTGTCTTCACGAGTTATCACCATTTTCTGCGGCTGCTGTAAACCACGCATAATACGATCACGTTCATTCACCATATGGTCTAAAAAGACTTATACTGACTCACAACCACATAGGCAAAGCTGTTTGGACGATGATGTTGATACTTGTCTCCTTCTTCATGCTTTTGCGTGAAACATTCAAAGTCAGCATAAATCACAAAAGGTGCTCGCTGCTGATTGGCTACATCCTTGAACTTGATAGAGGGTTCCTTGGGAAATGATAAACGTTGTGCTCCATGCTTGCCACACACTTCACGATGTTTATCTTTTCGTATAAACCCATGAAGACAGTTGAAACAATAGAAAGCTGTACCCTTATGCTTTGATCGATAAGACATAAGTCTGCTAAAATTCATGATGAGGCAGTAATGTCTCGTCTTGTCATTGCTAATCAGAAGTAAGTTGATTTCTCTCGCACTGACGTTTCGACTAACTTGTATTGGAACAACTACATCTTGTTCATATCCAGACACGTTGATGGCTACATCGTTCTCCTTTTCAAACTTTGGAGTGTCAGTAATTGGTGTCGGAAATGTCATACCCTCTACCTTTAATTCCTTCTCAAATGATTTGTATAGTTTCACGCGATTTGGATTGCTTGTTGAAGGGTGACGGTAAGCCAATACTGACCATAAGAAACACTTGTTGTCATCATTCTTAATGTTTATCACACCCTTTGTTTTCTTCACTTTCTTTGGCAGTGGAATAAAACTGCTCGCTTCCAGTGGTGCTGGCGTAGCTGTATGTACTTCAATGTACAGTATGTTATCCAATACCCAGCCAGAGCCTTGTTGCTCATGTTCATCAAACTTAGTAAATAATTCTTTATAGGCTTCTGGCAATCCTGTTCAATATCTGCTGGACTGCATGCTGTATGTCTTGGACTGCTGATAAATGCATTATCCACTTGTTCTGTCATAACACCTTCTGCATTCGCTGTCAGTTTCTTGAAGCGTGCATGCACTTCAATATACCATTTCATTCCATGGTTTAAGGTCTTCAACAAATGTGTCTTAATACGGTTCTCTTGCTATCGCATATCAAGCAGTAAATCCGATCCATCCTCAGATGCTCAAACCGTTTTTCCTGCGCGTTTTCACCAAGACTAACCCTTCTACCTCTCCCTACTCGTCCTGTTTTGTTTCTTTGAAACATGTTCTTCATGAGGCACATTTTCCATCTCAGCTGGTATGCATGCATGTGCTTCAAACGCATCCATAGATAGAAATTCCACATTGCATTCCATACAGAGGGCTCTTCACCAACATGTTGGGTTCCCACAATCGCATTGGTATCTGTAGAATTGTTGCATGGTGAACGGTCTTCTTGCACACTTGAAGGGCTGAAAATTATAATACTTAATGCTTCTCAGTGTCGCACCGCACCACCAGCAGTCTGTACATGGTTCTGGTCCAGGCAGTGTCGCTGTTAACTTGTACCATAGGAGACCACCACAGGTCTTACAGCAGTATCGACGTGGTGCATTGTGGTGTACTGGGCAGTTGTGAGGTTGCCCTGCATATTCCAGCCACACCCAGCACTTGTAGCATTCAGTTGTTAGCGTCACTGCCCTGCCGTTCCGCATCACTGTGTGTTTGTGAGTTGTAGACATCTTGTCGGTTGTATTGGGAAATGTGGTGTTTAACCCCAATTTATACACTACTTTTAAGCAGCCATCCTCACAGTGTATGCCGTATGCAGACCCTGGGGGGGTCCTGGTCAGGTCATGGTGACCCCGGGGGAGGGGGGTCGTCACATGGGATATGTCCTGGTCAGGTCATGGTGACCCGGGAGGAGGTGGTATATAACTGCTAGTCATTTCAGTTCAGGTTCACAACCGCTTTGACCTTTCAAGAGCATGGAGTGTTTCTTCGCTTTGAGCGACGCGTTAACGCTGAGAAATGTACGGGAAGTTAATGTACCAGTGACTCGACCAGTAAACCAGCCGTCACGAAACCACCCGGCTAACGCCTCAGTCCTCTGCTTACCGGTTTTTTTCAACAGGATGGTTACGCTTGGGAAGCGCTTACGCGATATAGAAGCGGGGCACTACGTTGAAGCTTATTTCCGCTGCACCATGTTTTTTTTTGTTTTTTTGTTTTATTTTATTTTTTTTTTATTTATTTATTTTTTTTTATTTTATTATTTTTTTTTGGGAGAGTCAATCCCCTCACGACTGGAAGAGGAGGAATATCCGGCTCTGGGGAGATTCTTCTTGCAACAGGACTTTGATATCTGCATCGGTTGTGGCTGTATGTTAACTCCGGATACAGTCATCGCAGCCGACTGTGGACACCAGTCATGCATTTATTGCGCTGCACTGTGGACCTATCTCACAGCATTAAATCATCAATACACAACAGGATGCTTCACAGGTGGGCTAAAAACAGACCAGTTTCTATTCAATAGCCAGCAAGTGAGTCACTGCGCAAGACCAATTCAAGATATCGTAGAGTTTTTTTAAACCGGGAACCGGCAGCAGCAGGAAAAAACCAACACTCCCCGTCTCTTTTAAGAGCCCCCCACTAATACGAAATGAAACGCTAAACGTCTGCCATGGTGTTGGTATGTGTGTGTGTATTCATGAGAGTGTGGGAAATGCTAAAAAATAAATAAATATAAAAAGGGGTGTTTAAATTATTGAGTTATACCCCTTTGAATTTTAAGGGGGCTCATAGGTGAGATCGAACCATGTGGCTATGAGTTCTCTGCTTAAAACATAGTTGGAGAACTTGTACGTTTCGGGAGGTGTCTGTCTGTCTGCCCGTTTGCCTGTCCTGAGAAAAAAGTTGCTGCCTGGGTTAAAATACCTAGGCTTGTGAAATGAAACGCTAATTCTGCCCTAGGTGTTCGTATATGCGTGTGGAAAGAGAGAAAGAAATGACTGCTCATTTGCCCGTCTGCCCGTTTTTTTCGGCTGCCCGTTTTTCCGTTTTTTTCCGGCTACCCATTTGCCCGGCTGCCTATTTGTCCGGCTGTCCGTTTGTCCGGCTGCCCGTTTTTCTGGCTGCCCGTTTATCCGTCTGCCTGGCTGCCCACTATCCCTGTGACGTCATTATGACGTTAATATGACGTCACTGTTTTACTATACCCATGGGTGTTCTAAAACAATATGACGTCACTGTTTTAGAACACCCATTATATATTGTTTTAGAACATCCATTATACAACTACTGGTAACCTGTCGGGTATCTGGACAAAACGGCGACGGTCAAAACGGCGACGGCTAAAACGGAGAAGACCAAAACGGCGACGGCCAAAATGGCGACAAGTATTTATTTTCTAATATGCTATTAAAGTGTTACGAATGCATTGCTTACCTGAAGAAACGAGGGCATTGCACTTTTATGGCTATATTCAGTTATTTTATTCTCTCTTATTGTTTCCCCAAACACATTCAAGAAAGAGTCTTATTTCTTAACATAAACATACAACTCCGATGTTTAACTTCCCACATTCCAGGTTGTTATAGCAGATAAAGTTGTAATCCCCGGCGTAGTTTAGTCACTGTACTTAGTTAACATGAGTGACGACAAAGGGGGACATGGGTTGGGGGAACATGGATTAGATTAAACGACCGCAAAATGTATAACGAGTTTAAAAGTTCAACAAACACTAATCAAATTAATCCAGAATTAACTACACTATATTTGAAGTCGATCCGACCTATCAAGCAGCAATCCCTCCAAACTTTCTTCGGGATCGGCGACTGAACAATTTTGAAAACGAAATTTTCCTTAATGATGTCATACGCCTTCTCGAATAATGTAACACATGTCAGAAGTTGATAGAACCGTCCGACCCGCTAAACATAAGAACGTTTTTGTTTGGTTGTGAACATGTTATAATGTTTTCCTAACCAAAAACAAACCTTTTTTGGTTGTAAAAACGTTATATTCAGCAACCAAATGAAAACGTTATTTTACAAACCGAAATCAAACCTAATTTGGTTGCAAAAACGTTACATTTCCCAACCAAATAAAAACTTTTTTTCAAATCAAAAACAAACGTATGGTATTAGAACGTTATTGAAATTGATTTTTAAAGAACCAAAAAAACAAACGTTTTGTATAAGAACGTTATTATATCGATTTTAAAGAATGTCATATATTGGAACGTCAAGGAAATGTTAATAGGCATTTTAATACTTTTGTAAAGTAATTTTAGATATATGAATGATACATTCGGACTAACAAGAATTAAATTTTAGATGCGATACTTGAAATTCAATTCACATATATTTAACTAATTACTGTAATCTATAACTAAGCATTTAATGTGCAGATAAGAAAGTCCATAAAAAGGGAGGGGATAGACCTTGAGGGAATTTCAGTGCAGGGGAATTGTTCGGAGGAGGGGGGGGGGGGGGTTCGAAGTGGGATGAGTAGGGGTGGTGGGAGTTTGTTCAGGGGAATTGGCTTAGACGTATATTTCAATGGATACGTCGTGGCGCAGAGGTAAGTTTGTCGCTTTAGATGCCAGAGGTTCACGGTTCAAACCTAGCTAGGCATGAATGTTTCGTGAAATGTTAGTTGCAAAAAATTTAATGGTAATTCTTAAAAATGAAATATGATGTGAGATCGCCCAAATGAATCTTAAAATCACTTGGTACCATAAGGTTATTGTTTTTTAATTAAAATACGAAAGTAAATCGGTCCATTCTTCTATAAACTCTTTCATTGATCCATTTGGTAGTCTGTACACCAGAAGAAGTCTGGACGAATGGTTAGCATCTAGGTGCACCGTATAATCACAAGATTCAAATTAGTATTGTCCTCGTTCTGTGAAATTTTTAAAGTGTTCTTAAGCAGAATTCAGTAGTGTAGAAACATTGGTTCTGCAGCAGAACCAATGTTTGGTTCTGCAGCAGAATCGGCAGATGGTAGACAGACGGTAACTTTTTTTTCCATTTCCCACACTCTCATGCATACACACATATACCAACACCATGATAAACTGTTTTGCTTATTTTGTAATAAGTGGCGGCCGCTCTTAAAAGAGCAGCCTGGAGTTGAAACTCCTCACTGTTGGTTCTGCTGCAGTGACGTCACTGCAGCAGAACCGGCGCCGTTTCTACTGCAGTGCAGTAGATTCGCATGCCGTTTCTGCTGCAGTAGAACCGCATGCCGTTTCTGCTACAGGGGAGAGTGTGTGACGACATTGATCACGTGTAAACGAAACGTCATTTCTGCATTTGTTTACGCGATTGGAGTTGAAATAACGGACTTCCGCTGAAGTGTGAAAATGGAACGTTTGAAAGGAGGGGGGAGAAAATATTTATTTTAGGCTTGTGAGGGTGTTTTTTTTTTGGAAAAAAGTTTCAAGGCGACACCATAAAGTGCCTATTGGAAGGTAAGTTTTTTCCCTTTTTTTTCTTCTTTTTTTAAAGCATTTTCCACACTCTCATACATACACACACATACCAACACCAGGACCAGAGTTAGCGTTTCATTTCATAAGCCCTCATAGGTATTTTTTTAACCCCCCAGGATCGTGATATGACTAACTTCAAGAGTGTATAACTTTAAAACTACTTGGTCGATTTGTATGAAAATTTCACTGTTTGATTCAGTTTTATGTAAAGTTTTGTTATAAAGTGGTCACAGGCTATTTGCGCATGTGGCTGTATGCATAATTTGACATACCGCCATTTAAACTTTGTAAAAAGTGAAAAAGTGAGATAACTTTCACTGTAGTTGACCGATTTACATGAAAATTTCACCATTTGATTCAGTTTTATGTAAAGTTTTATTATAAAGTAATCATAGGCTATTTGCGCAGGTGGCTGTATCTATTTTTGTGACATGCCGCCATTTTAACTTTGTAAAACTGGGATAACTTTCGTTATACTTGACCGATTTACATGAAAATTTCACTGTTTTATTCAGTTTTATATCTAGTTTTAATATTAAGTAGTCATGGGCTAGTTGCACCGTTGGCTGTATGCATCATGGATTCACATTAAAAGTTTAACTTAAAGTGAGATAACTTTTGTTATGACTGACCAATTTGAATGAAAATTTCACTGTTTGATTCAGTTTTATGTAAAGTTTTAACATTAAGTAGTCACAGGCTATTTACACCGGTGGCTGTATGCATAATGTGACATGCCGCCATCTTAATTTTGTAAAAAGTGAAAAAATGGAATAACTTTCGCTATAGTTGGTTGATTTGCATGAAACGTTCACTGTTTGGTTCAGTTTTATATCTAGTTTATTATAATGTAGTCATGGGATATTTGCGCAGCTGGCTGTATGCATTTTTGTAACAGGCCGCTATTTTAACTTTGTTATCGTTATCGTTATGGTTGACCGATTTGAATGACAATTTCACCATTGGATTCAGTTTGATGTCTTAGTTTACAGTAGTCTGCATAGGTGGTTGTTGGAATGACGGGCGCCCAACATTCAAACATGTGTTTGAATCATTTTTTTTAGGAACATATTACGTCAAACTATTGTTCAACAAGTTGTTTAACAATTGTACAACAATTGTTCAACAAGCTGTTGTTCAGCATGTTGTTGAACAAGTTGAACATGTTCAACATGTTCAACAAGTTGAACATGTTCAACATGTTCAACATGTTGCTGAACAAGTTGAACATGTTCAAAATGTTCAACATGTTGTTGAACAAGTTTAACATGTTCAACATGTTCAACATTTTGTTGAACAAGTTCAACATGTTGAACATGTTCAACATGCTGTTGAACAAGTTGAACATGTTGAACATGTTCAGCAACATGTTGTTTAACAAGTTGTTGTTCAACATGTTGTAGTTCAAGCAAAAATAAAACAAGACATATGTTGAATAGTTTTATTAATACACTTAAATACACACAGCTTAAATCTATAACAATATTACAGCATTTGTTGATTTACAAAGTCTTTATTATAAAGTTTAGTCAAATAAGTCTATTTTTCTTCATCTGCTTCACTCTGTTCACTGTCATCCATATCACTTTCTTCGTCGCTGCTTTCATCTTCCTCCTCCTCATCTAGAAGTTCTTCAAAGAATGCATCGTTTCTTCTTATAGCCGCCTTTAGTGCCTTTGAATACTCGTAATGTTTTTCATCAACAAAGTAATTAAAGTCTTCAAAAATGGTTTGATGTTCGTTTTGTTCTAGACGTTGGGCATATTTGAACAGTCTCATAAACAGTTGTTCAAGTCGACGCTTATAAATGGGTCGAAAGTCATCACTTGCTATTTCACGCGCATCACCTGCGCAAATAGCCTATGATTACTTTATAATAAAACTTTACATAAAACTGAATCAAATGGTGAAATTTTCATGTAAATCGGTCAACTATAGTGAAAGTTATCTCACTTTTTCACTTTTTACAAAGTTAAAATGGCGGTATGTCAAATTATGCATACAGCTACATGCGCAAATAGCCTGTGACCACTTTATAACAAAACTTTACATAAAACTGAATCAAACAGTGAAATTTTCATACAAATCGACCAAGTAGTTTTAAAGTTATACACTCTTGAAGTTAGTCATATCACGATCCTGGGGGGTTAAAAAAATACCTATGAGGGCTTATGAAATGAAACGCTAACTCTGGTCCTGGTGTTGGTATGTGTGTGTATGTATGAGAGTGTGGAAAATGCTTTAAAAAAAGAAGAAAAAAAGGGAAAAAACTTACCTTCCAATAGGCACTTTATGGTGTCGCCTTGAAACTCATGTGAGCTTTTTTCCAAAAAAAAAAAAACACCCTCACAAGCCTAAAATAAATATTTTCTCCCCCCCCCCCCCCCTCCTTTCAAACGTTCCATTTTCACACTTCAGCGGAAATCCGTTATTTCAACTCCAATCGCGTAAACAAATGCAGAAATGACGTTTCGTTTACAAGTCATCAATGTCGTCACACACTCTCCCCTGCAGCAGAAACGGCATGCGGTTCTACTGCAGCAGAAACGGCATGCGGATCTACTGCACTGCAGTAGAAACGGCGCCGGTTCTGCTGCAGTGACGTCACTGCAGCAGAACCAACAGTGAGGAGTTTCAACTCCAGGCTGCTCTTTTAAGAGCGGCCGCCACTTATTACAAAATAAGCAAAACAGTTTATCATGGTGTTGATATATGTGTGTATGCATGAGAGTGTGGGAAATGGAAAAAAAAAGTTACCGTCTGTCTACCATCTGCCGATTCTGATGCAGAACAAAACATTGGTTCTGCTGCAGAACCAAACATTGGTTCTGCTGCAATGCAGCAGAACCAATGTCTCTACACTACTGAATTCCAATGCCTCCACCTGTGGGATTATGTTGAAACGAATGCTTAAATGTGCACCGGGATATAGTGGTACTGTCAACATTGGTATTGTTATTACTATGATTATTATTATCATTGCTGTGGTGTCATACATTGAAGGCAAATGTACAATGAAAATAAATTATATGTTATATATGTGTTTTTATTGATATGATCATTATTATCACCATTAAAATTATTATTATTATTATTATCATTGCTTTTGATGTATTTTCATTGCATTACCGATTGAAATAACGGATTTAACAAGCATTATCAATCATTATCAATATGTCATTATTTATTTACTACTTCATTATTTATTATTTTATTTATTTACTTTTTTACAGATGAAAAAGTATAAGTGAAACTCAAAAATCGGCTTGAGAGCTTTTTTACCCCTGAGTGTCCTAAGTGGACCGTACCTTTTTTTACCCCTGATTGCCCTAAGTGGACCGTACCTTTTTTTACCCCTGAGTGTCCTAAGTGGACCGTACCTTTTTTTACCCCTGAGTGTCCTAAGTGGACCGTACCTTTTTTTATCCCTGAGTGCCCTAAGTGGACCGTACCTGTAGCAAATGTTGCCACGATCCGCTGAAAACTGAAAGAGGAGTAGCAAAAAATAACAGTTGACGGAGGGACGGACATTTTTTTCATCGCGTCATAACAAAAATTTTACTGCATACGTGAATTTTCAGGGGAAAGATAGCTGTGCCTGTTTAAGTTGATTCTGTCAAAACTATAGAAAACAATGTAAAAACAAGTCTAAAATTTACTCATATGTAAGGCCATTTCAAATTTTGGGGGAGGAAGTCGCCAAAAACTGGACTCCAAACAAGTTATCAGAAAGCCGAGAAAAGCATCACTCTGGTGCAGCTGTGTATAGTTTGGAATCGCTCACAGCATCAGGGATTAAGGATGGGGTGGAGGGAGCACTGCGTCAGATTGTGTGTCTGCACTGACGAGTAGGGATTAAACATTAGCTTGCTGAGTAACATAGTTCTTGAAAATGTCATTCATTGGTCGTTTCGTTTTTCTCTTTTTACGTTTATTATAATTGAAAATTCACCGAAAAGGCTTCCAAATAAAGGAGAGTGGGGGAGGGGGGGTGTATAGCGGGCCAGAATAGTCTGTTACACCGAGGGTGGAGAGTCCGGCAGGGCTTTTCATCTGGGAAATGTCGAGCCTCGCAAACCCCAACCGTATAAAAGCAATGCGGGCAGTAAACTGAAAATCTCATCAAAACTGTGAATCCCAGTTGATATCAATGGTATTCATGAACTTCTCACAGATGCGTGGTTTTATGTCCTTGACACATTACTGCCGTGCGCAGGGATGAAAACAAAAGACGTGGAAACATGAAGAATCCACCTGGATGTAAGAGAATGAAAAAAAGCCCAAATGTATTCCCGAAAAATGTAGATTTTATTTCGTAAACATTCATAAATTATATAGTTCATAGCACAGATGGACGGAATTACTGGACAATACAACTTACATGACGATCACTCGCTTTCAAAAAAAAAAACCGCTTCAATTCTGTAGAAGACGGCGAAAGGAACACCCCCTCTCCCTCCCCTAAGACGGCGACAGGAACATCCCCCCCCTAAGACGGCGAAAGGAACACCCCCTCCCCTCCCCTAAGACGGCGACAGGAACACCCCCCTTCCCTAAGGCGGCGAAGGGAACACCCCCTCCCCCTCCCCTAAGACGGCGAAAGGAACACCCCCTCCCCTCCCCTAAGACGGCGAAAGGAACACCCCCCTCCCCCTCCCCTTAGACGGCGAAAGGAACACCCCCTCCCCTCCCCTAAGACGGCGACAGGAACACCCCCCCCCAAGGCGGCGAAGGGAACACCCCCCTCCCCTAAGACGGCGAAAGGAACACCCCCTCCCCTCCCCTAAGACGGCGAAAGGAACACCCCCTCCCCTCCCCTAAGACGGCGACAGGAACACCCCCTCCCCTAAGGCGGCGAAGGGAACACCCCTCCCCCTCTCCTAAGACGGCGAAAGGAACACCCCCTCCCCTCCCCTAAGACGGCGAAAGAAACACCCCCCTCCCCTAAAAACCGCGACAGGAACACCCCTCCCCCTCCCCTAAGACGGCGACAGGAACACCCCCTCCCCTTCCCTAAGACGGTGAAAGGAACACCCCCCCCCCCCTCCATTAAGACGGCGAATGGGGAGGGGCAGTGACTGATATCTTCCACCATTGAAATCGTCGCTGTAAGGAAAAGGAAGCGACAGACCTTCTTGGCGGGTCGCAAGAGATTTCAAATGTTCACAGCTAACTCGTAAGAGTGGTCCAAATAAAAGTCTGGGAGCCATCGGCTACAACACCAGTCTATCGTCCTCCCCTTCATTCGCTACAAGACCAGTCTATCGTCCTCCCCTTCATTCGCTACAAGACCAGTCTATCGTCCTCCTCTTCACTGGCACCTTTCTTCAAGGCGTTGTCCAGTTGATTTTCTTCAGCCAATCCCCGGAAATGCTGCAAATAAAAGAGTCATTGATCTTAATATTCATTCTCGTAAAAACATACGCATACTGTCCCTTCACGACTAAACAATTACACACGGGGGTTGGTAAGTGACAACATCTGTAACGACACACTGTACGGCTGTAACCTTTACAAGATGATCAGACAACAAAGATATGTCGGCAGGCAACAAGTTTACAACAACAGAAAACAACATTCCGCGTCCGTCAAGTGAGTGAAGTGTGCAAGGGCGAGTTCTAGGGAAGACTCGGAAGACGTACGACCGGACGTCAAAGCCGGGCCGAGTAGTGAGGGCAATGATCCGGATACAGTCATGCATTGAGTCCCTGGATACAACCACGAGGACGCATGCACCGCAGAAAACAACCACGGGCACGCATGCACCCCAGTATACAAACACGTGCACGCATGCACCCCAGTATACAACCACGGGCACGCATCACCCCAGTACACAACCACGGGCACGCATGCACCCCAGTATACAACCACGGGCACGCATGCACCCCAGTATACAACCACGTGCACGCATGCACCCCAGTATACAACCACGTGCACGCATGCACCCCAGTATATAACCACGTGCACGCATGCACCCCAGTATATAACCACGGGCACGCATGCACCCCAGTATACAACCACGTGCACGCATGCACCGCAGTATACAACCACGGGCACGCATGCACCCCAGTATATAACCACGTGCACGTATGCACCCCAGTATACAACCACGGGCACGCATGCACCCCAGTATACAACCACGTGCACGTATGCACCCCAGTATACAACCACGGGCACGCATGCACCCCAGTATACAACCACGTGCACGCATGCACCCCAGTATACAACCACGGGCACGCATGCACCCCAGTATACAACCACGTGCACGCATGCACCCCAGTATACAACCACGGGCACGCATGCACCCCAGTATATAACCACGTGCACGCATGCACCCCAGTATACAACCACGGGCACGCATGCACCCCAGCACACAACCACGGGCACGCATGCACCCCAGTACACAACCACGTGAACGCATGCACCCCAGTACACAACCACGTGCACGTATGCACCCCAGTATACAACCACGGGCACGCATGCACCCCAGTATACAACCACGTGCACGCATGTACCCCAGTATATAACCACGAGCGAAAGAGCAGGTGCTGGCTTGCCTGAGAGCTCTTGAATGCCGAATACAAGGTGAAGAGGACGTGGAGCGACTGTATGCGAGACTTGTGCACCGGTATGTCCAGCAACGCTGCAACGAAACACACGACGCCGTCAATATTCTCCCGTTACTCTTCTGTCTTAAAATGTGTTAAAAAAAATGGTTCTTTTCCGGTCACCAGCATCATCAAAAGCGCCAAACTTACATATTTAAATGGACAAAATAAAATATTTAAATTGAAAAATACAGTATTAAACGTATCCTTGTTCCATTAACGTGGAGTTTAAAGGAAAAATTTCCATATCCACATTAATCTGGAACACCACCTTCCCCCTCGCCCATGCGCATCTTGACGTCAAAGTCAGATCTAGAAGACCCAGGTGGACAGTGCCCCCCCCCTACCCCCGAACCCACGCACTCCTTGACACCACCGTCATACTACAAACCAGGTCGGCGTGGGTGACGAGGTTACAGTCCCTCCCCCTCCCCTCGACCTGATCCGGGACACGCGCTTCTTGATGCCACCGTCATACCACAGATCATACCAACGCAGGTCACCAGATCACAGCCCACCCCCTCCCCCCTCCCACTCTCACATCACAGATCATACCGACGCAGGTCACCAGATCACAGCCCACCCCTTCCCCCTTCCCACCGTCAAACCACAGATCATGTCGACGCAGGTCACCAGATCACAGCCCATCCCCTCCCCCCTCCCACCGTCATACCACAGATCATACCGACGCAGGTCACCAGATCACAGCCCCCACCCCCTCCCCCCTCCCACTGTCATATCACAGATCATTCCGACGCAGGTCACCAGATCACAGCCCCCACCCCCTTCCCCCTCCCACTGTCACATCACAGATCATACCAACGCAGGTCACCAGATCACAGCCCACCCCCTGCCCCCGTCATACCACAAATCATAATGACGCAGGTCACCAGATCACAGCCCACCCCCTCCCCCCTCCCACCGTCACACCACAGATCATACCGACGCAGGTCACCAGATCACAGCCCACCCCCTGCCCCCTCCCACCGTCATACCACAGATCACATCGATGCAGGTCACCAGATCACAGCCCACCCCCTCCCCCCTCCCACCGTCATACCACAGATCATATCGACGCAGGTCACCAGATCACAGCCCACCCCCTGCCCCCTCCCACCGTCACACCACAGATCACATCGATGCAGGTCACCAGTTCACAGCCCACCCCCTCCCCCCTCCCACCGTCATACCACAGATCATACCGACGCAGGTCACCAGATCACAGCCCACCCCCTCCCCCCTCCCACCGTCATACCACAGATCATACCGACGCAGGTCACCAGATCACAGCCCACCCCCTCCCCCCTCCCACCGCCATACCACAGATCACATCGATGCAGGTCACCAGATCACAGAAAACCCCCTCCCCCCTCCCACCGTCATACCACAGATCATACCGACGCAGGTCACCAGTTCACAGCCCACCCCCTGCCCCCTCCCACCGTCATACCACAGATCATACCGACGCAGGTCACCAGATCACAGCCCACCCCCTCCCCCCTCCCACCGTCACACCACAGATCACATCGATGCAGGTCACCAGATCACAGCCCACCCCCTCCCCCCCTCCCACCGTCATACCACAGATCATATCGACGTAGGTGGCGAGGTCGCAGTCGGTCTCGGCCGTCGGCAGCGACACTTCCTTCAGCAGCTCCTCAAATTCGGCCGGCCACTCCTGCATCAGCGAGTCTATGTCCGGCATGTTCCTGCAAACATGTCACACAATAAGGGCAAAACATGCTACACAATAAGGGCAAAACATTTCAGGTTTAGGAGAATTTCATTCGGAATATTGTATTGTTTTTTGTTTGTTTTTTTTTTTAATTACTGTATTTATTTAACGTCGTCACTGCGGGGTAATTACTGGGTACGAACATAGCATAAAGCGCATTGCGTGCCATCAGGCTGAGCTTCATGGGACGCTCATTTTCTATAATGTACACTGGGTGCCAGCCTAGAGCGGTTCAGACACAAGACACTCACTTTGTATAGGTCTTGGGTCAACTCATCCCAATGCCAACTCATCCCAGGCCAACTCATCCCACCCTGAAAGTCAACTCATCCCACTTTACATACCAACTCATCCCACCCTGAAAGTCAACTCATCCTACCAACCGACTCATCCCACATTATTTTTTTTGAAGTTTTTATTATTCGGAAATGATAAGTAATAATAGAAATATTTCTAGTTGAAACAAAACTTTATTAAATAATCTCAGTCTCTTCGCATGACAATCTTATCATCACTTTTTACACACCATAATCCTTTTCAGAATAACAACCTCGATATGTCACACACCTTTTTTTACACACCCCAAACTTTTTTTCAGTTTTTTTTTTTTTTTTTTTTTGCTTTTCAGAATGTCAACCACGATGTGTCACACACACTTTTTACACACCACAAACTTTTCCAGTTTTTAAGTTTTGTTTCTTATCAGTCGGTACTTGGCGCGTAAATTCTACCGACTGCTTTCAAAAGCCTGGAGGCTGAGCGGGACCCGGTTCTGCACTCCTCCCAGTACTGGGTGATTTTCGCCGAAACTGCCCGATACTTCCTACGTTCTGATTGCAATTGGAATTTGTCACAATGCCACAAGGGCAAGCATAGTTTCTGTGATTTTATGTAATTCAAAACATAAAAGAGCAGATCACATACTTTGGTGCTTGCATCCCAATTGCAATTTGCCACAAGGCAACATGGTTCTTGCGATTCAAAACATGAAAAGGTATATTTTGGTGTCCGGTTGAATGGCTAAGCTCAAGTGCAATTATTTTTCAAAGCATTGTCTCTGTCTCAATCATTGTTTAAAATCGTTTTTGGTGTCTGGATGAATTGGTAAGCTCAAGTGCAATTCATATTTCAAAGCATTCCCCCTGTCTCATCTATCGTTTAAAATCTCAATACTCATTTTTAATATGTACCCAAGATATGAGTTTAATTGCAATTTACTACATAACACACGACAATGTGGCTTATGTGATTTCATAAACTGGATACATAAAAGGGGAGATAAAAATTTCGGTATTGGGATGAGTTGGTTGGTGGGATGAGTTGACTTCCAGGGTGGGATGAGTTGGTATGAAAAAAGTGGGATGAGTTGACCAAAGTGGGATGAGTTGGCATTGGGATGAGTTGGCATTGGGATGAGTTGACCAAACCCCTTTGTATAATGTACACTGGGTGCCAGCCTACAGGGGTTCGGTTGTGGGACGCTCACTTTTTGCAATGTACATCGGTTACCAGCCTACTGTGGTTCCGTTGTGAGACACTCACTTTGTATAGTGCACATGGGGGTGCCAGCCTAATGCGGGTTCAGCTTTGAGACACTCACTTTGTATAGTGTACGTTGGGTGCCAGCTTGATGCGGTGTAAATCGTTGAGACTAGAAATCCAGTTGTCTATTGCCTTGGTATTTTTCTCTGCTCCCTCCAGACTCTTCACGTTCTAGAATTTAATCACGACCCTTGCTTTGCACAACGTAAACTGAATCATTTAATTAACCACATTATTAATGCAAAAAAAAAAAAAAAAAGTTTTGAATGCATGTTATCTCAATCTCACAGATTTCAATGTAGGCTGAGCGTGTGTTGGAAAGTTACACAGAAACAAGAAAACTCGACGGCAAAACAACCGAGTTCGCTTACGACTTGCTTCATGCTGCTCTGTTTGGAGACGGCCCTCAGCTGAAGGTCAAGGACGGTGGGGTCAGACTGTCTGGCGCACGGCTCGTCCAGCACCGTCAGGCCAAGCGTCTCGCTCTTGTGATCTGGCCGCGGAATCTGAAGACGAAAAAGGCGTGCGATCATTGAATGCTTTCCTCGCCTAACTGCTGTTAAAATGGACAGGTGATACACATATCGTGTGTTTTCGTGAATCTGGACAAGGCCAAGGCACGTATTGACAAAGCTCCAGTGCCTAGACGTTTAGGCCACGAAATACTTTAGGCCCGCAAGTGAGAGGTTTAGGCCTGGGGACGGTTAGGCCTGAAACGTATAAGTCCAGGTCGTTAGAAAGCCATTATTTTACTATAAACTGTCAATTCACTTCTTTGGTTAAACGCTTTTTTTTTCTCCAGTATCTAACTGATTGCGGGAAGGTTTTTTTGTCGAGTAAAATTGCTTTCCTTAAGCTGTGTGTCATATTTTACATACCACAATCCGCTCAACTTGTTCATATCATAAGGGCTAAAACGCTTCGGATATTTTATGCAATTATGATTGTGTATGTACAAAATGTGTAACTAAAATGCACGAATTTTTAAATGTATTGAATGTTTATCTAAACTACAACGCGGTTCTCAAAAAAAAAAGAGAGAGACAAAATGCAGCGGAATTAAAAAAACTAACGCACTTGGAACATTCAGTTCCTTCAAAAACTGTGATTTTTATTGGATGAAAAATATTCCAAGGGTGCTCGTACAATTTCAGGTACTCGCGGCCTCGACATTCCTTCGGATGCTCAAAGAACATTTAATTGCAATTTAAATTTGATAGAAGCGAAAGCAATAACAATCAAAACATGAACGGCCGTCACCTGTCACGTAACTTAATATGCATGGAAGGTTTTACTTTCCAGCTGGTTGATAAGCTACAGCAATGGGGCCTAAACGTCTCTATGGCCTCAACTGTTTTGAGCCCAAACGTCCGGGTTCCCAAAAGTCCAGGTCCCCAAACGTCCATTTCCTCACACGTTCAGGTTCCCAAAACGTCCAGGTACCCAAACGTCCAGGTGCCCAAACGCTGAAGGTCCTAAAACGCCCAGATCCCCAGAACGTCCAGGGCCCCAAACGCCCCGGTGCCTGGTTACATATTTGACAGACTACTTTGCTTCATTCTTTTAAAGTTTTATTCCTCTTTTGAATTAAAGATGAATAAATTGAATAAATTTAACTACTAAACAGTTACGGTAACATTTGATCACAGTTAATATATTTTACATTGTTATTACTCGCAGTGCCCATTTTTCGAGAAATCTTAATGTGTTTAAGAACTCTGCGCATATTTTGTGAAGTACAAGATGATATGAACTGACCTTGATAAAGGCGTCTATATCCCCTACAGCGGGGATGTAGTCGGGAATGAACGGCTTGAGTTTGTGGTCAAGGTCGATCGTTTGCGGTGTGTACCTGTCAATCACACAGCTGACTAAATGGTGGTGGCAGCAAGGAGGAATGGGGGGGTGGGGAGGGGAAGGACGGGAAGGGGGAGGGGGGAAGGGGAGCGGGAAAGGGTCAAGGGGAGAAAGGGGGGAAGAGGGGAATGGGAAGGGGGAGGGGAGATGGAGGAGCGCAAGGGGGAGGGGAAGGGAAATGGTCAGGTTTATTATGCGTCCTTGGCCTATGATCAGACCTCTCTCGCGGACCGATGGATGGATTGACGTCGGCCCTAAGGATAGGTGCACAACTAGGTCCCATCAGCTTTCGATCCAATAGGTTTCAGGTTGATCGAAGCAAAACTCCGTGAGTGTCTATGAGTGTGCACGCACGCACGCACGCACAACGGGCGAAAAAAAAAAATTTTCCTCAAAATCACTTTAGTTCATTACAGAAACGCGTTTCCAGGCATTACCTGAAATTTCGATTTTGGTCAGACACGCACACACGGACAAGTCATTTACTATATGCCCTTCCGGTTTAAATCTTTTGGTTTAACTCCTACCTGGTGATGTACTGGAAGAGTTCTTTGATCTCCGGAGTGACCGCCAAATGCTCGTAGTCGGCCGGATCGTACGCTCTGTAAAGTAAAATTCATCGTCCTGGAAACTAAAGCTAATCATAACACAGCTTACAGTTCTAAACGTAACACAGCTGACAGCTCTAAACGTAACGCAGCTTACAATTCTAAACGCAACGCAGCTTAAAAGTCAAAATTCAATTCAACTTATAAATCAAGACTCACTTCAACTTGTAAATCGAAGCTCAATACAGCTTATAAACCTAAATTAGGTATACAGCTTCAGGGTTCGCGCTGGGTTCCCAGGAAAGTGAGTCAAAAAAGGAAAGTGTGACTCAGTTGGGTCCAGAAAGATTCGGTGGGTTCCGAACAAGTGAGTCATTTCGTAAAAAATGCCCAAAAAGTGGACAAAAAACCCGCCAACGTGAACCCTGAGTTTATAAACCTAAACTCGGTACAGCTTATAAACCTAAACTCGGTACAGCTTATAAACCTAAACTCGGTACAGCTTATAAACCTAAACTCGGTACAGCTTATAAACCTAAACTCGGTTCAGCTTATAAACCTAAACTAGGTACAGCTTATAAACCTAAACTCGGTACAGCTTATAAACCTAAACTCGGTACAGCTTATAAACCTAAACTCGGTTCAGCTTATAAACTTAAACTCGGTACAGCTTATAAACCTAAACTCGGTACAGCTTATAAACCTAAACTCGGTACAGCTTATAAACCTAAACTCGGTACAGCTTATAAACCTAAACTCGGTACAGCTTATAAACCTAAACTCGGTACAGCTTATAAACCTAAACTCGGTACAGCTTATAAACCTAAACTCGGTACAGCTTATAAACCTAAACTCGGTACAGCTTATAAACTTAAACTCGGTACAGCTTATAAACCTAAACTCGGTACAGCTTATAAACCTAAACTCGGTACAGCTTATAAACCTAAACTCGGTACAGCTTATAAACCTAAACTCGGTACAGCTTATAAACTTAAACTCGGTACAGCTTATAAACCTAAACTCGGTACAGCTTATAAACCTAAACTCGGTACAGCTTATAAACCTAAACTCGGTACAGCTTATAAACCTAAACTCGGTACAGCTTACCCCTCCGCTTATCCGTCCCCAGCCCTACGACACCATGGACAGGAGCATGACCCCTCCACTTGCGGCCCCCACTCCCGCGGGATCATGGACCGGAATATATAACCCCTCCACGTATTTCCCCCTCCCCCGAGGCATCATGGACAGAAGCATTACCCCTCCACTTGTCCGCCGCCCTCCTCGTCATCATCGTCATCATCGTCGTCATCGTCATCATCGTCGTCCGACGACTCGTTCTCGTCGCCCCGCTCTGCTTTCTGCGGCGGCGGCTGCTGTGTGGGCTGCATGCGCTCATCTCTCACCAGCCCGCCAGGAGCACCATGCTTCACGGAAAAACAACAATTAAACAAAGAATCAGTGACTCAGAACCTCGAAAATTCGTCAGTAAGTCGGCACAATGCTGGCGGTGCCATGATCTATGATTCGATGAGTTTCTTTCTTTTTTTAATGTGCTTCCTTAATTTTTTTCTTTTGGACATCAGAATGTGAACAACGCCGGGTACAACATGATGTGTGCCAGAGTAGGCCTGGACTCTAATGCTTTAAACAGTTTGATATGAGCAGTCACGAGCGACTTATCAGCATTAGAACACCCCTGAGCATTAGTACGAACATATCAGAGAATTCATCGGCTTTTATGCTGACGCCAGAGATAAGAAACAATCGTGGCGTTAATGGGCTAGTAACAAAACAACAGCACACAACACCGCACGCGCAGCCGGGCGACATCAAACGCAACATGTTCACGTGCATCGATTCTACGGAACCCCAAACGTCAGCAGCACCGCACATCAGCAGTACCGCACGTCAGTAACACCACACGTCAGCAGTACCGCACGTCTGCAACACCGCACGTCAGCAACACCGCACGTCAGTAAAACCACACGTCAGCAACACCATACGTCAGTAAAACCACACGTCAGCAACACCGCACGTCAGCAGCACCACACATCAGTAACACCGCACGCCAGTAAAACCACACGTCAGTCACACCACACGTCAGCAACACCGCACGTCAGTAAAACCACATGTCAGCAACACCGCACGTCAGTAAAACCACACGTCAGCAACACCGCACGTCAGCAGCACCACACATCAGTAACACCGCACGCCAGTAACACCACACGTCAGCAGTACCGCACGTCAGCAACACCGCACGTCAGCAGCACCGCACATCAGCGGCACCGCACGTTAGCAACACCACACGTCAGCAACACCGCACGTCAGCTGCACCACACGTCTGCAACACCTCACGTCAGCAACACCACACATCAGCAACACCGCACGTCTGCAACACCGCACATCTGCAACACCGCACGTAGCAAACCGCACGCCAGCAACACCACACGTCAGCAGTTCCGCACGTCAGCAACACCGCACGTCAGCAACACGAAACATCAGCAACGCCAAACATTAGCAACATCGCACGTCAGCAACACCACACATCAGCGGCACCGCACGCGAAGCCGGTCCACATCAAATGCAACATGTGTACTTCTTCGTTTCTACTGAACACCAACCGACACTAGAAAATTCGAATTAAGTTTTAATTCGTGCAGCGAAAAGTTAAAAACACTGCAAATCCCCCCCTCCACCCTGCATAAATCTGGAAAATAACAGTAAACTTTTCCAACAAGCTATTTCACCCCTAACTTCGCCAATTAAAATGCACAATATTTACACATTTAGTACGGACAATGATAAATACATTGGGTAACGCTCTCTCCTAACGCACCATCACCAACAACCGACCTGTTTTTTATTCACCTTAAAGCCTTAACGAAAAGATAAAATGTAGGTTAATATCAGTTAAAAGAACAACACCACGTTACGACAAACCACCACAAGAATCGATATAGGGAAGCATTGAGTTCTCGATTCCCAGTGTTAAGGAGTGCTACACCTATGTGTGGGGATAGCTACAACTGTGTGAGGATTGCTACACCTGTGTGTGGGGATAGCTACACTTGTGTGAGGATTGCTACACCTGTGTGAGGACTGCTACACCTGTGTGTGGGAATAGCTACACCTGTGTGTGGGGATAGCTACACCTGTGTTGGGATTGCTACACCTGTATGGGGATAGCTACACGTAGCAAACCGCACGCCAGCAACACCACACGTCAGCAGTTCCGCACGTCAGCAACACCGCACGTCAGCAACACCAAACATCAGCAACGCCAAACATTAGCAACATCGCACGTCAGCAACACCACACATCAGCGGCACCGCACGCGAAGCCGGTCCACATCAAATGCAACATGTGTACTTCTTCGTTTCTACTGAACACCAACCGACACTAGAAAATTCGAATTAAGTTTTAATTCGTGCAGCGAAAAGTTAAAAACACTGCAAATCCCCCCCCTCCACCCTGCATAAATCTGGAAAATAACAGTAAACTTTTCCAACAAGCTATTTCACCCCTAACTTCGCCAATTAAAATGCACAATATTTACACATTTAGTACGGACAATGATAAATACATTGGGTAACGCTCTCTCCTAACGCACCATCACCAACAACCGACCTGTTTTTTATTCACCTTAAAGCCTTAACGAAAAGATAAAATGTAGGTTAATATCAGTTAAAAGAACAACACCACGTTACGACAAACCACCACAAGAATCGATATAGGGAAGCATTGAGTTCTCGATTCCCAGTGTTAAGGAGTGCTACACCTATGTGTGGGGATAGCTACAACTGTGTGAGGATTGCTACACCTGTGTGTGGGGATAGCTACACTTGTGTGAGGATTGCTACACCTGTGTGAGGACTGCTACACCTGTGTGTGGGAATAGCTACACCTGTGTGTGGGGATAGCTACACCTGTGTTGGGATTGCTACACCTGTATGGGGATAGCTACACCTGTGTAAGGTTTGCTACACATATGTTAGGGATTGCTACATCCGTGCTAAGGATTGCTTCACCTGTGTTAGGGAGTGCCGCACCTTTGTTAGGGATTGCTACACCTGTCTTAGGACTGCTTCACCTGTGTCAGAGAAAGCTACATCTGTGTCAGGGAGTGCTACACCTGTGTCAGGGAAAGCTACACCTGTGTCAGGGATAGCTACCCCTGTGTTAAGGGTTAGTACAGCTAATTAAGGGGTTCCTACACAAATGCTATCGCCGAATGAAATGTTACCAGCTGAAAAATCAAAGAATTAGTTTGCACATGTACATAGTGATGCAAAGTCATTCGAATTTTATTAAGTATATCGCTGGCCTAAATGACGTTGTAAACACGTTTGACTTGCTGACCTGTGGTATACTGCCAACAAAATACCACTCCATATGCCACTCAAAACTCACCGTTGAAAGTTCTGTAACGATTCGTTATTTAACTGGCTTGATAGTAGTTTTCCCTGCAATGTTATTTGGGAGGCTCCAGTGCTCCAAATTTTCCACAGCAACGAAAAGGACGGTGTACTTCAACAAGAATCAGAGACTGCTCCAAACTCACACATTGAGAGAAGCGTGCGACAGTGTGTGCAAGAAAAACTACAAGAATACTACATAACATCACGTTAGGTGCGCGTCGGGAGGGGGGAGGGGGGAGGGGTGACAACAACGTGTCCGCTACACCTACGACTACTACCTCGGGTGCTTCGTCACTCTCATCATCATCGTCCTCGTCGTCCTCGTCGTCCTCGTCGTCATGGTGACCATACATGGGCTAAAATGACAAGTGCACAGCCCACTGTTCACAACTCCACGCCTCAACACAACAGCCAAGGAGCAACGGCATTATTGTTAACAACTTAGAAGAGATGCAACTCAGCTGCCGTGACATTGCTCTTAACAACCGCAGAGAAATACGACTCAGCTGCCGTGACATTGCTCTTAACAACCCCACAGAAATACGACTCAGCTGCCGTGACATTGCTCTTGACAACCCCACAGAAATACGACTCAGCTGCCGTGATATTGCTCTTAACAACCCCAGAGAAATACGACTCAGCTGCCGTGACATTGCTCTTGACAACCGCAGAGAAATACGACTCAGCTGCCGTGACATTGCTCTTAACAACCCCAGAGAAATACGACTCAGCTGCCGTGACATTGCTCTTGACAACCCCAGAAAAATACGACTCAGCTGCCGTGACATTGCTCTTAACAACCCCAGAGAAATACGACTCAGCTGCCGTGATATTGCTCTTAACAACCCCAGAGAAATACGACTCAGCTGCCGTGACATTGCTCTTGACAACCCCAGAAAAATACGACTCAGCTGCCGTGACATTGTTCTTAACAACCCCAGAGAAATACGACTCAGCTGCCGTGACATTGCTCTTGACAACCCCAGAAAAATACGACTCAGCTGCCGTGACATTGCTCTTAACAACCCCAGAGAAATACGACTCAGCTGCCGTGACATTGCTCTTAACAACCCAAGAGAAATACGACTCAGCTGCCGTGACATTGCTCTTAACAACCCCAGAGAAATACGACTCAGCTGCCGTGACATTGCTCTTGACAACCGCAGAGAAATACGACTCAGCTGCCGTGACATTGCTCTTAACAACCCCAGAGAAATACGACTCAGCTGCCGTGACATTGCTCTTAACAACACCAGAGAAATACGACTCAGCTGCCGTGACATTGCTCTTGACAACCCAAGACAAATACGACTCAGCTGCCGTGGCATTGCTCTTAACAACCGCAGAGAAATACGACTCAGCTGCCGTGACATTGCTCTTAACAACCCCAGAGAAATACGACTCAGCTGCCGTGACATTGCTCTTAACAACCCCAGAGAAATACGACTCAGCTGCCGTGACATTGCTCTAAACAACCCCAGAGAAATACGACTCAGCTGCCGTGACATTGCTCTTAACAACCCCAGAGAAATACGACTCAGCTGCCGTGACATTGCTCTTGACAACCCCAGAGAAATACGACTCAGCTGCCGTGACATTGCTCTTGACAACCCCAGAGAAATACGACTCAGCTGCCGTGACATTGCTCTTGACAACCCCAGAGAAATACGACTCAGCTGCCGTGACATTGCTCTTTACAACCCCAGAGAAATACCACTCAGCTGCCGTGACATTGCTCTAAACAACCCCAGAGAAATACGACTCAGCTGCCGTGACATTGCTCTTAACAACACCAGAGAAATACGACTCAGCTGCCGTGACATTGCTCTTGACAACCCAAGACAAATACGACTCAGCTGCCGTGGCATTGCTCTTAACAACCGCAGAGAAATACGACTCAGCTACCGTGACATTGCTCTTGATAACCCCAGAGAAATACGACTCAGCTGCCATGACATTGCTCTTAACAAGCCCAGAGAAATACGACTGAGGGTTACAAAGGGAAACGTACCGAAACCAGCATTCAATGGAGCGCAGAGGGCCATTTTATAACTTCATAAAGTGCAATAAATGCGGTTTATGTTCCAACAATAAAAAATATGGAAATTTTCATAACTTTCCCATAACTAACCAAAATGTTCTCATTGGACACAACTTTCGTCCGTGTTCAGATGGGTTAAGCGTTTCTACAGCAGCCGTCTTACAGACAGTTCTAACATGTGTGCAACCCTGGGTGGATTCCAAACACCGGGCTATTACAAGACAATCATGCTGGGGAAAAATCGCATGCAGTGCACCGCACGAAACGACACGGAATTAGCATTCAACGGCCAGTGCGTGAAACACACTCAGTACGCCATGCCATACATGCCCTACAGACCGTCAGGTCACGTGTTATTACACACACTGTTTGCACCAATCAAATCATGCATAACTCGAATCCGGTAAATACACATTTAAGAGGCCAACTGAGGCGCCAATACCCCAGTAATACAGTCAATCACGTTTAATTTTACAGGTTTATACGAAAGACTCTTTGAACTATCAAATCTTAGAACAAACTTTTTCTGATTGTTATAATAATAATCTCTTTCTAATGTGTAAACGATCAACTCAAAACTACTTCAAATTAAAAAAAGACTTATTCAAAATAAACTGCTCGTTCAAATTAAACGTGCATGACTGTTCGCCAAAAACCAATAAATAAATAATAAGATAATTAAATAGATGAACAAAATGCGCGATGTTCTCCACACACCTGTTGCTGCTGTGGGGGACCGCCCATTGCAGGGGTGCCTGTGTCGAACTCCTCATCTGACTGGTCGGACATCCTCGAATCAGCTTGCGGCGGTGTGTTGCCACGGCTACGCTGAGCTGAAACCGCCATTTTTCAGTTCATTATTTAATCATTACTTTGCTACAGAACCATATTAAATTAAATTTCCTACTCACAGTCTTGACTATGTAACAGGAAAAGAGAGCCATTTGTTTTAAAAACGCCATTTTTAACGAAAAGAGACAAACTACTTGTTGTTTCTTGGATACTTTAACGGTATCGGTACTTAGCGAGGTAGTACATAAAATACCTCTGCAATTAAAATTTTTTGAATGGACCACCACTATCAATATTTTAGTCATCAGTAGATTATTATTATTATTATTATTATTATTATTATTATTATTATTATTATTATTATTATTATTATTATTATTATTACTTTTTTGATTAAAATGAAAATGCCTTTTTAAAACCATGTGTATTGTGTAATCAGGCTTTCTAACAATGCACTACAAAAATACTGTTACTTAAAATGTAAAATCTTAATAACAGACATTCATATGCTTTGTCAAGAGGAAAAGCCAAGAGGAACGTGTGTTTATCATAGGTTTTAAGTAACACTAGTATTGCTAATCCACACAACACAAACACTATCAATTTTATAAAGGTGTGAAAAACAAATAGCCAATCAAAAAATGATAAAAATAAGACTCACATTTATCTGAAGTAAGCAGTATCAGCTGACACAAATGGTTTACAAGCCACAGAGACAAACACGGATAAACCAAAAGCTCAGTCAAGGTGACAAAACAACGACTGCTTCAAATATAGCGCCATTCTTCGGGACAGTCACACAGGGCGACTAACACACAGATCGTCTACAGCGCAATAGCCGGGTCCCCTTCACATATTGTAATAATGTTCAATCGAAACAGCTACCAAGATAAGTCGAAACATCCCACATTAAGCTTTGTGTGGGAGCACCCAGAAAGATATAGCTGGGAGTACTGGGGTATAGCTGCGGTTATATATTAATAAGTCAACACAAGGCAAGCAGCAAACACTACAGCAAAGCAATGATCAAGTAAGAAAGAAAACACGTGTTAATGGTCACGTATCAAGCACGTCACACGCTATTTACAAAAAAAAAGATGAGGAACTAACGCTTGTCTAGTGCTCCTGTTGAGCCACTACCTTCGTAACCGGGGTAGTTTCTGGCGACTGGGGAGTAGACACTGGGCACGTCCTCGGCGTCCGGAACCTCGAGGCTTTCGTCATAGGGCTGGTTCTGGTGGTTGATTACACCCTGGGACACGTCACGGGGCACACAGAACAAACAACATATCAGTACCAATTTGCTACTGTGAAATCAGCCTTGGAGCTTGTACCCCCGCGCGTGTTAGTTTTCTGGAGGGCTATGACCAATGTTGTCACGTTCGATTGTCATATGACATCCTGTTTTGCTGGGGATCGGGGGACAACTAGGCCTTAAAATCAGCTAGGCCAACGTGTGGGCCAACTGCGCCTCAGGTCATCTAGAACTCTGTACAACGTGTCGGGCCAACTATGCCTCAGGTCATCTAGAACTCGGTCCAACGTGTCGAGCCAACTATGCCTCGGGTCATCTAGAACTCTGTACAATGTGTCGAGCCAACTATGCCTCGGGTCACCTAGAACTCTGTACAATGTGTCGCACCAACTATACCTCGGGTCACCTAGAACTCTCTGCAACGTGTCGGGCCAACTGCGCCTCAGGTCATCTAGAACTCTGTACAACGTGTCGGGCCAACTATGCCTCGGGTCATCTGAAACTCTGTACAATGTGTCGGACCAACTATGCCTCAGGTCATCTAGAACTCGGTCCAACGTGTCGAGCCAACTATGCCTCGGGTCATCTAGAACTCTGTACAACGTATCGGGCCAACTATGCCTCGGGTCATCTAGAACTCTGTACAACGTGTCGGACCAACTATACCTCGGGTCACCTAGAACTCTGTGCAACGTGTCGGGCCAACTGCGCCTCAGGTCATCTAGAACTCTGTACAACGTGTCGGGCCAACTATGCCTCGGGTCATCTAGAACTCTGTACAATGTGTCGGAACAACTATACCTCGGGTCACCTAGAACTCTCTGCAACGTGTCGGACCAACTATGCCTCGGGTCATCTAGAACTCTGTACAACGTGTCGGGCCAACTGCGCCTCAGGTCATCTAGAACTCTGTACAATGTGTCGAGCCAACTATGCCTCGGGTCATCTAGAACTCTGTACAATGTGTCGGACCAACTATACCTCGGGTCACCTAGAACTCTGTGCAACGTGTCGGGCCAACTATGCCTCGGGTCATCTAGAACTCTGTACAACGTGTCGGGCCAACTGCGCCTCAGGTCATCTAGAACTCTGTACAACGTATCGGGCCAACTATGCCTCGGGTCACCCAGAACTCTGTACAACGTATCGGGCCAACTATGCCTCGGGTCATCTAGAACTCTGTACAATGTGTCGGACCAACTATACCTCGGGTCACCTAGAAGTCTGTGCAACGTGTCGGGCCAACTATGCCTCGGGTCATCTAGAACTCTGTACAACGTGTCGGGCCAACTGCGCCTCAGGTCATCTAGAACTCTGTACAATGTGTCGAGCAAACTATGCCTCGGGTCATCTAGAACTCTGTACAATGTGTCGGACCAACTATACCTCGGGTCACCTAGAACTCTGTGCAACGTGTCGGGCCAACTGCGCCTCAGGTCATCTAGAACTCTGTACAACGTGTCGGGCCAACTATGCCTCGGGTCATCTAGAACTCTGTACAATGTGTCGGACCAACTATACCTCGGGTCATCTAGAACTCTGTACAACGTATCGGGCCAACTATGCCTCGGGTCATCTAGAACTCTGTACAACGTGTCGGACCAACTATACCTCGGGTCACCTAGAACTCTGTGCAACGTGTCGGGCCAACTGCGCCTCAGGTCATCTAGAACTCTGTACAACGTGTCGGGCCAACTATGCCTCGGGTCATCTAGAACTCTGTACAATGTGTCGGAACAACTATACCTCGGGTCACCTAGAACTCTCTGCAACGTGTCGGACCAACTATGCCTCGGGTCATCTAGAACTCTGTACAACGTGTCGGGCCAACTGCGCCTCAGGTCATCTAGAACTCTGTACAATGTGTCGAGCCAACTATGCCTCGGGTCATCTAGAACTCTGTACAATGTGTCGGACCAACTATACCTCGGGTCACCTAGAACTCTGTGCAACGTGTCGGGCCAACTATGCCTCGGGTCATCTAGAACTCTGTACAACGTGTCGGGCCAACTGCGCCTCAGGTCATCTAGAACTCTGTACAACGTATCGGGCCAACTATGCCTCGGGTCACCCAGAACTCTGTACAACGTATCGGGCCAACTATGCCTCGGGTCATCTAGAACTCTGTACAATGTGTCGGACCAACTATACCTCGGGTCACCTAGAAGTCTGTGCAACGTGTCGGGCCAACTATGCCTCGGGTCATCTAGAACTCTGTACAACGTGTCGGGCCAACTGCGCCTCAGGTCATCTAGAACTCTGTACAATGTGTCGAGCAAACTATGCCTCGGGTCATCTAGAACTCTGTACAATGTGTCGGACCAACTATACCTCGGGTCACCTAGAACTCTGTGCAACGTGTCGGGCCAACTGCGCCTCAGGTCATCTAGAACTCTGTACAACGTGTCGGGCCAACTATGCCTCGGGTCATCTAGAACTCTGTACAATGTGTCGGACCAACTATACCTCGGGTCACCTAGAACTCTGTGCAACGTGTCGGGCCAACTATGCCTCGGGTCATCTAGAACTCTGTACAACGTGTCGGGCCAACTGCGCCTCAGGTCATCTAGAACTCTGTACAATGTGTCGAGGCAACTATGCCTCGGGTCATCTAGAACTCTGTACAATGTGTCGGACCAACTATACCTCGGGTCACCTAGAACTCTGTGCAACGTGTCGGGCCAACTGCGCCTCAGGTCATCTAGAACTCTGTACAACGTGTCGGGCCAACTATGCCTCGGGTCATCTAGAACTCTGTACAATGTGTCGGACCAACTATACCTCGGGTCACCTAGAACTCTCTGCAACGTGTCGGACCAACTATGCCTCGGGTCATCTAGAACTCTGTACAACGTGTCGGGCCAACTGCGCCTCAGGTCATCTAGAACTCTGTACAATGTGTCGAGCCAACTATGCCTCGGGTCATCTAGAACTCTGTACAATGTGTCGGACCAACTATACCTCGGGTCACCTAGAACTCTGTGCAACGTGTCGGGCCAACTATGCCTCGGGTCATCTAGAACTCTGTACAACGTGTCGGGCCAACTGCGCCTCAGGTCATCTAGAACTCTGTACAATGTGTCGAGCCAACTATGCCTCGGGTCATCTAGAACTCTGTACAATGTGTCGGACCAACTATACCTCGGGTCACCTAGAACTCTGTGCAACGTGTCGGGCCAACTGCGCCTCAGGTCATCTAGAACTCTGTACAACGTGTCGGGCCAACTGCGCCTCAGGTCATCTAGAACTCTGTACAACGTGTCGGGCCAACTGCGCCTCAGGTCATCTAGAACTCTGTACAACGTGTCGGGCCAACTATGCCTCGGGTCATCTAGAACTCTGTACAATGTGTCGAGCCAACTATGCCTCGGGTCATCTAGAACTCTGTACAATGTGTCGGGCCAACTGCGCCTCAGGTCATCTAGAACTCTGTACAACGTGTCGGGCCAACTGCGCCTCAGGTCATCTAGAACTCTGTACAACGTGTCGGGCCAACTATGCCTCGGGTCATCTAGAACTCTGTACAATGTGTCGGACCAACTATACCTCGGGTCACCTAGAACTCTGTGCAACGTGTCGGGCCAACTGCGCCTCAGGTCATCTAGAACTCTGTACAACGTGTCGGGCCAACTGCGCCTCAGGTCATCTAGAACTCTGTACAACGTATCGGGCCAACTATGCCTCGGGTCATCTAGAACTCTGTACAATGTGTCGATCCAACTATGCCTCGGGTCACCTAGAACTCTGTGCAACGTGTCGGGCCAACTATGCCTCAGGTCATCTAGAACTCTGTACAATGTGTCGAGCCAACTATGCCTCGGGTCATCTAGAACTCTGTACAATGTGTCGGACCAACTATACCTCGGGTCACCTAGAACTCTGTGCAACGTGTCGGGCCAACTGCGCCTCAGGTCATCTAGAACTCTGTACAACGTGTCGAGCCAACTATGCCTCAGGTCATCTAGAACTCGGTCCAACGTGTCGAGCCAACTATGCCTCGGGTCACCCAGAACTCTGTACAACGTATCGGGCCAACTATGCCTCGGGTCACCCAGAACTCTGTACAACGTATCGGGCCAACTATGCCTCGGGTCATCTAGAACTCTGTACAATGTGTCGGACCAACTATACCTCGGGTCACCTAGAACTCTGTGCAACGTGTCGGACCAACTATACCTCGGGTCACCTAGAACTCTGTACAATGTGTCGGACCAACTATACCTCGGGTCACCTAGAACTCTGTGCAACGTGTCGGGCCAACTATGCCTCGGGTCACCTAGAACTCTGTACAATGTGTCGGACCAACTATACCTCGGGTCACCTAGAAGTCTGTGCAACGTGTCGGGCCCACTATGCCTCAGGTCATCTAGAACTCTGTACAACGTGTTGGGCCCACTATGCCTCAGGTCATCTAGAACTCTGTACAACGTGTCGGGCCAGCTATGCCTCGGGTCACCAGAACTGTTCATTTTAGCCACATTCAGCGAGGATTATTATTTAATATTGATCCTATCCGACTGCTTATCGTTAACGGCCTGTGTTGTCATTACATCTGACTTCGGTGTTGCAATTAATTGCACTTCAGAACTGATTTGTTGAGCTATCTGAGTTCTTTCTTTTCATGTTAACTGAACTTTTTATCTCAAAACAATGCCACAAGGCATTCGTGTATGATTGAGGATGTGGAGTATTGCGCAATGTAAGTGAAACTGATAGCAGTAAAATTCAACAGGTTTTTTTTACAAAGTGGGTCTGGATGGCAATAATTCACGTGTGGCGTAGTTGTTCCACCATCTGTAGCCTGGTTGGTAATCATGCACGTGTGGCCTAGTTGTTCCACCATCTGTGGCCTGGTTGGCAATAATTCACGTGTGGCCTAGTTGTTCCACCATCTGTGGCCTGGTTGGTAATCATGCACGTGTGGCCTAGTTGTTCCACCATCTGTGCCCTGGTTGGCAATCATGCACGTGTGGCCTGCTTGGTAATCATGCGCATGTGATTTAGCTGTTCCACCCTCTGTGGCCTGGTTCGCACTCATGCATGTGTGGTTCAGTTGTCCCACCCCTCTGTGGCCTGGTTCGCACTCATGCATGTGTGGTTCAGTTGTCCCACCCCCTGTTCCCTGGTTGCCAATCATGCACGTGTGGCCTAGTTGTTCCACCCTCTGCGGTCTGGTTGACAGTCCTTCACGATCGGGCTAGTTGGTTTCGAGGCCTACATGTTTCTAGCCCAGTGCGCTTACCGTTTACGCGGGAGCGTGGAAATAACTGACACGTGAATGCGTCACTCAAGTAAGTCACAGAAATGAAAACTGTTAGGGGATGGCTGAAACAGCTCCCTGCAGACCGACATCAGACTAGTGTCCTGCTCTACGCGGTAAAAGGGATCGGGACAAATAATCACATTTGGCCTTGGATACCGTCTATATCATGAAATCACGAAATAGTCCACCACAAAATAGACACCACTGCAACACAATAAACTCCCTGATTCTGGTCTAACTCTATAATTCTATGTATCTCTCAAAACTGTTGTGTGGATTTGCAATGAATGACACCATGAACAGCAATAGGGTTACCCATCAACATAAGGAACAAAAGAATTCTAATATTTAACAAAGCCCATAAATAAAATCGCCAAAATAAAAGAAAAGCCCAACACCATGATATTAGAGTAATAACGGGTATAAAAAAATGACTGAACTGCGTGCTGCCAATTGTTTGCTTGGAGGATTTCATGTTATCGTTATCTAAGAACCTGCATGGAGGTTGGGTAGGGAACGGCCAATGGAGTGCTGACAAGTGGGTAAGGGATCTACACGAGTAGTTTTGGACAGGAAAACTTTATCTACTAGTTTGAAAGCAAAATGTCGGACCGCCAAAATTCATTTCGGGAAGTGGTGAACAGCCCATAACAACGCCAGGTTCCTAGTCCTTCGATACTCATGAGATGAAGCTGAATGTTTTCATCCACAAAATTTATGAAATTCTAATTACAAAAATGAGCACATTTTCTGTCTATTTCAGACTAAAAGCATGACCAAATGGGGGAAAATGTTCTCATGCAAGGGAGAAACCTCATGCAGAAATCCATCGATTTCTTTAAAGTAAAAATGAGTTGAACTTTATTCTGACATAATTCTATTTTAGACACATGCCCCTGGTGGTACACTGGTTACACACAAATGCTGTGCATTTGGCCTTTTTAAAATATACATTCTCTACAAATTTACCCACAGCTGCGCTCGGTTCGCTTTTTTTAAAGTTAACAATGCAAACGCTACCGCGGCAGGTAATTCAATACCACTGCTGGGCGGTCACCCGCCAGCAAAAAGTTACATCTGTTAAAATTTTGCTAAAGGTCTAGTATATAGAACTTTGTTTTAAATGCATTTTCCACCCCTCAGGCCGATTCAACTACGTTCGTATTGACTGTTGCATATACGGCATGAAACACCGTCTGATCTTCCGGCACTCGAGCTGTTCTTGTGTGTATCCAGCGATACCCGTAAATTGTGGAAACTAAATAGCAACATGAAACCACTAGCTAAATCTGAATGACGGGTTAGCGCGGCGATGCATCGGGTACCTCCGTGGGTCGGTCGCGGATTGCGCGGTGTCGGGTCGTACAGACTAGCCACTTCTTCCGGATCTCCAACGTCCAGAGATTCGTCGTACGGCTGATTATAGTACGTGTGCAACTAACGGCCACAAAATACACACACAAAAAGATAAAAATACAATAGCTGAATACTTCAAAGAAGCAAGTTCTGACATTTCTCCCTCAGTCCTGAAAAAAAGAGATTCACACACAGAACGAATCCCGAACTTCATTAGCAAATTTACGGGAGGATAAGGCGAAGAACATGCTTGTGCAGCATTCGCTGTAGCAGTTGGGGCGGAAAACTTCAGAATGTAAAAGAATACCTTTAATACAATTTACTATGGAAAGGTGAAAGGATGTATTGTAGAGAGCATAGCTGTCAACCGGAATTGAAAATCCAAGATGGTGGCCACTGGGGCTGTGAAATTAGGACAAGGTTAAAATAAAAATAACGTGAGCCCACGCACTATGATACGTCATATATTTACCAAATACAAGAGAAAACGGATTATCAGAGTAGCAGTAACAGCCGGCGATGGACGGACAGGCAACACCCATATATACAGCACCCGCTCCCGTCCTTTCGAGCCTAAAGCCCCGGTTGAGGACTACTAACACTTCACTGATGAAATAAATTGCACAAGACCGGAACAGTCTTCAGATTAACATTAATATGGAGTATACGCGTGGTTAAGCTGGTCATGCCAGCCCATATAACAGCGAAGGCATGGTATCCAGGAACGCAAAGCTCTTCAAGCATGCATAGACCTCTGGAAAAAAAATACACATGAAAAAATTTCAAACAAGCATGCAGGTAACCACAGAAACAACAGCGGGCCAGGCATCTTTGCAGTGCTACCTTTATGGCCTCGGTAGGTCCTCGGAGTCGGGGTGTACTGACTGGCAATCTCCTCCGAATCGGGAACTTCCAGTGACTCGTCGTACGGCTGATTTTGGTGTAGTCTGGCCTAACCAGCAATACACACAAGGAATAAATATACATTCATTTTGCATCGTACGTGTTACGTACGTGAAACAGATGTACGGATGATAGGCGGATTGTACTCAAAGAGTTTTCGCGTTTCGACTGAATTCAGTTTTGACCAGGGATCGACAGAAATGCTGAAAAAACTGGCAAATTCCATCTTGTGAGGAACATATTCACATGTTGGCTGTTAACTTGACTGAATAATATATAAAATAGTTTTCTTAAGATCATATAATGACTTTGTAAATTCGACAGTGTCATGTTGATAGAAAATCAGAATTTTGACGTTTTCCCCTCATTTCTTTACATTTTATCCCCCCCCCCCAAAAAAAACTGGTGATCGAAACGACATCTCCCTCGGAAAGACCCGAAAGTACGAACCGCCCTATTTTCTTGGTCACAAAGCAATGACGGTAACACAAAGAACATCAGTAAAATTATTCATCAGCACGGCAGCTTTGTGCCTTTCATAATGCATTACCTCAAATATAGCAATTTGTCAAGACAAAATATACTGTTATTACATTTAAAATAATAATTCTGTGAAAGAGCTGACTCGGAGCTATATGAGGCTACGCTGGTACGTAGGATCAATATTAGTTTGAGAGTATGGTAACATCAATGTTACCATCGAAGACTATTTGTCCGCCCTGAGAACACTTAATTCAGTAATCAAACATATGGTATTCATGTACTGCATTATTTACACACGTTTTGTCTTTCTTCGTCTGAATCCATTAAACAGTTATGTTTTCCCCACCAAGCTTTCTATCTGCTGTTTCGAATGCAAATATGCAACAGAGCGTCTGTTCTATTGGGTGTACCTTTTACTCGAGCCAGCTGAAGCTTTACTTCCGGGGGCCTTTCGCATTGGAAATCGTTGTTATTGTTGTTCAACGTCTACGGTGGCGCAATATGTAACACATCAGGTCTTTTAAGTTTTGCAGGTATGTTTAATTGATTAAAAGAACTATGAGCTTTGACTTAATTGTACTGGTGATCGCGTCAAATTGGGGGTATAATGGTAACAATAATAAATAGCAAGGCGATTTTATTGTAGTACAATTTAACAACTGGTGTTCGGGGTGGCCACGCCTATTTTCTTACCTCAGCCAATACACGGACACGGTTTCTGAATCCTTACTTTCCCTCTACCCTTTTCAGTATTAGCGTCATTCGGAATTTGCTTGTTGTGGTGAACGGTTGCTACTATTAAGTAAATAAATAGTCAGTGTTTAAACTGTGTCTTAGTGATTGTGCGGATGAAACGGCTGCCACTGCCAGTTCTAGCACCACGAAGGACAAGGGTTAGAAACAGGATAAATCTATTGGTGCGTGCACTAGAACGCAGCTGAGTAAAGAATACTCACTTAAGGGAAAAACTGTACAAATTTTAATTGACAAGGATGTAGATTCATTCGAGGCCCTTGCTACGCTAACACCAGAGATCATTGATGGCCCAGGTTTAACTCTGGGCCAAACAGGGCTGCTGAAAAAGGCTGTGAAAACGTTACAAACCGATGCAACTAATCTACAAGAAGAAACCCGGATAAACCGCAGCATGAGAGTGGTCAAAGTGACAAAAGTTTGGATGTCTCCCGTAATGGCGGAACTCAACATACCACAACATACAAGGTACGGGCTGCGCTTGAAACAAAGCTGGACCAACAAGAGCCAAATTCTAGCGGTGAGTTGCATCTGCCATGTAGTAGAAAACTAAAACTGAGCCTGCCCAGACCCTTTAACTTTATCGAGTTCAGGAAATCATAATGGCCTCAACCTCAGTAAACATATATATGGTTCGTTACTGATCCTTAAGAATATGATGATGTCAAAGGACTAAAACGCGCTTCGTTACATAAGACTCGGTCTTTTCTCGCACTGAAATCGGTGCAGAGTTTTTCTGCTGACAGTAGTTTGGCCTACGATAACGCTGTCCGTAACTTGGTAGAACATAGGGGTCAGTGGCCCATGGATTCTGACTCGCATTTAGCAACCTGCCATATCATCCGTAACGCCAAATCTGTCAAGCGGGTAAGCAAGCTGCCAGTATGACCACAGATGCCTGATTTGCAACGATCCACACCCCGCCTCTATGTGTAAACTTTCCTAACCGCGCACGCTGACGCAAGACGCGTTTTTGAGTGTGAAAATAATGTGGACAAAATCGCAACAAATAAGTAAGACGCCGAATTACATTTTATTGATGGTGTTTATTCATCCCTAAAACCACGCGTTTGGGAGTACTACCTACGCGTTGATCCCGGCAAGGAGTAAATGCTGACGGTATAACAAAAGGTTTTAAAATAGCCGACACTTGCGAACAAAATATTGACTCCTACGCTTCGTACAACTATGCGTCCGCCGAAGAGTGTGGTGCGAAATCTAAATTTCTGTATCCCCAACCAAACCCCACTGTGTTCATTCCTATGGGGCGGTTCCTAAAAAGGACTCGGATGATCTTCACCCTATTACTGATTGCAGTCGCCCGTATTCGTTTCATAAGCAGTCACATAAATTATGAAAACATGAAGTATGAGGCTGTTGACTATGCAAGTAAATTTATCAAGCCGGGTTGTTATTTTGCTTCGGTTGATATTTCCAAAGCGTACAGAGCCGTGCCGGTTTTCGCCGGGCATCGCAAGTACCAAGGTTTTCGTTAGATGTTCGGTCCGCTTGACCGCGATAAATACGAATGTTATGTTGACAATTTTATGTGCTTTCGTTGTGCAAGCTCCCCGGGTATTTTTATCCGCATTAGTAACCCGATAACAAGGATGATTGATGAAACGTATGGGATTTACCTGCATTTATATAAACTACCTGGACGATTTCCTTATTATGGGTTCATGCTACGACGAGTGTTTTCATGGGCAACAAGCGCTTATACAACTACCTATTACGTTAGGTTTCCGCATAAATTGGAGTAAGCTTAATGATCCGTCGCAATCTCTTTTATTTTTAGGGTTATCACTTAACTCCATAACGATGACAGTCAGTATACCGGAAGACAAGGTTTTGAAACTGAAAACGCTTCTGCACTCCTTATCACAAAAAATAAACGTAGAAAGCGTGAACGGCACAGCCTTGCCGCTTTGCTGTCATTTGCTAGCACGGTTGTTAAAGCCGGCAGGGCATTTTCACGGCGTGTGTTCCAAGCTGTTAACCGTGTCAAATGAAGTAATCATTTCATAAGGTTGAACAAAGATCTAAGGAGTGATTTAACGCTCTGGATATCGCTCATACAGGACCCAAGTTTTAATGACAGTGCAAAGGTTATTGAAAATAACCCCTGAATCTTGAAATATTTCAAACAGACAGTTCGTTCTATGGGTATTTGGGCGTTCTATAACGGCAATTGGATTGGAGGTGTCCGGGACCGGGAACAAAACCCATGTGTCCCGGCTTGCTATAATCTTAGTGGAAACTGGTTTCCTTACCTGGCCCCCCCTCCCCCCGAAGCAATTAAATCCAATATATATGCACTAGAGTTGTTCCCAAGTTTGCAAGCTGCCAAAACTTGTGGTTCCCTGTGGAGAAATAAAAGGGTGTTGTATATACAGTTAACACGCAATGTATGTCTTTTATAAGCAAGGGTTCCACCGAGATATTGAAATATTTTCTTGAACTGCTGTTAATCTCCGCGCCTTGTAATTTTCACTTTTCAACGTGTCGCATCGCAAGTCAATTTAATGTGATCTGCTACTGTGTTACGCACTTCAATCAACCCAATGAGTGGCACAATCTCATTAACTATGTTTGTTCTAAAATATCCCTTTTTTCTACAGATAAATCAGCGCAACAGCTAGCATTAGAAGCTGCCAACGCTAGACTGTTTTTTATTCAAAGAATTCCTGGAAAACACGGAGGTCACAATTCAAAAAGAACCTGGACTTTTGTGACCTTATTCAAACGGACGCCCTACCTGCTAGTGATTACCATATCAGCCTTTATGTTGCCTACTTGAGCAGAACCTTTTCATATAATTCTTTTGTAAATTATCTCTCAGCAGTTAAATTTCTACACACAGTGTTTGATCACAGTGTAGTGTGGCAGGAAAATTTCATAGTTGCCTCCACTTCGAAGGGTTATAAACGCCTGTTCAGTACCCAAGTGTGAAGGAACTGTGTTTTTAAAGGAAAGTTTTTCACATTTGTTCACATTAGTTGCTGAGTTCGAACTGCTGATTAAAAACTTCGAGCACTGTTATATATACTGAAGAACAGGAATGCAGTATGTATAACAAAATCCCCTGGAGTGCAATGATTTCAAAGCTGCAATAGAAAACACCACAAAAACGTATTTCAGATTATAGGTTGCTTAATTACAGAAGTTAAAACCATTTTAGATTGCGCATTGCTAAGATATAATGTTTCTCTTTAATTTAAATTTAAAATTATTATACCTTAATTGCATTTTCATTGTATAAAATCACGAACCTGTACAGAAATTATTCAAAGCACTAGATGTGTTTCTAACTCGGAAGATAATGAGGGTCAAACTAGACCACGGTAATCTATGACTGCGACATATAGCAAATGAGATGACGACATAAAAATTTTTAATTTAAATGTAGTGATAAAAACTCGAAGGTTAGAAATTATGTATATTGATGCATTGTAGAAAGGCAACTTCCAATCGGTGTAAAATGAGTATCTTATTAAATAAACACACGTTAAATGCTACTTTTGAAGAACTATTTAACTCAACACATGTCAGCAATGTTTGGCACTGACTAGAACTTGATTTTGGCTGAGAAATATAACACATTTGTCGTTCTATATTCTTTAAATGGACAGAGTTTCTTCAGGTCTTCTTGCCACTTCAAAGATGACAAACCTACGTGTTCGTTTCATCAGCCGAAAATAATGTAGGCACATGCGATGGATATTTAAAAAAATTTTTAAAGATATCCGTAAAAACCTCAAAGCTTAGTAAATCACCTGAAAATGTTCATATCAAGTCTCAGACTAAGGTTTCACATTATTCGCTTCAGAAACAGTCTGCTTTTTTGATATCGTATTGTAATATAAGCAACGACCTCAAATGTAAAACAGTGGTTTATCATTTATCACATTTAAGAGCAACACAAACACAAAAATGTAACGATGGGATACAGTGACTGGCCATAAATTGCTTAGCTGATGGAATTAGAAATGAATTACTAATGGCATTAATGGAGTCCATAAAATTTTGTTGTCTGTTTTGACCTATGGTTTACTACACAGTTCATGCAAACCTTGAAGATGTAGCTATATGCACAAATTGGGAAATAGAATCATGTATGTGCTAAAGTGAACCTGGCAAATGAGTGACTTATACAGCTAATGAAAATTTCAATGACAATGTAAACTCACTGGTTCACTCAGTCAGATGATAAATTCACTAAATATTTTGATGCCTTTATAAAGTCACTAATTTTAAGCCTTTAATCTTTGATTCCCGATATTCACTGAAATGAGTTTGAATAGGAAAAGTCTAAGTTTCTATTTCTTTGGGTACTCTTGATTGCAATGGTATTGGTTTATTTTGTGAAACTGCAATAGTTATTTCTATTATAAATTCAAGAGGTTATTAAATTGAAATTATAAATCTCTTTGTTTTGGTTTAACGATTTTGGTTTGGTCAGGTTTAACAGCATACTGTTGGAACATTTCGCTTGTCGCTGTTGCCTTTCAGGATATAAAACTGATACGAATAAAAATTAAAAAATGATCACGCTAATAATTTCGGTTGGATTGCACATTCCATCCCGATAATCCGACAACACATCGCAGCATATTTTTTAACAAACTAAACCGATGTTTTTTTTCTGAGCACAAATCTATAAACGAAATACACAAACATGGATGAAAAAATTTATAGCGACAATTGCAAGTTGTAAGAATTAATACTGTAAACGCCAAACTTGGCTTGAATATATGATGTCAAGGCACATTTATAACCGACCGTTCAATGTTCATGTAGGTTTCTCTAAGGGATCGTGCGTACGGCTTATGCTTTTTTAGTCGATCGAATATTTTTTGAATTTTTGGGGAATTTTAGAAGAAAACGTTTTGAAATGTATCGCCACCTACATTTTTTCCGATGTCGATCATTTTTGGTATGAAGCACCCCTAAGGGATCCTGCATACGATTCTTGGTTTTTTAGTCAGTCAGACAATTTTTGTATTTTTGGAGAATTTTTGAAGAAAAACTTCGCAAGTTGAAAAGAAAACTTGTGCAGTGGTCCAAAATGCGAACCGCGCATCGACACATGCTGAAAAAGCATGCGTACTGGTCCAAAATAAGCACGGCACATCAATGCAAGGTAAAACAACATGCGCACTGGTTCGAAATGCAAACCGCGCATAAACGCAACTTCAATAAACATGCGCACTGGTCCAAAATAAGAACCCCATATCAACTCAAGTTAAAAAAAATATACGCATTGATCCGAAATAAGAACTGCGCATTGACGCAAGCATAATAAACATGCGCACTGGTCCGAAATGCGAACTGCTAATCAGCGTAACCTTGAGAAACATGCACACTGGTCCAAAATAAGAACTGCGCATCAACGCAATTTAAATAGACATGCGCATTGGTCTGAAATAAAAACTGCGCATCGATGCAAGTTGAATAAACATGCGCATTGGTCCGAAATGCGAACCGCTCACCAACGCAAATTGAATATTATTATTATTATTATTATTATGCCTCGAATGCCTAATACCAAAAATAAATGAAATCGGATAAAAACTTTAGGAGGAATTGCATTTTGAAGTTTTTTTCAAAAATTCTCCAAAAATACAAAAATTGTCTGACCGACTAAAAAACAAAGAATAGCATGCAGGACCCCTTAGGGATGCCTCATACCAAAAATGATCGACATCGCATGAAAAATGTAGGTGTAGAAACATTTCAAAACTTTTTCTTCTAAAATTCCCCAAAAATTCAAAAATTATTCGATCGACTAAAAAAGCACAAGCCGTACGCACGATCCCTTAGAGAAATCCCACACCGAAAATAAATGATATCGGTTCAAAAATGTAAGAGGAGATGCAATTTGAATTATATTTTAAAAATTTTCCTTAAAAAATCACCAAAATTACAAGAATTGTTCAATCGGTTAAAAAAGCACAAGCCGCATGCGCGACCCCTTAGGGGTGCCTCATACCAAAAATAAACGGCATCGGATAAAAAATGTAGAAGATACATTTTAAATTTTTTCCTTTAAAAATTCCCCAAAAATTCAAAAATCACCCGATCGACTAAAAAAGCACAAGCCATACGCACGACCTCTTAGGGATGCCTCATACGAAAAATAAATGACATCGGTTTAAAACTGTAGGAGATGCATTTTGAAACAAAGTTTACTAAATAAACAACTAACTAACGAAGTAACGAACCAACTAACTAACTAAGTAACGGACGCCACCCGCAAACCGATAGGAATACCCCAGCTTACGTATAACGTAAGCTGGGCTAATAAAAAGGAGAAAGCTAAAAACCGGCAGCACAGTTAAATGAAGGAAACAAAGAAGAAATAATGAATTCTGAGTAATATAGGGAAAAATGAAGCAAACAGATAAAGAGTTATACAGATAGAGTTTAATGGTCATAAAATACGGTAAGAATTAAGACTATATATTGAAGTTCGTTTATTTATCGTATAAATCGCCCGAACTTCCTCGAGTTTATTTAACATCGCTTTCTTGATGGAATTATCAAATGTCAGCTGGTCCAACAGTAACCTTATAGAATAAGTAAATTACATTATACCGGCGTTCATACAGATTATGTAAGAATATTTCTGATTTTGAGCAATTTCTTGTAATTATTTTGTGTTTTTTTTTTGTTTTTTGTTTGTTTTTTTTTTTTTTTTTGTAATTTGTTTATATTTTTGTTTTGTTTTATTTTTTAGTTAATCGCTATGTACTGCCGTGGTATACCTCTGTGAAACAAGCAAAATGAGCGATCCTTTAGAATAAGATACATTTTTAACATGGATCTTTTTGAATTCAGCAATTATTTGTGAGCAATCTTTTCAATTTCATGTGACCCTAGGCACCATATCTCAACACTTAAGACCCCATCTACTCTCAGGTTCAGTTTCTAGAAATATCCTTTGCATGTATTTCTAATTTTCATTCACATAAAAGTTGTTTTATGTGAAAGAAATGATAATTTAGACAAATGTATTCTTTACAAGTTCGATAATTTCGTGAACTAAAAGGAAACCGAAGCTTACCTTTGTTTTGAACTGGGCAGCCCATAGTAGGAAAAAATTTTGAAACCATAAACTCATAGTCAAAGGTGAAAACAATTTGAAATCATAATTGCTTAGTCACGGATGAAGAGTTGCTGGAACAAGTATCTGGTAACCATTTTATATATCGCGCCAAATTCGAGCTTCGTGAAAGTACCGGAAGTTCGAAATCTGTCACAAAAACAGGTGCCCATAGCTCATATAATTGAGATCATCACAAAAATATTCGCAGGTGAAAAACAAACAGATTGTGTTAAGCATATTTATTGCATTACTTATTTAACGAGCAAGTTAACAGACATGACTACAATCGGTAATATACATCAACAGCACATACACTCAAGCATATACAAAGAATCTACATACACTCCACTGATAGATTCTTAACTACAACAACTTATTTCAGACTAAAAGTATCACATTTGTTACTATAGTTCAAATCATGAAACTTTAAACTTTCTCAACCATTTTGTAGCAGCGTAAACTGAAAAACGTTGCACAAATACTGTTCTTGACCTTCTCCAGTTTAAATCTCTGTGCACGATGACAGTAACGCTGCATGCCTCATAGGGCTCTACTATTAGCCGCCTAACCACCGCACTGGCCTGACGTTGCTTAACTTGCTACTTCTGGTTACCCAAATGCAAGTACAAGCAAAATTTGGTTTGTATGCTCGCAAAGATGGTTGCAAAACAAATAATTTTTTTCTTCACATTTTTTAATTTGAATACTTATTTCATTTTTTAGAATATTACTCAGTAAATAGTTCTGTCAAACTGAAACATTATTTTGTACATTGTGCCATAATTACGAGAAACAAATTGTTTCTCGAAAAGACACTTGTAATTAAGTTTTCAATTCTGGTCAGCGGTACCAAATTCACAACGCCATGAAACAGAATACATTCCGTTCCAACTGGACACAATAACCAAATTATTTCTGGCTTCAGTTACAACCTCAAACGGGAACCTGGTTCTCAAAATATTAAACATTTAGCCAACGATAATATTTTTAAAATCACTTTGTGCCATCGAGTAGAATTTTAGAAACTTTTCAGCCTGCCTTTCCTTTTCCTTTGCAGACTAGCCAATGTTTGTTTTAGATTCCAAAGCTTCCTGAGAAACTTTTATAGCAGTTCCAAACCTTTGTAGAAAAACAGTTTTGCTACTTACTCTATGAGACGCCATCCCTCCACCATTCCCACCCCACCCCACCCCCCGACTGATCCTCACCAAGAACTGTGCGTAACTGAAGCCAGTAATTTATATGAACATCCAGTGTATTTAAAATGACCAAGTAAGATTTTGCAACCTCATATTTTCTTACAAAACCAACATAAATACGTCACTATACCCATCGTATTCACCAAATGCAAATAAAGCACACACCATTTATGCAACGCACAGTGTGGCTGCTGGTACATGCTTGTGCAAATACTGCTACAGCCCTTATGTGTTGCTGTTGGTGATAAAAAATCAGTTTTTTTTGCTTCGCGTTTTGATCATGAAAATGAAAACAAAGGTGAAAACAAAAAATGATATACACATCTTCAGATTAAATTCTAGGTATGTGCGAAATTTTTAGTTGTCCTATGGCTACTATGGCCAGAGGAGTAGTAAAGACAAAATGACGGACCAGTAAAGAGAAAAAAGGTCCGAAACACTGGCCCTGTACAACTTCGTTGCAAAATACAGTACAACAATATAGTTCTTTGCAAGCGTTATTAAGCTAAGTAATTCTTTTCCATTCCATTCTACTTGACGAGGCATTTATAATATTTCTGATCATAATTCTTCATTGGTGGTCTGAACAATCTCGACTTTACCCTTAGGTGTACACTGCGCATATTAACCCCTGCCCTCCCGCCCCACCCCCCTCCATCCCCGCCAGCATTTCATCCCCGACTACATGCATTCGTACATTATAACAATTCATGGTCAAATCCTACCCAAGTCAAGTCGTACCCAATTGGTGAAGCCACACCGTATAATTAACCTAGTCTTGGCCACGAGGGTGCGATTACCATTACTGATAGGAAACGTTTGGAAACTTCGTAAATGTTTCGAAAACACTTCTTGGCAAATCAAGAAATCAAATTCAGTAATCGGCATCATTCACTTTATAATAAAGTCTGCCGATGTGCATCTGAAAGAAGCACTTCGTAGATAGCACAGCGTTGTCATGTCGCTCACAGATCACTCGATTCAAAGCCTTATGCACGACCAAAGTTTCTTTTATATTTTTTAGTTCATTTCACAGCGATTATTCATACAATTGGATAAATCGAATAATTTTGGTTACGAGGAACGTCTACGGGCAAGACCGACATCCCCGCGAAATGATTGCGATCACAAAGCCAACACTAGACATATTCATGCACGTCATAATACCGCGTACTGTAGACTTTCTTGTCAGATCTATCGTTCTAGAACAAAACATTCAGTACTCAGGCTTCAACGGTACCGCTGTAATCAGCGAAGGGAGGCTCTTTGGCATCACAGAAATTAGTACAGACTTATTTGTTAATACGGAAACGAGTTTAAGAAAATCTGAATGTTGTCAAAATTCATTTCGGTGGGGCGATCAGCCACTTCACTTAGTAAATCATTATAGTTGCCATAATAACAGAACCTTTTACAAGCACAATCATAAATTGGCCTTAATATGGCTAAATAGAAATGTAGTTTTATCCTAAATGACGTCATATTCAACATGCTTGTATTGTAAGCACAAAGTGAAGCACACAGCATGGATGTAATGCACTAACAAGGCACTAAGCACGAATATACGATCCCTGCAGCTATGACGTAACCAAGCTATAGAAGTGCGGTGCTCCAACGACGGGAGGGGCAGATTCGCACATCAAATAAACAACACAGACAAACCCACGGGTGAACAACGTCAGTGTGTACGTCACACACATTCCTTCACAAATAATTAGTTTTTTACATTTATTTTCCGTGCATACATACGTTTTTTTAAAGTCATTGTCTATATCTGCCCGCACTACAAATGAAGTAAAAAATACAGACCATCCAGACCGGTTTTCTGCTCCCCCTCCCAAAAAAAAAAAAAGGTGCATAAATAGAGCACAGTGCACTGCCCATCATGAACTAGATCCTTCCTAAAGTATAGCTGCTTATGTGAAGCAGTCTCAGCTATTCAATTATCGCTTATTTATCCTTAATACATGCAGCAACGATGAATGTTCACAAGTAAAATTGAAGAAAAAAAATAATAAAGTTTTTTTTTAACAGAACGGAGCGATAGGTCATGCTGTCAGTGTAACATCAAAGGCCCCTGTATTAGTGTCAGTTAGGAGGTGGGTGAGGCATCCAGCGCTCGGGACCGCGCCAGGACTCAGTTAATGACACGTGCGGGTTAGTACCGGGAATGTAACGAGTGAGGAAAACGACGGCTCCATGCCTATTCTAACGCCTGGCCGTGCAGCGTCTGGAGCTGTTGAGCATCATGGGCTGTCTGGATCCAGGTGTGTTCATGGCTCTCTGCAAAACAAAGTTCCCACGTGTTACCATAACAACATGCAGTAAACATACTGAAAATAGAGCGTATTAATACAACCAGAAAATAAACAAGCGTGACCAAGGTTAATCAGATACACAGCGTTAGGAAGAAAATATTACTTCAAAGAAGCATGTTTATTTGTCATGGAAATTATTTTTAATTATGATCCAATTATTTACATTAGTCTTTATTACATGCCCAGCAATCACACCAACAGAACGGAACAGACTATTTGCATCACTGAGGTAATGCTCTGGCTACTCATATCGCAAACTAAAACAGCGCTTTTAGGTGCGGCCTACGCTAGACTTGAAAATATATTCTGGTAGAGCAAGGCCAAGGGTATGCAAAAAGCGCTATTTAAATATTTTTTGTAACGGTCTCAGCTCTTAAGCCCCCCCCCCCCCCCACCCCCATCCACATTCTCGAGGAAAAGAGAAATCACATTTAAAGAAAAAAAATAAGAATAAACTGATAACCGGGCATATAATAAAACTAAAAGCCATTAATATCTATCATAAAATGTGAGAAATAAATGCATTAGTTCTTTACCAGTTACTTGTTACGGTTTTAACAGTTGCTTGTTGCATCATGTAGTGTTTATTTTTTAAAGCAAATTTACGTGAGCGATATTACAATGGAGAATACAGAGCACCCCGTTCACTTCTTCTAAAGATACGAATTCAGCATGTACCAGAGGCAGAGCACTAGCTACTTCTCTGCCACGAGGTTTCCAGGTATATGAAATAAAGGTGAAGGTCATAACTATAGACTTATCTAATGGATTTAATTATAAACAAAACACATCTCAGAATGCCGTTGTTTTTAACATGTGAAGAAAAAAGAAAGGACCACCAATATTTGGCATGCCGTTGTGGTGGTGATTTTAATGCCTGTTATCTGCTTGCCATATTCGATCGATCACTCAATCGATCTTATAAATTGCCCCCCCCCCAAAAAAAAAAAAAAAAAATCCTAATCACTTCTCGTCGGAATTATGTGAAAAAGTTTTTACAGGCCCATGTGGGTTGTGCGATTAAAAAAAGGCCAAAATCTTAAGATTGCTTTCCTGCGGTTAACCCCCACCCTGTATATTTATACGACTATGTGACAGGCGACACGTGTGATCGGTAACACATACGTCACACGTGTATATGCTTTTATTTATGGCGGATGTTTCCATTTCTAACAACGCAAAGCGAATGTCAGTTCTAGTTCAAAAGCATTCGTCTTTGAAACAGGAGCCCCTGTCGACATCCATGTGGATGGCTGTAGTCACCTGGAGACTGATGGGCGCGTGTTTATAGCTCTGTGATAGCGGCGACTCCACGTCACGTCGTTGTGTCCTCGGTATGAAATTTCTCAAGGGAGATCCGCGGGCGATGGGCGACATCGCGGCATTCGGCGACTTTCTCCTCAATGGTAAGCGTTTCAAAGGCACCGGTGCGTCTGTTGACATGGGTGCGTCTGTTGGCATGGGTGAGTCCGTTGACATGGGTGAGTCGATAGCGTTAGGAGTTGTGGAGACTCCTGTAGGAGTGGAGTTCTTTCTCGTGGCTGCGTCTATGTGGTTGGCAGTAGCCGCGGTATGAGGCACGGTCTTGTTGCGGATGTGTCGCCGCGCGGACGGGCCGCGCGTCAGCTGGCTCGGTGTGGGCGTGGATGTCGGGATCCGCAGGCGTGTCGTGGAGGGTGTCGGGGTGCGTGTCGGGACCTTTGACTGATTCGCTGACTGCGTTCGTGAGCGGCGTAGTGGCTGGTTGCGTGCCTGGCTCATAGAAGGAATCCGTGACTGGTTCCCCGAACGAGTCCTTGAATGGGTCGATGAATGAGTGCGTGAGTCAGACAGCGATGGCGTCCGTGGCTGCGTGGCCGAAGGAGTGCGTGGCTGGGCCGCTGATGGGGTCCGTGATTGAGTAGCTGACGGATTCCGCGGATGAGACACTGCAGGTCTCCGCGACAGAGCAGCCGATGGAATCCTCGAGTTCACTACGGCCTTGCCCCGCGCCTGGGCCGCGGACTGGCTCGCTGATTGAGTCATTGATTGGCTCGTTGATTGGCTCAGTGACTGGCTCACTGGTTGCGCGCCTGTCGGGCTCGGGGTGGCCATGTCGATGGCGGGGCTGAGCCACGTCTGGAGCACGGTGCTCCGCGCGGGTGACCGGAACATGGAGCGCGTGACGCGCATGGGCGAATCGACCAGGTAATGACGGCGCAGCGGCGAGTTCGAACCCGGGGTCCTTCTCTTGCCGTGAAGCGAGCGCGCCAGATTCTCTTTCTCCATGTCGACAACGACGACTTTTGACGAGCTGAGCTCCACTTTCTTCTGTGTGGGACTCTAAAAATGTGAACAGGAAACAATAATACCCATACATCAACATGGCCCCACTGATCCCGATCTATATACAGAATAATCACTTTTTTGATTACGTAAGCTGTTTTTATGTTACTAAGCGCGCGCCCCTTATTCGCCACACATCATGTGGGTGTGTAAAATAATGATTTCGTTATAGGCTTTCAGAATAGAGAAATATCTGAAGCAGTTCTGATCAAAGTTGAACAATCCTTCCTCAGAAGAAGATTTTTTTTTTTAATTTCGCGACTACTCAGAGCAATTTTTTTCTCTGTCATGGGTGATATCGTTTCATATTTTAAGGGGGGGGGGGGCTTAATGTATAAGCACCATTCGGAGGGAATTCTGAACTGGCGGAGTTATTTCCTACAAGATGAATGGTCTGCTGCGCCCATAACCTGCACCCACAGAAAGCCTTCTCTAGTCCGACGGGTGGGGGGGGGGGTGAACCAGCCGTGCTGAACTGACGAAGGGCGGGGGTGAGTCGGTCGTGAACTGGCGGAGGGGGGATGGGGGTTAATTCCTGCGCATATAACCCCGGATCCACAGAAAGCCCAAAGCCCGAAATCAAGATGCAAGCATTAATTTATTACACAAAAATAAGCAGCTTTTTAAGGACAACACCACAATGTACAGACCCCTAGAGCAGACCCCTACACCCCCCCTTCCCACCCCCCCATCCCTCCAAATCTCTGCAGTGGTTTCGCTCAGACTTGAAGTAAAGCCCGCGCTTGAGTAATATCAGCAAAAATACTAAGAGATCATGAAAAATAAATATTTTTCTGCAATGCATAAAAAAAAATTACCAAACGTTAAAAACTCATCACGTGCCTCTCTCCAACAGACCATGATGTTGCACGGTTACTGTGACTACTGATCCAGGGGTGATGCGAAACCGAAATTAATAAAGCAGGCGTGTCGTAGCGTAATGTGTCCATAATTTAAAATAATTAGTCAAGAATAATGGGCAGGTATTGGTGATAACGATGTGTCCATGCAAATCATTAAATCAATTGGTTTTTCTGCAATTATCAAATCCAAAACTTTATACTTGCTGAGAATTTTCTGGTGCACATGCACTTACCGTGTAATGATTTGATTGGTGGAAGAGCTTGTGCACAGGTCCAGGGATCAGTGAATGACGTAATCGCTCGCTTGGCGGCTCATCTAGCACGGGACTAAACTAAGGGCGTTACCAGAATGCCATAGAGTTAGACAGGTACGGAAAATAAGTGCTACATGTCGGAGTGTGAATTAATTCTCGTTACTTTAAGGTCAATCTTAACTATTCTATCAAGTTTTTTGTGTTTTTTTTAACAGATAAGAATGAAAGTTAGAAAGGAAAGACTTTGGCCTGTGATCTGCTTCTCCAACGCTTCACTTATACAAAGGGAGGAAGGCAGCCAATGAAAAACAAGCTGTGTGGATGACGTAATGTTGACAAACAAGGCTACTTCTGGGAACCACTTATTTCTCAAATATTCCAATAAACATACAATCCCGAAAGACAGTTTTTTTTTTGGAGGGGGGGGGGGGGAGGAGGGTGCAGGCGTAGTCATCAAAACAAATCACAACAGCAAAATCTAGCATCGAACGTATCAGAAAAGATATTAGAGAACGTTACGTGTACGACTGTGGGTTCACCGGTAAGTATGGTGCAGGTTTAAAGCATTCTCAAGTCGAACTGAACTCCAAAGGAACTTCATAATAACAGGAATTAAATCGATATAACATTACTTATTACTACAGTCGAAATCAGGATTTATTCATATAGTACTTCATAAACTTTAGCTGGTGGTACTTAGATAGCTAATATAACAATGCCACAGTGTCGCAAGCCGTTGCCGGTACTCACGGTACCCAAGGTACTCACGGTAGTGTCTTGCTGCAGAGACGAACCGGAAGTGCTGTTGCGCTGATTTATGTTGCGCCTGCGCGTCTGTGACCTCCCCACGAATTTCTGGAAACGAGGAAAGGTTTAATGAGTTGCGTTGCGAGAAATCTACACAGACGCGTAGGCAGTAGCGATGAGCAACAAAGAATGGTGAAAATGGGTGGGGGGGGGGTGTGGTTGGGAAACAGGGAGGGAAGACTGAGTGACAGAACGGGATCAGCAAAGGCCGGTTACTCACTTTGAGCGACTCGCCTATGGACTTTGAGCGCCGGTGCTTGTCAGCCAGCGAGCGGGGTGTTGGTGTGGCGTTCGACGCTGTCACCTGTGAAATGAACACAACAACGCCGTCAGGACGAAGAGTTCCGACAGAAGAACGTGCTTCTCTTACAAGAGAAAAATGTACCCCCTTGCGGGAGGATAGTTAAGCGTAATTGAGCACAAACATCTGAACTTCATGTGAAACTTATTTCCATCTGTTATTACCTTTCTTAAAGCAAATTTTACAGTACTAAAAAGACACTTTATTCTACTTGCAGCAATGTCTCTGACTATTACTTTAACTACAAACTACATCCTAAGGATTGCCCCCTCCCTCCCCCCCCACCCCCGAACTCGTAGCTTAGCAAAACACCACCCTACAAACGGTGAGACCAAGAGGCGACACGTGCCTTCTTGGCGTAGCGCCTCTTCTTGGCGCCGTCCGGCATGGCGCCGATGTGCGCACAGAGCGAGGCCAGCTGCATCTGCGTGTAGTCGTCGGTAGTCATGGATGCCTGGCGGTCGGTGAAGGTCACGCACGACTGGATCGGCTCCTCTGTCGACTCCGGACGTACCTGGATCAGTAAACCATGATACACTAAACATTCTCTTCACATTACGATCGTCCTGCAACCCTGATTAACTTCGGTTTGAGAGGTGAGAGACGAGAGCGAAAAGTTCAGGGGTTTAACACTGTCAAACGCCCACCCCTACCACCCCTCCCGGCCCCCCCCCCCCCCCCCGCACCAGTCCAAAGCTGCAGTCCTGAAAACATACAAACACGTACACCAGACGTGAAAAGCCACAGCCATATCACGCGCAGTATGACCAAGTCTCGCCACTCACGAGACTTCAGGAGCAGGTGAAGTCCACGGAGTCGTCTGCTTGCTCCATGCGTTCCAATCCCCCTAACCCCCTCTCTCTCCCTCCCTCCCCCCCCCCTCCTCTCACCTTCCTAACACCCACTGCATGTCTCTCGTACACATACACAACCCCCTCACGCGTCGTATGACAAAGTCTCGCCACTCACGAGACTTGACGAGGAGGTGAAGTCCACGGAGTCGTCTGCTTGCTCCATGCGCTGCCAGTAGCCCCTTACATCCTGCAGGAACACGTCCGGCAGCTGCGGCCAACACCAAAATGTAACATGCTTTACTATAACTACTAATAAATAATATTATCAAATAGTATTGCCAATGCCGTGCACTCCTTGCAATAAATTCCTATTTTGATTTGCTTCGGAAAACAATCTAAACATTATTCTTTTCATCAGAAAGACCATGAAAACTAGCACGAAGCAGCTCCTTGTCAAGGCTCATCCGAACTGCACTTTTTACTGCACAGATTTTCAAGTAATTGTTTCAAAAAAAGTATAACTCTAAATGTCTTAAGTTTTCAACTGATTTAAAAGTAGCCAGATTTACGACTGAAACTTCAGGGAATTTTGGTCATTTATTATTTAACCTTTGTTTTGTTGTTACTGTTGTTTTTTTAAATCAGGTGGACAACTGACCTTAAACACGTCTTCGCTGTGTTCTATGAGGAGAGCCATAAGGGCCGCGTTCTCCCCGCTAGCCACTTGATCGCGCAATTGCTCCGCGTCCGTGGGGCGTGACGTCAGAACGTGTGGTGCAAAAAGTAGTCCCAAAGTTTCCGACGTCATCCGCGAGGAATTATTTTTCGCCACCGCATTTAAGAGCGTTAATAACGAATGCAGTAACACGTAATTTTCTTTCGGAAGTAACTGCACCAGCAACTGAATAGTCCGGACTTTCTTCTGCTGCGATTCGAAGCCTGCGAAAAACCAAAATAACAAAAACTACACATATAAACCGCAAATACGATAAAAGGCCAAAATACTAGTAACCTTTAATAGTTCCGGAAGCTGTCTGATGGAAAATACAAAGCTGCGTTTTAATCTTCCGTTTTAATCTCTCTCTCTCTTTCTTTTCTTTTGGTGGCATATGGAGGAAGCGCCTGTACCTTGGATCTGGCAGTAGGCCGTGTTGTGTTTGTGAGTCAGCAGGGGTTCGGGCAGCTCCTTCACGTACAGTTTTATCACTTCCGCTAAATCATGGCCGCTGTAGATGGCCGTGTCGAGCTCCTCGTCGATTCTACCGTCGTTGATGGCGGAGATGAGCGCCCTCTTGCGCCGCTCGTTGCCGCTTTTACGGAACAAGCCTTCCTCAGACACGACTGTAACCACACAGGTCACAGGGTTAGAACACAGGTCACAGGGTTAGAACACAGGTCACAGGGTTACCACACAGGTCACGGGGTTACCACACAGGTCACAGGGTTACCACACAGGCCACAGGGTTATCACGCAGGTCACAGGGTTACAAGACAGACCGCAGGGTTACCACACAGGTCACAGGTTTATCACGCAGGTCACAGGGTTACCACACAGGTCATGGGGTTACCACACAGGTCACAGGGTTACCACACAGGTCACGGGGTTACCACACAGGTCACAGGGTTACCACACAGGTCACAGGGTTACCACGCAGGTCACAGGGTTACCACACAGGCCACAGGGTTACCACACAGGCTGCAGGGTTACCACATCAACCAAAGGGTTACCACACAGGCCACAGGGTTACCACACAGGCTGCAGGGTTACCACATCAACCAAAGGGTTACCACACAGGCCACAGGGTTACCACACAGGCTGCAGGGTTAACACACAGGTCACAAGGTTTATGGATATGGCTTTAGTCAACGCGCCCTTAAGTCCACAACCGCAAGTCACAAAAATATGTCATGCCTCTAAGCTAGTGATACCAGCACGTCAGCCAACCCGCCCGCTATACCTGTAAATCACATATTTCCCGCTCTCCCCCCCTCCCCCCCCCCCCCCCTTCCCACCCTGGGCGCATTACCAGTAACCAGACTCACTTTACAGCTCAAAACAATGCAACACTGCTTGGGTACATTATGAATCGCACGTATTTGTCTACCGTGTAGGGGTGCAGTGTGAACTGAATGCAGGAAAGCGTTGCAGCCCCTTGAAACGCCTTGGATGCTGTGCATTGTCTCTTTATACCCAGTTCAGAATTTTTCTCTGAATATGCACTATAGCTAATTAAAATTTTATTTGCAAATCAAAATATAAATCAAAATGAAAAAACTAAGCATTAACTTCTAAAGTGTGGGTGAGTACCATAGTAAAGCCTACATTTTGATTGGTTGAGGTGCTGGATGACAGATAAGATTGCCTCCATCGTCTCGGCAGATAAGACTTGGCCGAACACACCGCCCTCTCGCGCTTTGGACGTTTCTGAAAATAAACAAAGGGTTATTTTTGTATAAACTTTAAGGAAAACCTCACACACATAAGAGACGCGCGAAAAGAGCGGAAAGCAGGCAAATCCCCCGGAAATTTACGGAGATTGCCGATCACGTTGTTTCGTGACGTAACGCGGCGCCAAGTCCAAGGCCCAGCGCAATCGCAGCAGATCCTCATACATAAGTGTGATACGGAATAAGTGGCCCCTGCTTGTCATCAGCTCGTGTGGAAGAACACAAACATGAGATTCTCTCAGACCGTCACAGCATGCACCACATACATGAGATTCTCTCAGACCGTCACAGCATGCACCACAGACATGAGATTCTCTCAGACCGTCACAGCATGCACCACATACATGAGATTCTCCCAGACCGTCACAGCATGCACCACAGACATGAGATTCTCTCAGACCGTCACAGCATGCACCACATACATGAGATTCTCTCAGACCGTCACAGCATGCACCACATACATGAGATTCTCTCAGACCGTCACAGCATGCACCACATACATGAGATTCTCTCAGACCGTCACAGCATGCACCACATACATGAGATTCTCCCAGACCGTCACAGCATGCACCACATACATGAGATTCCCTCAGACCGTCACAGCATGCACCACAGACATGAGATTCTCTCAGACCGTCACAGCATGCACCACAGACATGAGATTCTCTCAGACCGTCACAGCATGCACCACATACATGAGATTCTCTCAGACCGTCACAGCATGCACCACATACATGAGATTCTCCCAGACCGTCACAGCATGCACCACATACATGAGATTCCCTCAGACCGTCACAGCATGCACCACAGACATGAGATTCTCTCAGACCGTCACAGCATGCACCACAGACATGAGATTCTCTCAGACCGTCACAGCATGCACCACATACATGAGATTCTCTCAGACCGTCACAGCATGCACCACATACATGAGATTCTCTCAGACCGTCACAGCATGCACCACATAGATGAGATTCTCTCAGACCGTCACAGCATGCACCACATACATGAGATTCTGTCAGACCGTCACAGCATGCACCACAGACATGAGATTCTCTCAGACCGTCACAGCATGCACCACAGACATGAGATTCTCTCAGACCGTCACAGCATCCACCACATACATGAGATTCTCTCAGACCGTCACAGCATGCACCACATACATGAGATTCTCTCAGACCGTCACAGCATGCACCACATACATGAGATTCTCTCAGACCGTCACAGCATGCACCACATACATGAGATTCTCTCAGACCGTCACAGCATGCACCACATACATGAGATTCTCCCAGACCGTCACAACATGCACCACATACATGAGATTCCCTCAGACCGTCACAGCATGCACCACAAACATGAGATTCTCCCAGACCGTCACAGCATGCACCACATACATGAGATTCTCCCAGACCGTCACAGCATGCACCACATACATGAGATTCCCTCAGACCGTCACAGCATGCACCACATACATGATATTCTCCCAGACCGTCACAGCATGCACCACATACATGAGATTCCCTCAGACCGTCACAGCATGCACCACAGACATGAGATTCTCTCAGACCGTCACAGCATGCACCACAGACATGAGATTCTCTCAGACCGTCACAGCATGCACCACATACATGAGATTCTCTCAGACCGTCACAGCATGCACCACATACATGAGATTCTCCCAGACCGTCACAGCATGCACCACATACATGAGATTCCCTCAGACCGTCACAGCATGCACCACAGACATGAGATTCTCTCAGACCGTCACAGCATGCACCACAGACATGAGATTCTCTCAGACCGTCACAGCATGCACCACATACATGAGATTCTCTCAGACCGTCACAGCATGCACCACAGACATGAGATTCTCTCAGACCGTCACAGCATCCACCACATACATGAGATTCTCTCAGACCGTCACAGCATGCACCACATACATGAGATTCTCCCAGACCGTCACAGCATGCACCACATACATGAGATTCCCTCAGACCGTCACAGCATGCACCACATACATGAGATTCTCTCAGACCGTCACAGCATGCACCACATACATGAGATTCTCCCAGACCGTCACAGCATGCACCACATACATGAGATTCCCTCAGACCGTCACAGCATGCACCACATACATGAGATTCTCTCAGACCGTCACAGCATGCACCACATACATGAGATTCTCCCAGACCGTCACAGCATGCACCACATACATGAGATTCCCTCAGACCGTCACAGCATGCACCACATACATGAGATTCTCCCAGACCGTCACAGCATGCACCACATACATGAGATTCCCTCAGACCGTCACAGCATGCACCACATACATGAGATTCTCCCAGACCGTCACAGCATGCACCACATACATGAGATTCTCTCAGACCGTCACAGCATGCACCACATACATGAGATTCTCCCAGACCGTCACAGCATGCACCACAGACATGAGATTCTCTCAGACCGTCACAGCATGCACCACAGACATGAGATTCTCTCAGACCGTCACAGCATGCACCACATACATGAGATTCTCTCAGACCGTCACAGCATGCACCACATACATGAGATTCTCCCAGACCGTCACAGCATGCACCACAGACATGAGATTCTCTCAGACCGTCACAGCATGCACCACATACATGAGATTCTCTCAGACCGTCACAGCATGCACCACATACATGAGATTCTCCCAGACCGTCACAGCATGCACCACATACATGAGATTCTCCCAGACCGTCACAGCATGCACCACATACATGAGATTCCCTCAGACCGTCACAGCATGCACCACATACATGAGATTCTCCCAGACCGTCACAGCATGCACCACATACATGAGATTCCCTCAGACCGCCACATCTTGTACCACAAACACAAACAGCAGATCCTCTCAGACCGTCACTTCTCATGATCTGCTTTTTTTTTTTTTTTTTTTTTTTTTTGACTGACGTAAACACGTGGATCAAGATTCATACAGACTGCGCAAATCTCCTCTGATTAAAAGGTGCCCTGCTCAAAATGGCCATAAAAACAAGATATGGAACAAACACGCTGCAGTCAAACGAAAATTTAAACGAATATCATATGTCAACATACGTCAACATACGTCAAACACATGTTGACAAATGGCAACATATTTCAGCGCAATGTGTCCACATTACATTTATTTGTGACAGTTATGGTTCGGTCTCCGTCAGAACTGGTGTGTGAGATTTCCTACGGAAACGGCTCCCTTTCTTGTCAAATGTGTTAATCAAATGGCGACCATCTTGTTGGTGTGAAGTATTTGTTAGAGACTCCCTGCAGCAAGAATGGGATACACTAAAATAAGGAAAATATTTGAAAAGCAAATCATCTTAAGAAATTGATTTATTTTCTGAAACTTTTATTTTCAATTTTGTTGCATTCACGACACCCATTAACAAATCTGTTTGTGCTGGCACAAAATAAGAACCTGTGGTATAGTATGATGTCAGTATGATGTCAGTGTGATGTCAGTATGATGTCAGTATACTACCGCTTACTGGTGGTAAGTGTCCCGCGAAGTTAATGCAACTTTTCCACGGAGTGTTATCAATCCAGAATCGCGCATATACAATATCGCGAACCTCATAGAAGCACCGCAAATCATTCTCAATGTCAAGGAGGAGGGGGGGTGGAGGCAGACAAAAAATTATGACAAGCGGGGGGGGGGGGGGGAGACGAAAAATCATGATAAAGGGAGGGGGATGATTGACGAAAAATTATGATAAGGGGGGGGGGGGGGGCAGGGGAGACGAAAAATCATGATCAAGTCTGGTTTTTTACTTTTCGGTTTTCAATCTCCATAATTTATTAATTCACTTATTTTTACATGGGAAAGGAGGATGACGCAGGCAGAAGGCGCAGGCGTAGGTTGGGGTGAGAGGGAGATAGAGGACGGGAGGGGGGGGGGAGGTTGAAGGGGGGGGGGAGATAGATGGGGGAAAAGGCCGTTATAATTCGCATTACACAGTTGACGCTCGAAGATTGCTATTGCAAAAGTGTCTAAGTACGAACGCTGAGGGTCTGCACTCTCGAACCACCTCTCCAGTCACTCCTACAAACAATGTACTGGCTTCAGACAAGAGCACCCACCCACCCAGCCCCCCCCCCCCCACCCCCACCATCCTACATGCATTAAACCCGAACCTAGTTAAATGCGGAAATTTTATAATGATTTCCCAGAAGAATTTAAACAAAGTAAAAGCCTAAGTGCTTCACATCGTTCTGAATAAATGTTAGAAACGTTGTTAAATACGTTTTAAACATCCCAACCCATCCCTTACTTTAGCAGCCCGATGGCTTTTAGATTTCTTGTACGGTTAACTACAAGCGTATTTTGTTGTGACACTTTATAAATTACCACTCTGAATGGGGCAAGTCCCGCTGCGGGCCAAGTTGTGAATCGCACCAAATAAAAAGACAATTTAGGGCCAAAACCCCCGAGATTTCAAACCTGCTCTTTACAGCGCTAAACCTTTAAATGGCACTTTAGACGTTGTTTTTCTATTTTATTATTATTTTCTTTTCTTTTTTTTTTTTTTTTTTTTGTATTTTTTTTTAAAGTTAAAGCTATGAACTATGAAAGAGAAAGCAACGAATAAAAAAATATTCGTTCGATAAAAAGTTCGATATTGAACTGAAATTCGACAACGCCTCTGGGATTGCTGCACTTAAAATTAACTCTCAAACTCGAATTTAAAAAATATGATAAGGCAATTGGTTTTCACTTTGAGTAACTTAAAAACAACCACTAGAAAACTGTCAAGCAAAATTCGTAAAAATTATGTCTCCCTCAAAGGGAGTTTTTCTGGTCGGGGCGGAATCTTCGAAGTGAACCAACGGGACCGCAGAGTCTTGTTCTTTCTTATGCTAAAAAACGCTGTTCAAACGAGGTTAAGATTTAATGTTTATTTATTATTATTATTTTTGGACGGGGGGTGGGGGTGGGGTGGGGATGCAGATGTATGCGTGATGATGCTGCCCTGAGGATGCAGCGTACACTTTACGTTCTACTCTTCACTGATATCGCTTGACTAATAAAAAATAAACAAGAAACAGAAGTAAGATGTTGCCATGTATTTTTAAATTGCATAGATAATGTTATTTTCAAGCGAAAACGCGTTGTTATCCAACAGCTAACCTCTATGGCATGTCCGGTTAGTTTTGACGGCTTATGTTTCTTATCGGTCGACTCGACTTAAAACCTACGTCGATTCAGAACTCCCCAGGATAAACCCCCCTTGAAAAGATAAACCCCTGAGAAGATTTTGGGTAATTTATGGAATGACAGGTCTTGAATGAGATAAGGCAAAAATAGTGAAAACCGAATGACAGTTTCCAATACAAGACGAAACGGGTGTTAAAGATTATGAAAGGGTGAGGCTGTCAATCACTGCGCTGTCCGCACAACGCTCCCAAGTGTCACCGCTGACAACATCGCTTGAAATGCTAACCCTGTTCAAAGGAGAAACTCATTTTCTATCACAAAAGACAAAAACATGACTCCCTGCCTCCTATAAAAGAGAAGATGAAATTTTCTGAAAGAAGGCTTCTTATCTCATCTGCCTTCTTTCTTTCTATTTTTCATCGTCTTATTCCTTTATTCGTCCATTTCTAATCATCTCTTCCATCTCTTTATTTCATGGTTTGTTGACCGTCCTGAGCCTTAACCCGCTCTTATATATCTTTGTTTATTATATTTTTCTCTTTGATTTCCATAGCGTTTTTCACGATCATCGTTCCAGTGCCTGTCATCTTTTCACGAATCACAGTACGCGCGCGACGAATCACAGTACGTTCGTGACGAATCACAGTAATTTCGTGACGAATCACAGTACGCGCGCGACGAATCACACTACGTTCGTGACGAATCAGAAATGACTTACAACAAAAGAATAGTTATCGCAATCTCATTTCCCGGGATCTGTATGACATAAAAAATGGAAAAGCCCTGAGTTGTAAATCGGGCCACAGAAGCAAGTTTTTGACCAGGCAGGTAAGGGGTGAACGCCAAGGCGTATGCCTGTGAAGCAAGAACCAAACATATGTACCTTGCTCCATGATGGCGAGGGGGCGGTGGGGGAATTTCAAAGAAATAAAGTTTCAACCAGAAACCCGCAACCATTAAACTGTTTTAATAGGGCAGCATTCACTGTGTGTGACGATAAATTGTTCCCCCAAACCTATTTCAGAAGAAAAACGCCATTAAACCATTTCGGGTAATAACACGCCACGACGTCATCGCTGTCGAGCACGGACATATGGTGTGCATGTTTACGGTGATATATTTTCCAAGCACTGAGAAAACAAAAACACATCAAACGAGTGGTCACTCGGACTGATCACTGGTCAAGCAGTTTTATGACCCTACGACATATTGCAATCTATTATATAGTTTTCTAAGTTCCCCCCCCCCCCTCCACCACCAAAAAGAAATCCCATTCCGACATCTTTTCTGCACAGTATGTTCGATCAGAAAACATATGCAGTTATCATTCAGGAAATCAAATGTGTTGTTTTTCAATGAGTGTGATTAAAGGTGTCCATGGACCCTGCACCCAGCTGACGCAACTTTAAAATTATAACAAGTATGTCAGTAAAACTGACTAAGTCTCCCGCAGGCGTGCAATAACAGGATTTCAATACGACAAACACCTATTGAATGGGTCAACTGTGCTGTATTTTCAAAGTTTTCTCATTTTTGTGAAAATCTCAAAATAACCCCTCGTTGCACAGATCCACTATATAATCTTTGTATGTGCAACAGAACAACTGAATCGCTTTAATGGTTACAGAAATATGGCGCCGACAAACACCCACTGAATAGGTCAATTGTGTTGAATTTTCGAAGTTTTCCCATTTTCCCAATTTTTGCGAAAATTTCAAAATAACCCCTCGTTGCACAGGTCCACTATATAGTATTTGCATGTGCAAGAGAACAACAGAATCGCTTCAGTGGTTACGGAGATACAGCGCCGACAAAAAAAGTGTAGACGGATGGACAGAAGGACGGACCCGAATCCAAAGTCCCCCGCTTCGCGCTACGCGGCGGGCGGGAACTAATAAATAAATCAGATTGTGATATCACTTCACTGAAGTGCTGTGGATCACACAAATGTGCGTACTATATGCTGATCATATAGACAACCTTTTAATTTGTGACGTCCACGTGTGTGCGGAATGGGGGAGGTGTAAAAGGAATGGTTACATACTTTATGGATGGCTCCCATTTAACACATACACTGTATTATTACAAGTTGCGGGACATTCCAACCACAAAGACGCCAGATCATTGGTTAACCTCGAAGAAACTAAAATGCACACAGAGTATCGACAAAGAGGCATGCAAGCTTTTAGGGTGTGTTGAAGAAATTGAAATGAGTCTGATAAACGTTGATATGGTAAGTGTTGCATATCCCTGGGGAAGCAGGACAATACCCCACAGGATATACCCGACAGGACAATATCCCACAGGATATAGCCGACAGGACAATACCCTACAGGATATACCCGACAGGACAATACCCCCACACGATATACCCGACAGGACAATACCCCCACACGATATACCCGACAGGACAATACCCCATAGGATATACCCGACAGGACAATACCTCATAGGATATACCCGACAGGACAATACCCCACAGGATATACCCGACAGGACAATACCCCACACGATATACCCGACAGGACAATACCCCACACGATATACCCGACAGGACAATACCCCACACGATATACCCGACAGGACAATACCCTCACACGATATACCCGACAGGACAATACCCCCACACGATATACCCGACAGGACAATACCCCACACGATATACCCGACAGGACAATACCCCATAAGATATACCCGACAGGACAACAACTGACATGGGACATTACCTTACTGGTCCGGTCCACATAGGCGCCAGATCAATGGTCAAGTCCCGATGAGACTAAAATGTACACAGGGTACAAATAGGCATGCAAGCTTTTAGTTTTTTTTGTTTTTGTTTTTTGTTTGTTTTTTTGTTTGTTTTTTTTCTTCTGAAGAAACTGAAATGAGCAAGGATAAACGTTGATATATACAGAAGAACGATGAGATACAGAGAAGAAGACAAATTTTGAACCCCCCAAAAGATGTGCTAATCCACCTCATTTTACTTCACAATCCCACCAAATTTTCCCTGCTTGATATCTTTTAGGTTATTTCTTTTATGTCAACAAAAGTTGAATGGGAAGAATTAACATATAGAAGGCCAGCATTGTGGTTTCTGTTTGGTGTCGAGACTGACCCAACATTACATGAAAAAGGATAAGAAGTTAACGACCAAACAGCCCGTATAATACTTCTAATTTCACTACAGGGAAGTTCAGAGAGAACGAGATCAAATTATAAAATTATATCTCCAAAAATCTAAACAATTATGTAAAATTCGTATCATATATGTAAGGCCAAGTGACTTGTCTCAGCTGGAAGCTGCGTTTTATAGCCGTCCATTCTGGTGGTCAAGAGAAATTAAAATGGCAGCTTTTATGGCTTTTAATGGTAAATAATGACGGCTTATTTGTATCAAACGCTCTATTGAAATCTAGACAATTTCTTGACAGCCATCAGTATTGTGCTAACGGCACCGTTGCTAATGACAACGCTCGGTCATGAACACGGATGGGTTGCGTGACTACTTCAGGAAAACAATTTCTTCATCAATCACTAGTTTGAACAATTTTCAATGATTTTTTTTTTTTTTTTTTTCAAATTTAGTTTCGTGAGAAGATGTTGCATGCTGTAGCTATTCCCGCCGAGTTCGTTTTGTTGTACCTCACCAAGACTCCTCAAACGTTACCTGCAATATTAGCTTGGTTACGGGTGAATCTCTTTAAAACACCAAACACAGAAGTAATAAATAGGTCCATTGAACATTTCGATGTGCGATATCTCTTAGAGCTTTGAAAAAAAAGAAAAGCTTTCTTAATTAATGAACAACAATAGTTGGAATACTGCGTAATCACTTCACGCAACAGCTATTGCAAAAAAAAAAAGAAAAAAAAAAAAAGCCTACTCACTGACCCGTGGGTACTTCTCGTGCTCTTAGGAACAATGGGAAGCACCCGCCCGCCACTAGAAACTAATATTGTGTAGCTATATTAGCCTGGTTATGGGCCGGCGGGGGGAGGGGGCGGGCAAGGCTGCTTGCTATTTTAAAAGGAACCGTCCAGAAATGGGATACTTCAATCTACAATAAATCGTTTTGCTTGGGGGTGTAAGCGGGATCGATGATGATAGCTCGTGGGTGGGCGGAAATCAGGGATGGCCGCTAGCTGTTACTTACTAATTAATTGCCAAAAATAGTCTAAATAGCTCACAAAAAACGCAATGGAACAGTTATTAAAGGAAAATCTAGGAAAGACGGCATCAGCTGCTGGGGGTGGCGGAGGGGGGGGGGGGGGGGGGGAGCCCGTGACTAGTGATTTTTGCTATAAAACACGACAACAACGCAGCTGGCTGTCCGCGAATATTAACTCATTATCGTCACCCCGAAACAACTACCGCAGCTTTCGTTATTGTTCCCATCTCTTTGGCCGCTCAACCTCTTTACACGGTTTCACTTCTGGGCAATGATTTTAATACTCATTTTCATTAAAAACCCACTGTAGCATCCCTGAGCTGAACATTTCAGTAACACTATGGGCTCATTAAACTGCAACTGGCTGTCATAATGGTTGCACAATCCTTTGTGCCCTTGTCATATTTTGAAATCTTTAGTGCCGAGGTCACCTGGGTCTGTGGCGTAATCACGACCAGAAAATCTCGGGCGACACCGCCATGGTGTAACGCCAGTACAAAATACGTTTCTACACTGGGCCCGAAAACAAAGTTGATTAAAATAATGCAACTTCTCGACGTGTCAGTGGCCGACATACATGTGTGGGAAAGGCAGCTTCACACTGACACGATTCGCCAACAAACACACCTCGGACCGCAGCGCCTTTTCTTTTCCTTTTTTTTTCCGAGTTCTCCCGCGTTGAAAGGTCAAATTTGGAATTCTCTTGATTAAACACCACACCCAGATGCGTGGTTTTTGTCGAAGCAAGGGCGCAAAATTTCTCAGTTTAAAATTTCACCTCGGCGCTAAGCTCTTCTTTTGCTCAAGGCCTTAAACTGATTTGATTTCGACATTGCAAACTTTGAAGTTAAAATTAAAAAGAACGTTTTTTTTTTTTTTTTTGACTGTGGAAATATAGTCTGAAAAGAATTTTGTCCAGTAGGCTGACTGAATCAAACCTCGGGCAAGCGCAAGAGTTCAACCACAACTATTTTGTCACCACAATTTTGATGCTTTTAAATTTAAATTTTGGACAAACTGTCGTTTTGAATGGGTATTGGAAAGTTTTCGAATGACACCTGAACCATGACAATTTAATAACGCGTAAAATGTTAAAAAATAACACAAAAATATATTTAAGTATCTTTAATGAGAAAGAAAACTGATTGGTTCACCGAGTTGTTTTCCGAGACGATATCGGGTTGTGGCCTCTAGCCTTTGTCACTATTATCATCACAAACACATCGCACATTTGCTTCTTGTTAAATATTTAAAATCAACTAATTTCAACACATTTTCTAAGCACAAAGGTTAAAATTGTGTTGTGTTTAAGGGTGATTTCAATTTCTAAAAACATTTATGTCAGTTTCATAACAACTTATATAAACGGTTTGACATTACAAAGCGAGGTCTTCGCCGATTTAACCAAGCACTTCAGCCAGCTCTTGTGTTATGGTTTCGGATGTAATCCAAACTTTTCAAAACGATTTTCAGTGATTGGAATTATTTGCTATTGTAGGCTGAAGTGAACGCGGAAAGCGCCTACACGTACTTTTCTCAGCTTAAGTCATGTTTTAATTTTTTTCCAACGCCGTATTTTGAAATTAAGACCAATTTCCGTTTTACAACACATTACGCTGATGACTTAAAAGCACTTAAATTATGAATACCTGTTTCATGCAAATTTAAAACCATTTCAATTTTAAAAACTATTTTCGTTTCCTCAACCGTTTTCCAGACTTGTTCTCAAACAGCTCTACCCATTTTATTCATGTTTCGGTACCACAAAAATAGTAAAAGACAACAGGCCGCAAAATCACAAAACGCAAGGTGTAGTATACACACGATAAAGTCACAGATTTCGCTCCCGTAGACAAGTATACAAGGTGTAGTATAGACGTGATAATGTCACAGATTTCGCTCCCGTAGACAAGTATGCAAGGTGTAGTATAGACACGATAAAGTCACAGATTTCGCTCCCGTAGACAAGTAAGCAAGGTGTAATATAGACACGATAAAGTCACAGATTTCGCTCCCGTAGACAAGTATGCAAGGTGTAGTATAGACACGATAAAGTCACAGATTTCGCTCCCGTAGACAAGTAAGCAAGGTGTAATATAGACACGATAAAGTCACACATTTCGCTCCCGTAGACAAGTATGCAAGGTGTAGTATAGACGCGATAATGTCACAGATTTCGCTCCCGTAGACAAGTATGCAAGGTGTAGTATAGACGCGATAATGTCACAGATTTCGCTTCCGTAGACAAGTAAGCAAGGTGTAATATAGACACGATAAAGTCACAGATTTCGCTCCCGTAGACAAGTATACAAGGTGTAGTATAGACACGATAAAGTCACAGATTTCGCTCCCGTAGACAAGTAAGCAAGGTGTAATATAGACACGATAAAGTCACAGATTTCGCTCCCGTAGACAAGTATACAAGGTGTAGTATAGACGTGATAATGTCACAGATTTCGCTCCCGTAGACAAGAATGCAAGGTGTAGTATAGACACGATAAAGTCACAGATTTCGCTCCCGTAGACAAGTAAGCAAGGCGTAATATAGATACGATAAAGTCACAGATTTCGCTCCCGTAGACAAGTATGCAAGGTGTAGTATAGACACGATAAAGTCACAGATTTCGCTCCCGTAGACAAGTAAGCAAGGTGTAATATAGACACGATAAAGTCACACATTTCGCTCCCGTAGACAAGTATGCAAGGTGTAGTATAGACACGATAATGTCACAGATTTCGCTCCCGTAGACAAGTATGCAAGGTGTAGTATAGACGCGATAATGTCACAGATTTCGCTTCCGTAGACAAGTAAGCAAGGTGTAATATAGACACGATAAAGTCACAGATTTCGCTCCCGTAGACAAGTATGCAAGGTGTAGTATAGACACGATAAAGTCACAGATTTCGCTCCCGTAGACAAGTAAGCAAGGTGTAATATAGACACGATAAAGTCACAGATTTCGCTCCCGTAGACAAGTATGCAAGGTGTAGTATAGACACGATAATGTCACAGATTTCGCTCCCGTAGACAAGTATGCAAGGTGTAGTATAGACGGGATAATGTCACAGATTTCGCTCCCGTAGACAAGTAAGCAAGGTGTAGTATAGACGTGATAAAGTCACAGATTTCGCTCCCGTAGACAAGCATGTTAAATGACAGAGATCATTGAAGGAATATATTTGCGAGGCTCACCCAGGTATATCGTGGGCGTAAGAAGAAACCTGCCGGATATGGGAAGGTTTGGTGAAGAAAACTCTCTGGTATACGGAACATAAGGCCGTGAGGCAACGTCGCAAAAACGTAGCCTATTGATGACGGTGTTTTATTACGGCACGCTGGGTTCTCAGGAAAGTGAGTCAAAAAAGGAAAGTGTGACTCAGTTGGGACCAGAAAGACTCGGTGGGTTCCGAAAAGTGAGTCATTGCGTAAAAAATACCCAAAAAGTGGACAAAAACCCCTCCAACGCGAACCCTGACCACGGTAAGAGATTCATACACATGTGGGAGGCCAACGACGTCACAGTGGGACGCTTCGTTCACAGGCCCTGGGTGTCTGGATCCAAACAGAAAAAGACTCCCTGGCAACGAACTAATCCTACTCTAATAATCAAAAGCTATAAAGTGTAATATTCAGGCTGCATACAATAAGACAAGGGTTAATACGTAAAGAGTAACACCTGAACATTTTAGCTTTCCAAGCCAAAAATGCCCGAATTCTAATTTAAATAAGAAAAAAAATTAAATGGCAATTTTGATTACTCAGCTCTTATCACACACAATCTTTGCCAGCTCCTTAATTTTCAACATACCTTAAATAAAGCCCATTTCGGATAATTTACAGAGCCGTTTAGCAATCAAAATGTCAAAAAGGTTCTCTCTTTGATGTGCGGCTTTATTAATCACGGTCAAGAAACTACAGAAGACAATATGGGTGACTTCAATGCACGAGATATTATCACCGTCTCTATCACGTTAACACATATTGAGCGACCAGCTAATGGTGATTGAGTTTATCGGGGGAAAAAAGAAGGAGCATATGTTATCAAATGTTCTACATTGCCCCAACCCTTTAATTTGGTAACGCACCGTATCAATGTGGGAGTATGGTCAATTAAAATCAAAATCTCGGACACTCAACCAAATTCGGCACAAAGGGCACTTCCAACACCTGACCTCATGTCCAAATTTAAATTCGAATGTAGATAAAAAGGTGATCTGCTCCTTTGTAACTAAGCAGCTTCTTTGCTGAATGTGACTCTCGCATGTATCAGTAAGGAATCAAACATTTGTTACTTCTGAGATAAGCCAATACCAGCCATGGCCGGGTTCTTTTTTTCGCCTGTTTTATTTATTTATTTATTTATTTTTACTCAAGAAATGTCATTCCAATTAAAACTACAATATTTGAGAACAGATTGATAAAAGCCATACGCGCGATAATAAATAATATTGCAATGAAGCCTTTTTCGCCCGAGTTTAAATCAGTGCATAAGGGTTACTCCATGGCTATAAGTTCCAGGGACAGGGGCCTTACCTTGCTCTGGCACGCATTGCCATCCACCTCCATGGATGGGATAGGATACCAGACAAATAGAAATTCTATCGAGTGATGGAATACCAGAAAGGTAGAAATTCTATCGGGTGATGGAATACCAGGAAAGTAGAAAATCTATCGCGTGATGGGATACCAGACAAGTAGAAATTCTATCGGGTGATGGGATACCAGACAAGTAGAAATTTTATCGGATGCTGGTATACCAGGAAAATAGAATTCTATAGGGTGATGGAATACCAGACAAACAGAAATTCTACAGGGTGACGGAATACCAAACAAGTAGAAATTCTATCGGGTGATGGAATACCAGAAAAGTAGAAATTCTATCAAGTGATGGGATACTAGACAAATAGAAATTCTATCGGGTGATGGAATACCAGACAAGGAGAAATTCTATCGGGTGATGGAATACCAGAAAAGTAGAAATTCTATATGGTGATGGAATACCAGAAAAGTAGAAATTCTATCGGGTGATGGAATACCAGACAAATAGAAATTCTTTCGAGTGATGGTCACTATGTCATAAAAGAAAGGAAGAGTTGACGATATTATGCTGCGTGTTTTACTGTTTCTTTAAATGACAACAAAATTCTGCATGATTTATCCCAGTGAATGGCGGGGGGGGGGGGGGGGGAGGCAGGGGTGGGGAGAGAGCAGGGGGTGGAGAGGGTTCATCACCCAAGAGTACTACGACTTGTCAGCAGAAAATTGGTCAAATCTCTGCTTATAACTTATGTCTTGACAAATTCCTTGACAAGCGCCAATTAAAATATAAAATTATCCTTTTAAATTTAATGTCTTTTCACAATGCCAAAAAATTGCCTGTTCTTAATGAAATGTCTGCAAAGTCACGAAGACAATCGTTGGAGAAAAGTGTGAGAAGAAGAAAGGCGTAGTGATCTGACCTTTGTCTTCTCCCGCCAATCATTAAGCGACAGTTAAATCGTCAAACAGCTCAAAACTGCTCAAGAAAAAGCTCCGCCACACCAATTAGTCACGGTGTTATTGCTTTACAAAAACGAAAAAACCACCACAATAGAATTTCTTATTCCGTGTTTGGTCAGGGGTGTGGGTTTTAAAAGGAATAAAAGGGAAAATGTGTGGAAACTATACAATAAAAGGCAGCTGCATGTTTCCCATCATCTCACATCAAAATCCCTGGCCCTCTCACCTCTGCAAAACACACATCACCGATGGTCAACATGCTGTCATTGTTCCTTCCATCACTGAAGTGGGATGATCCAATTAAGCCCTTATAATTGCGCTTGGATGAGCCTATTTAATCTTGTTCACTTATTTCTCTTTCTCTATTTTCTATACAGAGTGGGAAAATAGAGGGTTGGGTAGAGGATATCTACATATGAACGCTCGAAACCACGTCGGTAAAATAGTGCTGGGGTCCGATTCCATCGCAGAACCGACTACCTCTACAGTGTATCTAGATGGTATCCACATGCGAACGCTAGAAGCCACGTCGGTAAAACATTAATTAGTGATCCCGCAAGGGTTACAGTTAGGCGACTTTCTTGTAATAATTTAAGTGGGGAGGGTTTAGCTTGAGGAAAAGTGGGAGTGCAGGAGCTAAGCTGCACGATATTTTGCGGTGATATACTAGAGCTTTTGAGATTTTAAAGAGACAGCTGTCCAAACGAAAAAAGCACGATTTAAAGCCTTCAGGCTGTCATCGCAAACTAAACGCGCGCGCCCGGGTCTCCCCACAGTGTGTACAAACTCCGAGATGCCGCCAATTAGGACAGGGTTGTGACGAAAAATGTGCTGTTTGTTTGGGATGAAAGGCAAAAGAAACGCGTTCCCGAAACCTGGGCGGCGAGCATCAGGGAGGTTTGATGGCCCCGGGTCACCGCCGGGAAAACAGCGGCGAGCATAAGTGAGCGTTGATGGCCATGGGCCGGGAAAACAGCGGAAAGAAGCAGATGTCGCACTTCACCCGCCATTACGAAAACCTCTCATTAGTTGCAACATTTCCAAAGTGCGTTGTACCGTTTTGACGCTTCTCTGAACTGAGCTAAAAAGTGAAATATTTGTTGATGAGAGAGAGAGAGCATATACAACGGGAGCTCAATTTACGTGAAACTGTAGAATGAAAAAAAAAAAAAAGAAAAAGAAAACAGTTATCCCGACACCCCAGACACCGCTCTCACCCCCGACCCTTCCCACTATCACACCAGCACGGAATCATACCATTACAAGCAATCGTTTTTTGTTTTTTGTTTTTTTTTTAATAGGGCAATGTGTATGTGTTTTATTGTTGATATTTGACAGGTATTACTGTGACAGGTATTACTGTGACAGGTATTACTGTGATCCATGGCGCGTTCCATGAGGATTTCGCATTTTTGTCGCAAAGAAAATATGACAATGAGCAATTCATGTTTCGAATGAACTGCCCCTTGCTATTTTCTCTCTCGAATACTCGCTTCTGATAATAAAGTTGAACCCGAAAGCTACCAGATGAAAGGTTCGCGGGCCGAGCAGAGGAAAGGGCGACAGAAGGCCCTGACAACAGCCAGCGCCCGGTGCCGAAGGCCCGAGAAAAACCACTAGTACAAGGTTACAGGACCTTTCTGTCAAATCTCCAGTGTCCTTCAAGAGCAGGTGCCGCCAAACAATAAGCTTTAATGGGGCAAAATGTTTATAAATTAATAATAAAAACACCCATTTCTGGGAAGGGGTGAGTAGGGTGGAGGTAAAACCATTCATAAAGCCAAGTGGGGGCGAATACGATGCATGACGTCATAATTAACGGGAAAGAGAGGAGGACAGATGTAGTAACACAAAGCCTAAAATCACACTACATTCTTTTAAGCAATACTCGTCAATATCTTCAGCGTTGGCGTTACGATTTCAATTTCTAGTTTCAAGTAGACGCGGACCGTTCGGAAACAAGCGTCCCATTTTCTTGGTTGTGAAAGTAAAGAAATTTTGAAAGCGATAATCTCTATCAATTGCTATACCTTCTACGTCACCTGGACGCAGTGCCCTCAATCGTCTACATCCAACTGGACGTAGTGCCCTCAATCGTTTACATTCAACTGGACGCAGTGCCCTCAATCGTCTACATCCAACTGGACGCACTGCCCTCAATCGTTTAGATCCAACTGGATGCACTGTCCTCAGTCTTCTACGTTACCTGGACGCAGTGCCCTCAATCGTTTACACACAACTGGACGCAGAGCCCTCAATCGTTTACATCCAACTGGACGCAGAGCCCTCAATCGTTTACATCCAACTGGACGCAGTGCCCTCAATCGTCTACATCCAACTGGACGCACTGCCCTCAATCGTTTAGATCCAACTGGACGCACTGCCCTCAGTCTTCTACGTTACCTGGACGCAGTGCCCTCAATCGTTTACACACAACTGGACGCAGTGCCCTCAATCGTCTACATCTAACTGGACGCAGTGCCCTCAATCGTTTACATCCAACTGGACGTAGTGCCCTCAATCGTCTACACCCAACTGGACGCAGTGCCCTCAATCGTTTACATCCAACCGGACGCAGTGCCCTCAATCGTCTACACCCAACTGGACGCAGTGCCCTCAATCGTCTACATCTAACTGGACGCAGTGCCCTCAATCGTCTACATCCAACCGGACGCAGTGCCCTCAATCGTTTACATCCAACCGGACGCAGTGCCCTCAATCGTCTACACCCAACTGGACGCAGTGCCCTCAATCGTCTACACCCAACTGGACGCAGTGCCCTCAATCGTCTACATCCAACCGGACGCAGTGACCTCAATCGTCTACACCCAACTGGACGCAGTGCCCTCAATCGTCTACACCCAACTGGACGCAGTGCCCTCAATCGTCTACATCTAACTGGACGTAGTGCCCTCAATCGTCTACATCTAACTGGACACAGTGTCCTCAATCGTCTACATCTAACTGGACGCAGTGCCCTCACTCGTCTACACCCAACTGGACACAGTGTCCTCAACCTTCTACGTCCCATTTTATAACGTTAGCCATGAATATACGCCACCAGCTTGACCAATGATTTAAAGCTATGCCACGTGTTTCGTTCAGATTCCGGGAATATTGTGTCAGTCTAAACCCGTTTAGGCCTCTGGATTCTGGAGTCTTGAAGCACCAGGAAATGTTAACATTCGTTGACAATGAACAGCGTCCCATACAAAATAAGAAAACATTACTCTGGAATTTAAATACTGTTTTTTATGTAACGATCTTTCATTTTGACGAAGTAATGAAACTAACACAACCGATAATAGTTTTCAGTACCTCGGAGTACATCACAGCGAAAAATTACGAACTGCAGGGTTACCATAATATCTCACTCAGGACGTACGGGTTGTGGGGTTACCATAATACCTCACTCAGGACGTACGGAATTATCATAACATCTCACTACGGACGTACGGGATTACCACAATATCTCACTCAGGACGTACGGGGTTACCATAATATCTCACTCAGGTTGTGCGGGATTACCTCAATATCTCACGCAGGACATACGGGATTACCATAACATCTCACTCAGGACATATCGGCTGCGGGATTACCATAATATCTCACTCAGGACGTACGGGATTACCACAATATCTCACAAGTACGGAATTATCATATCTCACTCAGGACATGCGGGCTGCAGGATTAATATAATATCTCACTCAGGACAATTTTTTTCATTTAAATTTTCCGTCAGTCGAAGAACAATAAAGAAATGTAAATTTAAAATTTAAAACAGAGATCGGCCAAGAACGGCGTGTGTTCCGTTAACCTGTAACCTTGTCGAATTTATCTCGTTCCATTTCGAGAACTGTGATTTTTTTCACTTGATTGGTTGACATGAAGATAATCTCAATTAAAACTCCATTAGAAAAATAAACACGGCATGTAATTCAAAACTCGGGCATCGGACAAGGAGAAAATTCAATTTGAAGTTGAAAGATAAATGAAGAATATACAGGACCAAGAAAGTAAGGCTTCCAAAAAGTCACCTCACACCCTAAAACAGAACGTGAACCCGCTTTCAACAATGGCAGTCGACCCTCCCAATTATCTGAGACATTACGATTATTGACTGTGAAACACCATACAACAATATGGTCTGAGAGAACGTTTCCAACTTGAGGAAAGTGTTGTTACGTCATCACTAATGCTGCAAACGTCACAACAAATGAGATCAAATAGTTTAACGGGAAATATGAGATATATTATCATCCCACTGCACACAAAACGTTAGGGCATGAGCCGTAACGCTGGTGAAAAAATAGACGCAACCAAAAGAAAATGAGAACAGACCCTTGCATAACACAAGCAGTGTTGTATACAGAAGGAATAGTGTTGTTGTGTGACCAACATTTAATACAATGTAAGTCTTGAAAAGATTTCATGTCGTACGATCAATTAAGCCCATAGCGGATTACGAAACCAGATATCTTTTCTATAACATAGAAAATGAAAAAATGAGTGAGGGATTTCCAGTAATATCTCAGCCATATCTCTAATATCTCCGCTCTCTAGAGCACATGAGTGAGCTTTTAGTGAACAAAAAAATGTCGGATTGATGCAAACAACCTCTTACAATAAAAAACCCTGAACCTCTGAACGAATGTAGGAACAGACCCCCCCCGGGCCAGACCCCCCCCGGACCAGACCCCCCCTTTTTTGGTAGGAACAGACCCCCCCATGAACAGACCCCCCCCCCCCCCCACCATTTACATATATATATAAATATATATATATAAATATATAACAATTTTCACTTATTATTTATTAGTAATGCAACACCTTTTAATCACGATGAAAACATGTGCCAATGTCCTTTCATCATAATGAAAGGGATGAAAGGATGTATTGATGTTGTTTCATTGCAATTGCAATTTGATAAAACTATTAGCAATAGCACAATTAATTACTGTGAGATCACACAAATAACACAATTACAGAACTCAAATGCAATCAAAACCTCTCTGTCAAAACAATTAACGGAGATTCAATCTGCAGATTAGCGAAACACCCACACCCCGACCCAAGAGCCGGAGATGTATTCAATAGAAAGTGAAAGTGATTCTGGATATCTGCTCGCTGCTCTGTTATCCCCAAAATAACTTGATTTTTTAAAATTTAATTTCACAGAGATACTGAAACATTATTATAATAATAAAAAATGGGGGGGGGGGGTCTGTTCCTACCACTGCAAAAAAGGGGGGGTCTGTTCCGGGGGGGGTCCGTTCCGGGGGGGTCTGTTCCGTTTACCCCTCTGAACTGGTGTAAACCACATTTCGACGATTTCTGAAATTTCAATGAACACATTCCTATGTTTGTAATGGGATCGAGAATCTCAGAATTGTACGTGACATAACTGTATTATCTTTCACGATGCTTGAGGCAATTTGGTGGTTGCTCTCCGTTCTCGCCATCACATTACGATCGAGACTGATCCCTGCCGTGGAAAGCAACAGCACTCAATAAAACAACAACAAAGGACAAGCGTTTGCAGCTCTAACATCAAGCTGGCGGAAAACCAAGGGGCAGTGACAAGCAATCGGCAAACCAATAACCTTTGAAATTTCTATTAAAATTAGTGCTTCAGCCTGACGCTATTCACTTTGAACAAGTATAGAAGAATGTACTAAATGACACCGACTTCTTCTTTCCCCTTATTTTTTCTTTTTTTTTTCTTTTCAACCATATATATAGTCACCATATGCGAGATAATAAAAAAATGACCTCAACTATTGAATGAATTAATAAACGATGGGGCTTATTTCAATGGTGTTTATATCAATTCAAGAGCAGTGGAATAACCCTATTTCAATTGACCACATGTTTCCTAATTGACTTAAAAAGCGATTCGATACCGTGGGGTATTCGGCATAATGTACTCGTATTGTTACCTCATATTACGACCTGACAGTTTAACTATACAAGTATTGTTGTCATTTTAAATAAGTATTTATAGTGTCTCCTTACGTGTCCATCTTTATTAAAATCCCCGTTGTAGGCTAGATAATGGGCCAAAGTGTTCCATTAATTCTTGACATAAAATGGTTTTGTTATAGATACATCCCTTTTAATTGTTTATAAATTAATAAGTGGCGCACTTGAACAGGTGACATGCAGCAAGATGATTTCGTAGAGACAAGAATAAGGGTAAAATTTTTCATTTTTTTTCCCTCTTAACATTTTTTGTGCAATTCTACGCACCAGGGAATAGCTAGGAAGAAATTACAGCGTCTTCACTTGTGGCGCAAAAACCTAAAACCTTGAAATTTGAAATACGGGCATCGGAAACATGACCAGCAATGCGTCATGTGACGTCATACGCTTGTACCCGGATTTATAGCTTTTTACAGAAATTCCACAATATACCTATACTCGTGTGGCTTTAAAATAAATGAAATGAACAGAGATGAATTAAAAACTGAACGAGATGTCGCAGTTTTTTTTTTTGTTTTTTTGTTTTTTTTTTTGTTTTGTTTTTTTTTTTTTTTGTCTTCCAAGAAAGGGACTGTGACACTTCTTTTCCGCATCAGCGCAAGCGGACACAAGACATGGTCGAATCGGTAATAGTAGACCAGCCGACGCTTCTTAATTGATTGTAGCGCGTTAAAGTTATAACTCACTGCGGTCTCAGGGGAGAAAAATATAATAATCGCCACTTTCTTCGGGGGCAATTCGCTTTATGACGTATGCATAATGGCGCACGCAACTGCGTGTTATGTGTGCCACGTCACACTGTGAAAAATAGCACTGGGGGAGCCTCCATTCAGCGTTTTGATACGCCGTGACGAAGTCTATTGTTCCAAGAAGAAGTCCATTGTTTAACACAACGCTACTTTGTAACCAGTGTGCAAAAAAAATTGCGATGGTCAGTGAAAGATGGTCCAGTTGTCAAAAAAAAAATATATACACTACCAATCAAAAAGCCCCTGGGTATATCCTCTACGACATGACTGATTGAAAAATTATACTTAACATACATAATTTGTAGTAATTTATTCACATTTGGCGAATTAGTGAAGGTGGGGGGTCATTTAAAGTCTCGTTCTGGGCAAACAGGAAGGGTCAGACTGCAGGCCAGTCGGCGCATCCAGCACCTGCAGATAGCTCACCTTTAATAACCAATCTAACAATACCCTTAAATAATAACACGTATATATTTGTGGGTTGCAAAAAATTTAAAAAATCCTAACTTACGCGATGTCTGATTTACGCGTGAAATTTTCCTTACTTACTCGCGGGACTTCTCTGACTTACACGCGGGACTTCTCTGACTTACACGTGGGACTTACCCGACTGACACGCGGGGCTTGACTGACTTACACTTTGGACTTCTCTGACCGGGTACTCAGGTCAGAAACTGCTCAGTTATCCTCAAGCTCACACACACCAAACATACACACCGACATGCTGACATAGGCGCATTTACTACAGGTATTGCCTCATGTTCAGGCGGCCGGGTGCCAACAAATTGTGAATCCAGTCAAAAGCTGATCAACAGTCAGTAAAGCTCAGCACTACCAAGCTCACAACCGACTTGTACTGACAACCACCGCAATGGTTGGCAGGTGATAGTGGGGGGGGGGGGGGGGGGAGGGAAGGGTCGTCAGTCACTTACGCTGCTCGCAGTCAATCAGGGACAGCACTACCAAGCCTCACACCCACCGCAAACGTTGGCGGGTGATGCTGGGGGGGGGGGGGGGGATGTCAGTCACTTACGCTGCTCCCAGCCAAGCCGCTTCTTTGACTTGGAGATGAGCCGCGAGGTCTTGGACGGTCTGGGCGGTTCCAGAAAATCCTCAAGACTGGGCCCGGGCAGGTCGAGCAGGAAGCTGAGATGCACTTTGACCAGCTCCTCAAACTTGCCCGGGTTGGCGTGCTTCAGGCGGTTGACGAGTCGCGCGTCGTCGTGGGGCGGGCGCTTGGCCGATTCCGGCATCATTCGGCCGAGGTCGGGTCTTTCCGTAGATCAACAGGAATCTGAAAATACAAAAGTCATTACTGACACAGGCTTTTTAAAATTTAACTTTTAATATGATTGAATAAAACAAGAGATTATTTAAAGCATGCTTTTTCAAACTTTACATGTTCTAAAAAAAAAAAGAATAAATTCTGAAATTTTTATGACAAGTTTCAACGGAATTATTTTTGCATTGCGATTAATAACGGCCACAAGTAAAGCGTGTAGCTGTGCAATAAGTCTCCATTTTCAAAAATTAAATTCAAGAAACAAGGATGCTTAATGTCCTACAACCAACACAACCCCTGATTAACATCACACAACAAACCATTGCCCCTGATTAACAATATGTCACCGTTGAAAACAAAATCATCACAGGCCCTCTTTGGCGCTGTAATGGCCGCCCAAAGCTCACATTTTCCACCACATTTATTCACACAGCAATCTGGTGTGTTACTGGAACGGCAATAACCTCTTTCAGATGACAATGCAGAAGATTGGTTTACAATGATTTCGTGGGATGGCTGGGTCGGTCAGTTTTACTTTTATTACTCCTTTTATTTCAATTTAAGGACTGGTCATTCTGTATTTATTACCTATTGATTGCGTTTCATTTGAAAACTGCCATTTATCACGAGTCCAAGTGTGGTCATTTTTATAACAAGAATTTAAAAGGACTTGCATAAATTTTCCTTAACGAGAAATATTTGTCGTGGGATACTCAAACGTGTACATGTTCCATTCTAACTTAGAGTTAAACCACAGAATAATTGCCCGTATGTGACCTACTCAGTGCTGTCGTTATTATCAAACAATGTACGATGCGACAGCGCCCTATAGTTTACTACTTGTTCCATTTTCACATCGTTAACTGTGCACGAGTATGCCCTCGCAGAAGGGCACGGGTGTTCGAACCCTGACGGAGGGCAGCGCGTATGAACACTGACCCTAGGACACGGGCGTGCGAGCCCTGACGGAGGGCAACGCGTATGAACCATGGCGTCAGGGCACGGGCGAGCGAACCCTGGCGGAGGGCAACGTGTATGAACCATGACGCCAGGACATACACGGACAGCGTGTATGAACACTGAAGCCAAAGCACGGGCGAGCGAACTCCGGCGGAACCCAACGCCTATGAACCTTGACGCTAGGGCACAGACAAGCGAACCCTGGTGGACATCAACGTGTATGAACCTTGACCCCACGGCACGGGGGTATGGGCCCTGGCGGAGGGCAGTGTGTAAGCACCTCGTGCCAAGAAAAACTTTAGAAAAACTTGAAATATCAAGCTTGTTTGACACCTCTCAGTTGTGAATATGTGACAGGGATTTGCTTTCAGGAATACGAATTTTAAACGGGCGTTTTTGTTTGTTTTTTTTTGTTTTTGTTCGTTTGTTTGTTTGTTTTTTGAAACCTGTATACATTTGCAAAGAGAAACAACTTTAATGAAATTGCAATGGAAAGAAAAAAGAAAGAAATAAGCGTGTTAATTGATTATTCACTGGAATGTTGTTTAATTTTCATACTGCAAAATACGAGACACTGTGAGATTAAACTCTCAAAAAATAAATAGGGATAAAAGAAAGAAGAAGAAAAAAAAGAAACAGGGAAGACGGACACCGACGACAAGACGACATCGGAGCTTTCCGATCAGACTCGGGAATCTCGAGCGTTTCAATAGGGAAGACGGACACCGACGACAAGATGACATCGGAGCTTTCCGATCACACTCGGAATTCTCGAGCGTTACAATAGGGAAGACGGACACCGACGACAAGACGACATCGGAGCTTTTCGATCACACTTGGAAATTCTCGAGCGTTTCAATGCTTCATTTATATCAAAATGAAAATTATATCCGTTCTGTTTGCAGCTGCTGCAAGGACTGACATCTTCACAATGCTGGTCCAAACATTTCTGTCCCAAGTAAGTAGTGCAGCGGGTCAGTGTGTTACAGTGACACCAATATTAGTCTCATGAAGTACCAATTATTGGTTATCATTAGGTTTGTCACTGTAACATACCCATCTGGGGAGATGGGGGGGGGGGGGGGGGGAGATGGGCGGGGAAGAGGTGGACTGCAAAACATTGGAAACACTGAGCACTGAAGAGAATGTACTTCAAAACCGGACACATATTTCACATAGTTAAATAGAACGGTGTCAGTGAATTTGGGGGTGGGGGTGGGGAGGGGGGAAGCTTTGACTATGAGCTGCCTTATTTGGCTTCTCATTCGTATACTTCTGATTATAACGCCATTTTCAAACAACTGACGGGTCACCAGACGATGCTGACTTTTCCTGCCCCCCCCCCCCGCACCCAATTTACTTATGTCACTTTAACTAATCCCTTTTCACTGCAGGTGTGGCCCCAAACACCTTGCGGTCGACACAAAGATTGGCTCGCAAATGAGAGGCGACCCCCTTTTTCTTTTTTAATGTCAAGAAACAGGGGTTATGTTTACCTTAAAAGCATTTTATGGTTCAAACGCCAGATAGAGTAAAATCTCCATTTACCCCCCCCCCCCCCCCAAATTTTTAGAGCTTACATGGCAAAACTGACTATTGCTGCTTTGAATATATGTTATGAGAATTTCCTTTTTCTCCGAAACAAAGCCCTTTCAAGAAATACAGGTCTAGTTTTTGAGTTGTAAGTGTCACTTGGTGAAGTTCTATGCAACTGTGAAAAAAAAGTCTAATAAAACGTTTGAGGTGATTTAAAAAGGAATTACGACGGTGAATGGCGTAGGGTGCAGATCACAAACGCCCTGGCCGTCGCCTCCGGGGTAGCCACATGTCCTGGACACAGAGATGTTAGCCATGGAAACTGGATCCGCTAAAGATAGGTGAAACGGAACACCTTCAATGGCGGAACTTTGCTTTTTCGGTCCCATTTCCTGCTATAATTCACCTCTGTCCAGACAACATCTCTACACAATGAACACTTCATCCCGATCTCTGATCCGTTCCTTATACAGAGTCTTAATTATTTTGTCTTTACACAGATTATTAATTTTTCCATCATTGTAGAACGCATTAATTGCGATAGTTAATTTCAGAACATTTCAAATTTATGGAAAAAATGTCAGAACTTCGACTGTCCAGTTCTCTTGTGACGTCCTCGATCAGGCGTTCAAGGTCCTTCATACCAAAGTACAATGTGACCTTTGACCTGCCTAGAAAGTTATGGTTTCAAATGAAAATCGTTTGTTTTATTCCACACCAACTTCACCTCCATTAACGGGTTGAAAAACGAGTTATATAAAGAAAAATGAGTTTTTAATTTTATCTTGGTTAGCGGGACAGATCTATTTAAACATCTGATACAGGAACCTGAAATGAATGTTTACAACAGGGGCAGGGCGACGAGTCATTTTTTACGACGGCCTAACGGGATGCCCGTGCCAGTCAGCCATTCTTCGTCAAATGGGCATTCCATGAGAGCCCCAATTATTGCCTCGTATTAGTAGAAAAAGAAAAATGAGCTCTTAATTATCGCGACACTTCTTATACCAATTAAGTGGGGACTTGGTGACAAATGAATTTGGAATAAATGCACAACCGGGTAGAAGAATTCAATAATTCACAACTTAAATTCCTATTTCAAACAAACGACTGTTCATGAAAGTATTGGCGGAAATGTTCTGGTGGACCGAACATGAGCTTTATGGTGGACCGAACATGAGCTTTATGGTGGACCGAGCATGAGCTTCATGTCACCACATTTTCCCGTTGCCCTGGAAGACATGTTCCTGTCCTCGACTATCGCCGTCACTGCCTGCACTCTAGAACTATCACCCAGTCACTGTCTGCACTCTAGAACTATCACCCAGTCACTGTCTGCACTCTAGAACTATCACCCAGTCACTGCCTGGACTCAAGAACTATCACCCAGTCACTGTCTGCACTCTAGAACTATCACCCAGTCACTGTCTACACTCTAGAACAATCACCCTGTCACTGTCTGCACTCTAGAACTATCACCCTGTCACTGTCTGGACTCTAGAACTATCACCCAGTCACTGTCTGGACTCTAGAACTATCACCCGGTCACTGTCTGCACCTTAGAACTATCACCCTGTCACTGTCTGGACTCTAGAACTATCACCCAGTCACTGTCTGGACTCTAGAACTATCACCCTGTCACTGTCTGGACTCTAGAACTATCACCCAGTCACTGTCTGGACTCTAGAACTATCACCCGGTCACTGTCTGCACCTTAGAACTATCACCCAGTCAACGTCTGCACTCTAGAACTATCACCCAGTCACTGTCTGCACTCAAGAACTATCACCTTGTCACTGTCTTGACTCTAGAACTATCACCCAGTCACTGTCTGGACTCTAGAACTATCACCCGGTCACTGTCTGCACCTTAGAACTATCACCCAGTCAACGTCTGCACTCTAGAACTATCACCCAGTCACTGTCTGCACTCAAGAACTATCACCCTGTCACTGTCTTGACTCTAGAACTATCATCCAGTCATTGTCTGGACTCTAGAACTATCACCCAGTCACTGTCTGCACTCTAGAACTATCACCCAGTCACTGTCTGGACTCTAGAACTATCACCCAGTCACTGTCTGCACTCTAGAACTATCACCCGGTCACTGTCTGCACCTTAGAACTATCACCCAGTCACTGTCTGCACTCTAGAACTATCACCCAGTCACTGTCTTGACTCTAGAACTATCATCCAGTCACTGTCTGGACTCTAGAACTATCACCCAGTCACTGTCTGCACTCTAGAACTATCACCCAGTCACTGTCTGGACTCTAGAACTATCACCCAGTCACTGTCTGGACTCTAGAACTATCACCCGGTCACTGTCTGCACCTTAGAACTATCACCCAGTCACTGTCTGCACTCTAGAACTATCACCCAGTCACTGTCTGCACTCCAGAACTATCACCCTGTCACTGTCTTGACTCTAGAACTATCATCCAGTCACTGTCTGGACTCTAGAACTATCACCCAGTCGCTGTCTGCACTCTAGAACTATCACCCAGTCACTGTCTGCACTCTAGAACTATCACCCTGTCACTGTCTGCACTCTAGAACTATCACCCAGTCACTGTCTGGACTCTAGAACTATCACCCAGTCACTGTCTGGACTCTAGAACTATCACCCGGTCACTGTCTGCACCTTAGAACTATCACCCAGTCACTGTCTGCACTCTAGAACTATCACCCAGTCACTGTCTGCACTCCAGAACTATCACCCTGTCACTGTCTTGACTCTAGAACTATCACCGTCACTGTCTGGACTCTAGAACTATGACCAAGTCACTGTCTGCACTCTAGAACTATCACCCAGTCGCTGTCTGCACTCTAGAACTATCACCCTGTCACTGTCTGCACTCTAGAACTATCACCCAGTCACTGTCTGCACTCTAGAACTATCACCCTGTCACTGTCTTGACTCTAGAACTATCACCGTCACTGTCTGGACTCTAGAACTATGACCCAGTCACTGTCTGCACTCTAGAACTATCACCCAGTCGCTGTCTGCACTCTAGAACTATCACCCTGTCACTGTCTGCACTCTAGAACTATCACCCAGTCACTGTCTGCACTCCAGAACTATCACCCTGTCACTGTCTTGACTCTAGAACTATCACCGTCACTGTCTGGACTCTAGAACTATGACCCAGTCACTGTCTGCACTCTAGAACTATCACCCAGTCGCTGTCTGCACTCTTGAACTATCACCCTGTCACTGTCTTGACTCTAGAACTATCACCCAGTCGCTGTCTGCACTCTAGAACTATCACCCAGTCGCTGTCTGCACTCTAGAACTATTACCCTGTCACTGTCTGCACTCTAGAACTATGACCCAGTCACTGTCTGCACTCTAGAACTATCACCCAGTCGCTGTCTGCACTCTAGAACTATCACCCTGTCACTGTCTTGACTCTAGAACTATCACCCTGTCACTGTCTGCACTCTAGAACTATGACCCAGTCACTGTCTGCACTCTAGAACTATCACCCAGTCACTGTCTGCACTCCAGAACTATCACCCAGTCACTTCATGGTCTGCACAAAGTCTTCGCAAACAGATCTCATGAGTAACATTGGTAAAAATAACAACGAGCAGCATTGGTTGTCATGAGTAACACCAGTTGCCGGAGTAAGGTTGGTTACCGACGTAACACTGAGCGCCATAAGGAACACTGGTTACCCGAACTAACATTGTTTCCAGGAATAATACTGGCTTCCAAGGGTAACACTGGCTACTAGGAGCAGCGCTGATTGCTACGGTAACACTGGTTGCCATGAGTAGCGCTGATCGCCACGGTTGCCAGGAGTAACACTGGTTGCCAGGAGTAACACTGGTTGTCAGGAGTAACACTGGTTGCCAGGAGTAATACTGGTTGCCAGGAGTAATACTGGATGCAACGGTGTACAGGACGAAACGGCATACAGGACGAAACGGCATGCAGGACCAAACGGCATGCAGGACACAACTGCTTATAGGACGCGACGGCGTATAGGGCGCAAAAGCCCATTTTTTAACCAAATTAAGTTAACCAGTGAAGCTGGTCCCTACCTATGTTTGCTCTCATGGTATTGGTACATGTACTTTCAAGTTTCAAGCGATAATGCCTATTAAAGAAGTCTCAATTGAAGAAGTGTCCATAGACTAAGTGTCCAATGAAGGATTTACTCAGCCAGACGTCCATCTAATTTCAATAATTATATATAATAATGTCAATATTCAGTTAGTCCAGATATGGTAAATTTTTCCTGAAATTCAGCAAAAAAAAAAAAAAAAAAGAAAAGAAAAATAATAACAGTACAAGGCTGCGCATCTACAATATATGTATTTTCACGGTATAAAATTCCAGAATCCCACGTCCAATGGTTTTTCAACATGTGTAATATATCAAGAGTTTTATTGTACAAACACTCATAACACTGAGCCCATTATTTTCCGAAAATGGGTGCGGTCAGTTTTTGGTGAAATTAAAAAATAATACCACAATGCAGATTTACGATATATATTTTTACAGTGTAAAATTAGTTTCAAACAGTTTTCAAAAATTCATACGGACAAATATTACACTTCAGTGTGTGACAGACGAACGGACGGACGGACAAACAACATTTCATTGCCCCCCTCCCCCAACTTTTCGGGTGGGGGGGCGGGGCGGGACCAAAAACGGCATGTAAGTTGCATCATACATGTCGTAAATTGCGTTACTTCGATGACGACGTTCTATTTCGCTGTGCTCATGCTGCAGTTATTTGACTCAGTCGTGATTTATGTAGCTCATCACTGGGCAAAGCAAACAATGTTTGCCCTCGAAAATCTCATTTACCCCCCCGAATAAAACAAGCAGAAAGTTCCATAAGTGTCGCACTTTATCATTTCTTATGTACATAAAGAGTCATTTTGGCGCCGAAGCCCGTCTTTGAAATCCTAGCTAAGCACACGGTCAGACTGCTGTTAATGTGAGGGTAAGGCAAGCAGACGGCCCCCGCGCCCTGCCCCTCTCCCCGGGGCACCGCAGTACAATAACCCCTGTCCTTCTGTTAGGGAAGGGGCTTGTTTGATACAGTCACGCGCTGACTTGCCGTGAAATCAAAATCATATAAAAAAACCCTCACTATTGTCTATACAAAATTTGTCTCAACTGATATCAAACGCTTGGTTATTGTCTAAAAGATGTCATCGAAGACCCCCAGTGTTGTCCTCACAAAATGACAATGTTACAACAAAAGTATCAAAGGCTTTTGTTTCGGTTTCAAATTTTCATATCAAAGCTTTACTTAGGTATCAAATTTCGATATCAAAAGGTGAACGTTAGTAGCAACTGGGTCCGTTTCACAGCAAAAGTTTTCTTGCGGAAAAAAGACGTCTGCACATCTCAGTCTCCAATCAAAGTGCTTCATTAGCCTAGTCATATCATAAAGAGTTTTTACAAAACATTCACATTTCTTGAAAATTATAATAGTACCACGCATCGTGCAGCTGTCGCAGTGAAAACAGAAAAACGGGGCATATTTTAATTGATTTGTTTGATTATATACAACTCCAGTGGACGCGAAGAAATGTTAAAAGTGAAATTTGGAACCTCATACTGTGAGTGTCAGTGTTATTTGAATGGGAAGTCACGAGGTGACAGATTTTTATGAGCGGAATAAGTTTTGAATGAAGGGCTAATAATGATTGAACTGTTGAGAGAAAACACTTCATCACAACTACTGCGTCCAGGTGTATGGCTTTCCTATTAACACCCTGTTGCACCCTAAAAATCAACTAATTAAAAAAAAAATCAATTTTTGCAACATTTGATACCGGAATTCCGGAATAGTCCACCGAAAATATCAGGGTTCTTATTTGCTTCACAATTCTTATTTTACTCAACAGGGTGTTTTTTATGGCGACAGATTTACGGAAAGGTGCAGAAAGCTATCACACTTTGGCGAACACCTCCCCCCCTCTCCCTACACCATTGAAAATAGTATATAACCATTTGTTCTTCTCTTCCAATGAAAACTGATTTGCAAAGTTGAAGAATTTAGCTAAATCATTTTTTTTACTTAGAGGTGGAAGGAGCTTGAGGTTCCTCTCGATCTGTAAAATAAGTACTCATGAACTTTATGTCAACAAGTTTGTGAAACAACCAACGTGTTTCGTTGCCGTGGCTGACCACCGCTGGATACATGAAATGCTCGTGTTTTGTTTTTTTTCTGTTTTTTCTTTTTTGTTTGTTTTTTTTTTAATCAAAAGCACGTGACAGTTTGCAATCTATACGTGTCCGTTATGCTTCTAGATACAATGGCCGCGTGTCAACTTCATCTATTGCTAAGAACCACACAAGGGTGCATTATGGAACCGCGAACAGACTTCTTACAGATTGTGATTTGGTGGTAATTACATAAACCGGTTAACCGCACACTGCTGAAAAAAAAACAACTTTACTATGGTTCTTTTACATTTACTATATACCGAATAATCACAAAAATCGGATAAACGTATGACTTCCATGGAAAATGGTTTGTGCCATTCAGTAACCTTTTCGACAGCACTTCACGGTTTTAATACAATTATTTGCAGTATATTATACCGTACATATTACCTCGAAAATTTAAAAGTGAATAGTCTACAGACTATTCGTTACACGCCGGTGTCCTTTGCACAAACAACAGGAATCGCTGTGTCGTCTGCTATCATAGCTGCCGTTTTTATTCATCATTATTTTGGTCAAAGTACTGATTTTCTGTTTGAAATTAGAGATTTTCTGGGTGTCTTAGCTTAAATTTTCTTTAAAAGGTAAAAGTTTTTTTTTTTACCGAGTATGTAGACACTGGTAACTAACGTTCTACGCGCGGGCGGATCACTCACCGATGATACCAAATTATCTCCCTCAATTAAGGCGAAGAAAGCTAAAAATCATTTGTCTGTCAGCCGTTAATACTTCCCCTGTCTTAATCCCTCACTGCCTACAAAAATGCTAAAAAGTCTCTCTAGAAGTCCTTATGTGTGGACTTTTTTCACTGGGCACCAGGCAGAGTCGGCTCTACACCGACAGACATGGAAATAGAACGATAAAGGCGATGTTTAAGCGACCCTTCTAACTGTGTGGCCGCATTTGCCACTATACATGCTGGAGTTTTCAGTATTTCACAGGGAGCGCTCCCAGTGCACGAGATCAGACTGAGTCTTTGGTCAGGCCTGAGATTGCGGTTAGTTTATAGACAGGAAAATAAAGCAGAAATTCATGTGGGTAGCTAAAATTCACCTTTACCCTCCAAATACTTCCCTACAAGCAAAAGTACTCCAAAAAGTAACACATAAAGTTAAACACATTTCTTTTTTTTTTTTTTTAATTTTAAACAAAATTCATATATTCCATCTCGTGGTAACGTAGCACCACAAAATGTCGCACGTGTAGGCCATGGTTGACCTCAGCGGCCGCACCAAATGACTAACGACAGCATGTGTTGCATACTTGCACGTTACACCCCGACCCCCCTTCTATTTTCGTGCACGCTACATTAGCCTGCGACAAACGGAGAATGTATATCACACAACCCACACGTACACAATTGCTCCCCCTTCACAGCACCCACTCACAATGCCCCACCGTTCTCGCTTTTGAGTAAAAGCCACCTGGAGCACGTCCGATCGCCATACTACGTGCTCGCTACATTAGTTTCTGATAACATATGTATTCTACACGAAGCACCACGCGAGGCAGTACAAAGGACTGAGCCCCACACGACATGGCTGACCCGTCCATGAGGGGAGGGAGGGGAGCTTTCATCGCATCCGAAAGCGCTTAGAAACTTGCCACAGAGACGTGTGATTAATGATCTTATAAGCGACCAGAGAGAGAGGCCTTTTTACCAGAAGAGCCATGGATACATTCCAGAGCATCGTTCACCAAATCTGGATCCATTTACAGCCTGGTGGGGGCGACGGTATCTTTTAAACTGCTGCACATTTTCATATGTTCAAGTTTCAGATCATCAAAACCAATATTCAAAGCGTATTTAACAGGTTTTCCGACACATGTGTATGGTGGCATGTGTATCCCGACACGTGTATGGCGACACATGTATGACAAGCCATTTCTGTTGCGAGCCGAAGCACTCTTTTTGAACTTAAGGTCTCGTCGAAGACGAGGACATAAACCAAACTTCACGTTTAAATGTTACGTTGAAACCGCCCTAAGCCACACCCGCTCTATTTCGCAGCAAAATCCATCAATGAAAAAAAAAAAACGTGCCATGATGCGCTAATTATATGCAGTTTTATCTTTTTGTTTCCAAAATACGACGGATCAGTTGACAAAAGTCTTGACACTGAACACAGTAGGTAAAATAAAATGTGAAAAGTGAATGAAATGAAAACCTGGTCGTTACTAATGGGCCGAGCACTACAGACTTAACTGATAGCGAAAAAATATAAACCTGGTCGTTACTAACGATCCAAGCCCTGCAGACCTTACTGACAGTGGAACTGTAAATGAGCAGCGAAAACAGTAACTGTGCCCGCGGATAACTGTCAAAATTCTAGAATTAATCAGTGTCACTGAGGCATATTTAGGGTGTAGTTGGTGTAGTATAAAACCACATAATATCGCCCAACAATGCGTACATGCCAACTGTGTTATTTATATTCGTTATTTTAATAACCATGTGCACTTATTTTACACTGAACATGAAAACTGATCCACAATGATTTAGATAGCAGACATAAGACAACTGAAGTTTCTCTCACAGCCTTGAACAAAGCATAACAGTCTTGTACAAAGTATAACAGCCTTGTACATAGTATAACAGTCTTGTATGAAGCATAAAAGTGTTGTATAAAGTATTAGTGTTGTATTAAGTATAACAGTGTTGTATAAAGTATTAGTGTTGTATTAAGTATAACAGTGTTGTATAAAGTATCACAGTCTTTTACAAAGTATAACAGTGTTGTAGAAAGTATCACAGTCTTGTACAAAGTATTACATTATTGTATAAAGTATTACAAAACTGTATAATGTATCAAAGGCAGAGAAAACAAGAGCGAAAGATTCTTGCCGGTGTGTGAACATGAACATTCGCCGTTTCTAATTCGAGTCAGCGGAACCGTTGGATAACACACTGACTGGCATACTTTGATTCAGGAACATTGTCACCAGAATAGAATGAGCGGCCACCGCCGTTCGCAACGTCCTCCCGATGTTACAAAACTTTTTCTTTTATTTTCTGTCAGTTTTATTGGTTTTAATTATCAGAAGCAGATGGTAGCTGTAATTGAAAACGGTGAATTAAACTACCCACCTCTTTACATATGAAGAGTTTGGAGGCTGCGAACCCACACTATGGGGCGAATTCAACAAGTTATTGCTATTCTTTGTTCAGTTCATGGAGGCCCTTTAAATGTGGAAATCATGGTAAATGCTAACAAAGTCAAGCAATTATACCAAAGGCTCATCCGTTAAAAAACAAACGCAAGACGCAGTTCGGGTGATTTCCACTGACCCGATTGCCAATTAAAAGGGCCACCTTTGTGAATGGGTTCTGTAAGCCTGTGAGGCTGCCATGCCAGCGGATGAACCGAGTCCCGTCGCGGGGCCTTAAAAGCCAGCGTTTACTCGGAACAAGGAGAACGCGCTGCTCTGACAAGTTCCACAGATGCTGTTCTAGTTTTTGGACACTACGAAAACAATCAGCTCAGTGGCCATCTGGCTTCATGGCTAGAATCGCATTAGAAACATTAAACTTGTAATGTCACTGACAACAAAAATCCATGACCCATCCGCATTTAGGAGAATTAATGAATATGCTACATCCTGCACATGGATTAAACATATGTGGGAGGGGGGAGGGGGTCAAGCGGAGAGTTTGTATACTAGCAATTACGGCCAGTTGTGCAAATGTTTGTGACTGTTATGTCACTTAATGATAGCATAGTCGTATCCAAATTAGCTCCTAAATTGGCTGAACCTTTTGACCTGGGCAGGAGAACACACCCGGTCTGTCCCATGATTCGCGCACATGTGGCACAACGCACACGTGTGGCACAACGCACACGTGCGGGCACAACGAGCAGTGGTTGGGCCGTTAGTTACCTAACACACTACGATTCCAAAATAAGCACCAAAAACTTAGCCAGGAAAAGCAAATTCTATACACAGAGTGATGCGAATGTTGCTAAGCAACACCATAACACCTGAGTCTCGGTTTCATCTAATTTAGATACGTTTAAAAACAGTGTTAAGTTTTATCCTAGAGGCCACCTGGCCCATACCAAGCTATAGCCACACCGGTACCATCTTTAAATAAAGCTTACGTTCAATTCTGAAATGAAAGGTGTACATGTTTGCAGCACCTTTGTGTAGAACAAATAGTGGACAAATGTTGGCACAACCATATCTGTCAGCGACACCGATGCCCGACACGTCAGATATTCCCAAAGCCCGCGGTCTGCTGCAGGAGAGCACCTGCCCGCTGCTTGTAAAACCATTAACCTTGAGTTAATCTCATGAAAGCAAAAAAGAACAAATTCCACCTGAGTCGTTTTACCACAAGACAACCCTGGTTGTGTTCATTTTGAACTTTACAAATGTGGGGAGTTGGGGGGGGGGTTGATATTCAGTAAGATTGGATATATACAATTTAGTACGGTGTCCCTAGAGGGTACCAACAGCTAAGACAAACTAACAGTGTAAAGCGGGCACACACGCCCTGGATAATCTGTAACAAAAATATAAACAGTCAACTTATGAATGGAATCTTGTTAGCGTAATTTTGTAGATTGGAAACCGCCTGCCATTAATAAGAATGAGTCGTCAAGCGAGCGTCACTAATCAACATGTGCGTACAGAATACACGCCCGTGACATGTGAACTGTACCGTGCAGCCATTCCGCACGTTCTGGCGTCATGATGCGCGGCGCGGAGGTTCATTTGAATCGCGCACTGTTGCAGCTACTGTTTTCAGTTCCACGGAGGGCTTAATGAGAACCGAAGCAGGACACAAAGGAACGATGGAAGTCGATTGAAAGTGATTCGTAATCCGAGTCTCAAGCATCTGTTTAAAGACACAACACTGAGCAGCGGAGAGAAAATTGCCTGCAATGGTTCAGTGCGCGTAACGGGATACTGGTTACCAGGATTATGTGAAACCCAGCTGTAGCTTTTTAAATCAAAGCCGATTTTGTGTACACGTTTAACATAACACTGACGAGAGAGAGAGAGAGAGAGAGAGAGAGAGAGAGAGAGAGAGAGAGAGAGAGAGAGAGAGAGAGAGAGAGAGAGAGAGAGAGAGAGAGAGAGAGAGAGAGAGACAATGCACAGGGGAGGGATGGAGAGAGGGAACTGAGAGAGTCGCGTTTCACTGAGCTAACTTTTCGCTTCGCTTTGCCCCACCTGGGGGACGGGACTCGTCATTGTCAACAATCCGTTCGGTTCCAGACCAAATGCAGTTTACTGGAGGGAATTTACCGATTAAACCCGAGCCACATAAATGCCAATTTTTGTTTAAAGAATTGCTCAAGTCGCGGTGAAGACTTTCAGCATATACATGTAGTAGTCTTCCACTGAATTTTATTTCCAATCTTCCACCATTATTCCTGCAGCAATGAAATATGGGAAATAAATTGCTAACAGGCCTCCCGTGTGCTGTTATCACTTGTACACGATAACAGAACGGTACTGACCAGTCACTTGAAAGAAATGGACGAAAGCCTGAACTTTGCCAGCCCTGCCCATAACGCCACCTGGTGGTGAAGCAAAGATAAGATAGCGAGGCTGAACCCTCACTGACCCCGCAGGCAAAGGGTTCGAAAACTTTAGTGCTGTAAAATTTTCACTGCTGAAATTACTCAACATGCGGCGATCGTATCACTTTCTGTTACCAGATTCATAACTATATATTTTTTAATAGTTATTATCCGCGCATCGAGTCCGCATCTAACCTCACGACACCACCGATACATCGGACACAAACCTAATCTAACCCTGTCGCACCGAGTTTGTATTCAACTATATCTAAACTAATCAAAAGCAAAAACCTGAGACAACCGTCAATGAGACACCCCCAAGCTAACCCTCTCCCACCCCCCGTCCCTCCCCCCCCCCCCCGTCCCCTCCACTCACTAAAACCACGAATGCTTAAGCAAGCGCTGCACTGGTTTAAATTACCTTATTATGCATAATACAGAATTTTACATCAATATTGCTCTCTCTTCTTGATCGTTTCAGCGTTAAATTTTATGTCTTCTTCCTTCATTAATATGTTTAACAGTAAAGGAAAAAAGTCAAGAGGTGGGTAAAGTAAATCATGGCCTAAATCACCAATAAGTACACAAACATGACACCTGGCTGCCCCACTTAGAAAAAAAAATCAGAAAAAATTCGAAAGCAATGCTTTCCACTTGAACCCCCTCAGTAGGTTTAAGGCTCAAGTAGGCACATAAAAGGGGAAATTTAATGCACACTTCAAAACCGGTCAAATTTAAAATAATTCAAAATGGTTTTGTATGAAAAAACCTAAACATTACATCAAAACACCGCATTGCATCAACAAAGAATACGAAAAAAAACCGATATGAAGAAAATTCGTATGCTTCGAATCGGGAAGCCAGGAGAACCAACGGCAGCTACAGGGCCGTGCTCTTCATGTATTCACGTCTTTCGTCTGGCGTCACTGACGTTATGATACTAAATAAACCCTCAGCATCAGTGTCAGTAGAGTATATATATATATATATATATATATATATATATATATATATATATATATATATATATATATATATATATATATTCTACTGGCTGACTTGACTCATAAAATGGCGCTTGTATCTGCAGAGACACTCAGAGAGCTAGGGTTTATTCTGAATGCCCACGGCTTGGGGGCGAAGGCGCCCATGAAGTGTCACACGTCTCTCTCCATACCTTGCAAACTGGAATCTCTACATCAGCGGCATAACCGCAAAAACTCGTGCCTGCTCTGCCTTCCGCCCACGTTACTATGGCAACACTGATGTCACGTGAACACACGTTTCGACACCTTTTACCCTATTTTATCTTTCTTCACGACTCTGCAACAAAAAAAAAAATTTTTTAAACAATTAGACACATTCAAAGTCTTGATTGACATGGATGTTTACTAAAGGCTTTTGACCTGGCAATTTTTGATGGTGAAGTGTCCGGGTAAGCTTTGTGACCAGACAATTTTTGATATTGAGATGTCCGAGTAAGTTTCTTGACCTGGTAATTTGTGATGGTGAGATGTCCGAGTAAGTTTCATGACCTGGTAATTTCTGATGGTGAGATGTCCGAGTAATTTTTGTGACTGGCAATTTTCGATGGCGAGATGCCCGAGTAAGTTTCATGACCTGGTAATTTTTTTCGATGGTGAGATGTCCGAGAAATATTTGTGACTGGCAATTTTTGATGGCGAGATGTCCGAGTAAGTTTCGTGGCCTGGTAATTTTTGAAAGCCTATTGATGAACGCAGTGATTTCTAGAGACAACCTTGAAAGCCTTTCTAAAGGCAGTATGAAAGAATGAAAAGTAGATCGCATTCTGGCAATACGCCAATCGAATCGATACCCTACAAAAATAAATAAATAAACAAAATAAAGACGCCTTAGCCAATCAGCGCGAAATCACAACTAAAACATCAGATTCAAACCGCGACACCAGAAGCCAGACTGCTTGCTGTTGTTCTGATCCCACAGAAGCGGCCTTACAAGGGGCACCACTCCAAAAACACGACACTTCCAAGTGGAAGAGTAATGTCTTATCGCACTGTGTTTGAAAAGTTCGAAACGGGCTACTCAAGCTTGATAGGGAAACAGGCATGTCTGCTCTTCAGGTCCTGCCCAAGCTCTAAATTAATAAATTGCTCTTTTGCACGTCCGACTTAGCATATTGTTTAAAACACACTTACATTGAAATGAACTATAAATTTCAAAATACTTGAACCCACCAACAAGGCAGCTGGTCTGTTTTGATAAAGAGAAACAGCTCTATCCACACTTGTGAGTCCTTCTTTAGTATGTTTTTGGAGAGCTATCATTTTTTTTTTCAAACACATAACGCAAAAAGGCCAAAAAATTGAACAAAGTACGGAGAAGGTTCGGTTTAGTCACGGGCGCGTCATTTTCATACCGGACGCTTCAGCTTCATGGGTGAAGCACCAATGGACGGGGTCGTCGTCGGTGACAATTTGAAACTCTGTACAAACACGGCACGGTACGGAGAAATTAAAAAAAAATGGACGGAGAAATCTGAATCTTTGCATCCATTCCGACGCCCACAAATATGATAAAAGGATACAAATTTTCACTACTAAAATTCTTTACTTTCCTAATAATCTGATATTTCGACATGGGATTACGACAGGTATGCGACCAGTTGCGTGCAGAATCTTAAAACCTTACTCGATAGCTGTGACATAACTGAATCTTAACCACTGCAGAACCCTGTCAATGTCCATGATTTCATTCTCAAATTTTGTGTGCCACACTTTGAAAAGCTTCTCCCGTTTTCAGCAGACTTGCCAGTGCACATGCCATCCGCTATAAATATTCCAAACAAAGACTGTGCGGTGTCGTGGTGTGACGTAGCGACCCCCTGACGGTTTCCATAAACACCACGCTTCCACATGTTTACAAACAAGTTACATTTGTTGATCAATATCATCAGCAAGTGAAATCTTCTGAAATTGTAAACTCGTTAATTTTCAAACCCGCTTTTTTTCTTAGTTAGCCCGTGGTCAAGTAAATTTGGATAAGGATAAAATCTGGACACCAGCCAGTTTTAAGATGTAGTTTCGAGAATTAAACCGGAAGATTTTGGGGGAAGTTTTTTCCAAACAAGATAATAACGAGTTGTGATTAATGAGCAGGTGATCAATCACATTCAGTTAGAGCTATCGATCACTGTCAGAGAACACTGATTTTTGACAGGCATCAGAGGAGTAGGCAAAAGGCAGGTTTCTATTCGCATGCTGGGGCTGTCCAGCGTCAGCCATGCTGCTTACGTCCGCAGAAAGGTGATGGACCTACAGCCGGATTTAACTGCAGAGTAAAGAAGAAGGAACGTGGCGAAGTATCCTCGACCGATTCGCCAGTCAAACCTTACTAAAGACGTACAGCGAAACAGCAAATCCTCCATAACGAACACCTCCCGGACAGGGCTAAAATGCTCCTTTATATGTTCAAATGTTCTCTCAGTAGAAGTTGAAAAATTAGTTGGAAAGTAAGAAATTCGAAGAGGTCGTTCACTAAGCAGAGCTTGTTTACTAAGTGGAGGTGTCCACTAATCTGAAGTCGTTCACTAAGTAGAAGTGTTCATTAGTAGAGGTTTTTCTCCATTGGGGTTTCCCTGGGTACAGGCTGTGTCCGGAGTGATAGCCACAATATTTGCAATAAATGCCCGCGGCGAGTCCGTCAAAGTCTTGCCGATAGAAACTGAAAGCATCTTAAAAACATTCTGGGATTAGAAACAAATGAAAGAAGGCGGACAGGAAGCTCTGAACAGCGACCCCAGGCGAGTCTTGTGCTTGTCTCGTGTAAACCATCCCATAGCGATAGTTTACGCGACTTTTGACCAATCGCTTTTTTTTTTTTTAGATAAACAATAGCCCTCATAAAATTCACAGATAACAATACACCGATGTGCTGTACACAACAACCGATTTTGGCCTGTGCAGTAATTACGGAATTCTGTAATTTTCCAGACTTTTTTGTATTGGCTTTCAACTGGTGAAATTCATCCGTCGATTTGCATTTTAACGGCAAGTTTAAGATGTATTTCATGTGCGATCGATCACTCAAGAGTCAAATTCTTGTAAGGGAATCTGGTCTCAAAATGGAGGGATACCTTTGAAATATCTCCAAGACCGCGATTATGTGTTGAAAACTGGACTCGACTAATAACGAGAAGAAATATGTGTAATCAATACGTGGTTATTTGCCGACCCACGGGATACGATTCATGAAAATTAGTGACCTGATCGATCACTAAAAAAGTCAAACCAATGTAAACTTAATCATCAACATTCAACATTCACAGGCAATATCAATGTGGGTAGTTTAAAATTCTTATTTTCGATAATGAGCAACCCCCGGAGCCTTTTACAATTACCTCACTTTGTCAACCAATGACAGTTTCAATATTTGCCACAGTGCGGCTTGAACGAGGTCTCGTTGGCATAAACCGGGGCAAAACAGTTACTTAAAAATTTCAAGTTATGTAAAAATTTCAAGTACAACTGCACTGAACACTTACAAAAATCACTGTATAAAAGTAATAATTTTATACCACTCTGTGAATTTAAAATAAAAACGTATTAAGCAAATACGAATTTATATGTTTTCGGTGCTGAACGAAAGTAAGCCACTTTTGACAAAGTGAGTCTGCTTCCCGAATGGACTAACGCAGAATTGTGTAGACTGAGGTAGTGTTATGCATACTGACGTACACTGACGGCAATTCAACTGCCATGATATTTCACTGAGACTAATCATCGTAAGTCTATTCCCGGAATGGACTAACGTACACTAACGTATACTGACATAGGAGTCTAGGCCCAAACCTCCCGACCGAAACCCTCCCGGCCCTAACCCCCCCCCCCCCCCCCCGGACCCAAAATCCCCCCGTTCTCGGGTCTATTTTATATTTTGTAATTGCGATACATCCACGTTGTTAATTACACTTCAAATGCTCATTGAAGAGATTACACGGCGTTTAAAATTGCAATTTCTGAACCACTGAAGGAATTGATCATCATTATAAAAGAAACTGCATACATCCATTGATAAGTGTGTACACATTAAAACTGCAATTCATATGCCGGTTGCGAGATCAGTCGAATTTACAAATTACAATTTCTCTGCGATAGACGCGACTTATATCCATTGTGATTCACTTGAATGGACAATTTAGTGAATAGCTTCAATACTATCAAGTCCTAAAGAGATCAGCTCCAGTTCATCGACTTCGAGTTCCGGAGTAGGTTTGCAGGAACGTATTTTCAGTAATTTTCAGTAAAAGAGTTCGAGAATTCAGCTTTTGTAGTTGGAGAGTTGAAATGTTAACTTTGTCATGATGTGTAAGAGATTAGGAGAAAGTGAAAATAATTGAAGAAATTTTCATTACACATTTTTTTGAGAATGGGGGGGGGGGGGGGGGGGTTTGGGTCGGTGGGTTTAGGACACCGGACGATTTTAGTCGGGGGGGGGGGGTTGACGGGGGTTAGGGTCGGGGGTTTCGGCCGGGGGGGGGAGGCGTTCGGCTGTTCCCCTGACACAGACTAACCACCATTCAACTTCTTTTTTATTCTATCTATTTTATATTCCATGAGACTGAGCCTCAGAAGTCTACTTGCTTTAAAATAACTGAGCTGATTCCTCCAAGAATACGGTTACTGGACACATCAGAGCTTGACAGTGACGTGTCGGACAGTTGCCATGGGAATACTTCACAACGTCAATCAAATTTAAAATGTATGCAGCCAGTTGAAAGGTCCTCTGAGGGTGAGAATTATAACCTGTGAAGAAAAATAAAGACCTAAATATGACAAAGCAATCCTTGCCATAATCTCAGTGCCGTTCATGTTATCAGTGTTGTTTAGGCAACCTGTCATGCCGTTACGTGAATTCAGCATAAGTCTGGCTAGCCAGTGCTCACAGATTTGACGGACACCAAGAAGCTGTACATATGGATTACCAATATGAAGCCAATCAGTTTGACATGATCCAGTTTCATTCTGGATTCAGTGAAAAAAGGCTCTGAAAGTCGATTAAAAGGGCAGAACAGTTAAAGGTGCTTCTTGTCAAACTAAATAAAGCACCAAGCCATAAACGTTAAAGACCTGTGCGACCCGCCCCGCCTCCCCTACCCAAGCATCTTGTACTCCCAAATGCAGTTACAATTTATAGTCCAATTCTGACCTATAACATGACAGGGCGACCACAGGGCGACGGGGGTGACGGGGTGACCAGGTGAAGGAATCGGAGACAGAAATAAGCAGGGCATACATTAGTCATTTACTGCAGAATACTGCTCAAAAATTGCCTTTTTTATTACATATTGTGGCACTGGCAAAATGATGAGACTCGGGACCTGACAACTGTAAATGGTTCAAGACATAAAGACGCCATCGACAGGACTGGGTCAGTGCAGGCACGGCAGGCGGTGCCCACTCCCCGAAACGATGCTACGTGCAGCACCGCACAGGTGATTTACGCCCCGTCACAGGTCTAAGATACGGGGTACTAAAGCTGATGTATTCTACCCCCCCCCCCTACCCACAGAGATGCGGTGCTCACTCCCTGACCCAATATTACGTGCAGCACGCACAGGTGATTTATTCCCCGTCACAGGTAATGTATGAAGCACTAAAGCTCTCCAGCCCTCCCCATCCCAACTCCAGGAGATGCGGGCGATAAAATGGGCAGCACCTTCCCAGTTACCCAGGTGCGGTACTAAAAGATAGTCATTTCACTTATCAGTTAACAAATACCACACCCTTTTTCCCTTTCAACTTCGTATCTGACTAAGTTTTTTGCAATTACTGATTTATTACCAGACACGAAAATGCCTGATATGTTTTCACTCGAAATGAACATTAAAGAATAATTTTATTCTTATGCTATACAATTTCTGTCCCTTGGAGAAGGAACACCTCCATACACTAAGCACCCACCGCACCTCATGAGTGATTTTACTTTCTACGGAAAATTTTAAGTTTTCCTTTACAGTATTTGTTTTTTTTTTTTTTTTTTTTTTGAAGTTTGATTTTGCCAATGTGTAGTCATGCAGAACCACAGAGCCCCGAGGTGCCTCTCCGCAGATGTAGAAATCCATAAAATACTTATTAAACGCCCTTCAACGATAATTTCACAATCTAATACAAGACGGTCGGCACAAATGACCGAAATGTTAATCGCAGTGTAACATTTGCAGTTAGTCACTCAAGCAAGGCAGAAATCGCATCCCCTAAAGCGATTCGTTGTCAAATATTATAAATATTAGCATGGTTCGAAAACATAACGTCATACTTGATTATAAACAATACGATAATGATCAAAGTTGATTTGCAGATGTTTGTTTACAAGTGAGCAATCACAGACCGCGCACTGCGTTTGGAGAGCAAGCAACCCCGGACTGACCCCCGGACTGACCCCGGATTGACCCGTGAGCAGGGCTGGCAGTCAATGCCATTTGCCCGGGGGGCTTTGGAAAGACATCACAGCATACAAGAGCCACACTGGACGATGAGCCCGCGGGCAAGTGCGCTCACCGCACACTGGTCTGTGTATTGGATATACCCGAATTACTCCAACCAACGAGATTTAAGTTATCTCGACCCTTGGTAGTACTTAATATTGACCAAAAAAAAAAACCTCTCACCGCATTTCGCATCTTAAACTATTTTTTTTTTAGTTTCAAGGCGGACAAAATTCACGAAACAGAACAAAGAATTAGTGAGTGGAAAATTACTTTTTTGATGGAAACTAAACACAAGGACATGGAGACTGTTTTGGTCAATTACTGTTTTTTTTCACAAAGTTTCACTTGTTTATTGTGGGAACATAAAGCCTATGTATTACACTTAATGACGGCACAAATTGACCCTGCCTAGATTAGTGACAAAAGGTTGCTGCGCTCTTTTAATTAAAAAATGTTAATTTTTTTTATTGAATAATCGGTATTAAAGATGTACAGCCGCAATTTTTACAAATTGTAACATAGTTCGTTGTCGTCCGCGTTTGATATGTAGGATATCAATGTGGAACGTCCCCCCTCCCCACATCCTCCGGACGATATTTACTTGACAGGGGTACTCTGACGCCGAAACAAGCTGGTTGGAGGGAAGGGGGGGGGGGTAAAAAGGATCGCTAAAAACCGAAAGGGGTAAAAGGGATCGTTAAAAAATACACACGAACATACGCGCATTAAGAGGACATACACTGGGGGTCACTGGGATCAGTTTGCACTGTCTTAGATCGCCTCGGATTAACAATAGAAATAAAATGGCTATACATGGGATTAATGGTTTAGAAGTGCATGAGTAACCATCTACACAAACAGCTGCCCCTAGACTGGTGGTAACCAGCTTCTCGGTCGTTCCTGCAAGTCAAGGAATTGCATTTCATCTATGAGAGGAGGTAAGTTTAATTGCTCGTACGTGAAAAACGAGAGCCAAAGGCATCGCACCATAAAATATGGGGGACGGGGGGGGGGGGGGGGGGGGAGGTTATAACTGGGGCATATGCCCATCAACTTTTGTTTCATAAATGGATGGCCGAAAGACTCAATGGGTGATAACTTTGAATTTTGTACATTCGCAAATCTGAGGAAACCGAAGGATAACGGGACAAACGCTCCAACCAAATGAGCTAACCGATATTCCTAGGAATCACATCCGTCAACTTTGTCTAAAGGCCAGGCTCCCCATCGCACAACGAAAGTCGTCACCTGAAAAAATATGCATCTGAATTGCCTGCCATTTATAAGGTCCAATTTGATTGGTTCAACGTCACTTTGAAACACTACTTATCAGAGTAAACATGGCTGAAAGTCTTTGCATTTTCTGAGACAAAACGTCGTCATTGCTTGTCTTTGGATGTGGTTTATCGGTGCCTCTTGTCAAACGACAAGAAACAGCTATGTTATCGATCCCAAAATGAACTGAAATCGTGCTTTCGAACTGGTCAAGACTGCTCTCAAATTTGGCGATGGTTAGCCAAGGGGCTTTTTACTTATCCTGGTAACAAGAAATTTCGAGTAAAAATTTTACAAAAATGACGTCACCTACCAACTATAATAGGTCACCTTTACACCAACACAGTAAACGGTTTGTTGGAATAGTAGTAACAGCTGACGATGGACGGGCGGACAGAGAACACCCTAATCCATGCGATGACATGATCAGATATCGGTCAATGATCCCCACGGTTTCGTCTCCGGATGCAGAGGAAAGAAACAGGTTACCAGTTTCAGAAGTAAAATGCAAATGGAAACCAATGGGACAAAACATCAAAATCGCTTAGCAACTAATAAAAGACACTTTGAAACAAATACGAGAGAGCGGAGATAACATTGCACACAGCAGCTCGAAATCAGAACCAACAAAGTATAATATACGCACTCCACTAAATAGTCAGGTGCAAAGTTGGCAACCCTTTTGACTCAAACAGTTCTTATTTTACTGACAGGGCTGTACAATAACGACTGCCTGGGGAGGCAGCTACAGCCTTTACCTGTCCGACGGGGCATATAGCTCTCTGGCACGGGAGGAAGGGAAAGGGGGTTTGTGGGGATGACTCTAGAGCCCTTGTTCAATAAGTGTGTCTTTTTTGGTTCTCATACGCCACATTTTTTTTCTTTCCAGACACATATATCGTCATTTGAGTAGTGCAGTTTTCGTCAGCAGGCCCTGTAGCGCCGACTCGAACAATTACAATAAAAAATCTACAGTCGTTTATAAGAGATTTTCAACACCGTGCCTTTGATGAGCGCCTGCAGGCCTGTCGGACAGTGTCCTTTATCTAACTGGTACATCCTGTGCTTTGGGTCGGTTCCTTGCACACGTAAAGGTACTTTGCCTTAATGGACCCTTTTTGTGAATCAGAAAAACTCGGAACTTTACCATAATTATAGCAATGAGAAAGAAAATCATAGTTGAAACAGATATACTGCCTCAGTTTCTAAGGTTGGGTACTCAAAATTTTGCAAAGCGACAGAAACTGGGCAGTACTGACATGACACGAGCATATTCTTATCACTCGTAGCCGTTTAATAGAAACGACACTTAGCAAAAATAAAAGAAATTGCAAACTTTTCACTTTATTTCACTTATATTTAAATTTACCCACTGCAAGCACCGTTTTCAGGCAAGTCGAAATTAGCAAAAATTTTGTATTTCAACATCTGCCTATTTCTGAGGCACGGGAGTTCGGGGTGGGGCCAAAATCGCCCCCACCCCCATGTTCTGGGGTTTTAGGCGTTAAGGGAAGCCATCTGAGTGATGTTAGGACATATTTACCACTGGCCACAAAATCGTATATAAAAAAATCTAGACTTGGACTAGGGAGGTATAAAAAATTTCAGTTTTGGAGAGACTTCCCTCCGTTCTCTGGAATCGGGCTCACTGAAAAGCAGGTAATTTTTTATCTAGAGCCCGTGACCAAAGCGTAAATAATAGCCAATAAAAGGACTCCTTCCCATGGCAAAAAAAATAAAAATAAAAAAAGAATAGACCACATACCGTATAAACATAAGGTTGATTTGTGACCGACTGGCGAGAACGAATGTAGATAGGTTTTCTTACACGAAAGCACGAGCGAAAAAATATAAAATTGGCGGAAAAAGCTGTACTTGCACACACGACAGTCAACCGTCACATGTGAAACAAGCCGTCGTTGAAGGCGTAGACCCCAACCGGACACCACAAGTTGCCATTTTTGGCAATTTTTGGCCGATTTGAAAAATAACACGACGTTGCACAACTTCAATATATATATAATTTCACTGTGCAATGTAGCATATGCCTAGGATTAATAGTTTCGGAGATCTCGCGTGGAAAGCACCCAGGTCTTACATTGCAATTATCTCAAAAGATCACAATTTTTGACAAGTCGCTATATTGGCAATTTTGACCCGATTTGAAAAATAACATGACGTTGCACAACTTCGATATATATATTTTCACTGTGCAAGGTTGCATAGGCCTACGGCAAATAGTTTCGGAGAACTTGCGTGGAAACAAAACAGCATCCAAAGTGTGACACACGGACGGACAGAGAGCAATCCTATAGACTCCCCGGCTCGCCCGTTTGGGGTCTAAAAACATGAACTAAACACCAGCTCGCCCACACCGCTCCCAACCAAAAAAAAAACAAGCATGTCTAAGGACCGAGTTACCAAACAAGGAAAGAGAGAAAAACTCTGAAACGAATACTGTTAGGCCAAAAAATGAAGAACTTTGTTTCTGAACGTAACTTTTTCATAATTTCATATACAAGAACGAGTTTCCCCGGGTGGAAGCTACCCGAAAAGGGATGTTATAGAGGTTGGGTTTTGACGATTCACGTATTTACCGACATGTACACAATTTTACAAAATTTTTAAAATTGCACCATTTCGGCATTTTTTTTTGTCATTTGCGAAAAAAACGTAAAGTCCAGGTGGCGAAGCATCTAAGAAACTTTCGATTAAAATTTTGTAACTATTTGAAAAAGACTGAGAGAAATGAATGGTTTGACAATTCAGTTATTTACTACCATTTATTCCAGTTTTTTCCAAACTTCCGCCATTTCGGCCATTTTGGCGAACCGCGAAAAAATAATAGCCTGGTAGGCGAACCCCTGGGGAATAGGGGTGAAACTTAGGATTTTTTTCCGTGGCCCGCCGAGCCACGAGCCTAAAAAACTTGGTGGCCCGAACCAAAATCTGGTGGCCCAGATTATTTTTGCAAATAAAACGATAAAACAAAATAAAATAGAACAAAAACCCTCAAAATACATTCTGACATTAATATTCAATCATGTGACAATCTTAAAGTTTTCATTCAATGTTTTCCGCCAATCCAAGCGTAAGCCATGCTGCCTTCTCTTCACATTCGGTGGATTCTGTGTCAACCATTTTCGTGATTTCAAAGTCTCGAGCGCAGGGTTTTCTATGGCGCATCCCACCCATGCTCCACAGATTGATGGTGATAGTTGGATCAAATGTTGCTATCTCGCTCGATTCTAGCTGAACCATTAGCAAATCGCTCAAATGGCAGTCAGTGATGGTTGAACGCCAGTCGGTTTTCAAACGCTTCATTGTGCTAAATCCCCTTTCCGCTTCAGCAGATGACGCGGGTATCGCCAGCACGGCGTCGACCAGTCCAAGGAAAACAAAATACAAAGTGCAACGGATGGAGCGACAGACAAGCCCTTGCACATCTACACTATATGTGCTTTCTTCCTGTAAGGTTTGGTTAAGATCCGATGAATAGTTTTTGAGATATCGCTCGGACAAGAAACAGTTTAAAGTGCGACGGACAGACAGACGAATGGACATGGGTCAAATTGAACCCACCGTTGCACATCTATACTATATATACTTTCTTCCTGTATGGTTTTGGTGAAGATCCGATGAATAGTTTTTGTGATATCGTCCGGACCAGAAAAAAGTTTACAGACGGATGGATAGGCGGACGGACAAGAGACAAACTGAAGCTCCCGTTCCACATCTGCACTATATATACTTCCTACCTGTAAGATTTGGTGAAGATCCCATAAATAGTTTTGGAGATATCGCTCGGACAATAAATAAGTTTTAATTGCGACGGACAGACGGATAGACATGAGCCAAATGGAACCCGCCGTTGCACATCTATGCTATATATACTTTCTTCCTGTAAGGTTTGGTGAAGCTCCGATAAATAGTTTTTGAGATATCGCATTGACAAAAAACGTTTACGGACGGACAGACCGATAGCAATAGCCTCGAGCCAATATTGGCTGAGGGATAAAAAGAAGTTTATTGCAGAATTACACTGATCTCTGGGACAACAAATTTCGGTCCAAAATCGGCGGATTTCGGTCAATTGGCGAAAAAAGTGCCTGCCACTCTCTGCAGAAATTTGAGAAGTAAGTGGCATGTGTTTGCACAACAAATTATTGTTTAGCTTAAATTATAAAATGTTGAATAAAAATTTGAATAATCAATGTCGCAACTCTTCGAAACCATCATAAACAGCACTTGCTAACTTTTTGGTGCACTTAGATTACCACCTGTAAACACTATAACAAGTGGCCCCATCCAATTTCTGTCGCGATAAAAATGCTGTCGCAGTGTGTCGTACCTAGATCCAAGAAGCGGTTCGCTATTGGGGATGAGCTTAGCGTTTCAACTGCTCGCTCTATACCGATTATACAAGATAACTGCACTCGCTTAGAGGTCCATTAAAAACGTTCTGCAAAAAGGGTACACTGTGCATGAACTTTAAGTAAATCTTTGTGTGATGGGGACTGTTATGCAGTTTCAAGCTTCAAAACATATAAAGTTGACCCTATTAGTTGAAGAATTGAAGGTTTCGTGACTCTGACGGAGATCAGTGTTGCCACGGAGTCGTCAAGAAAAAAAAGGATAAAAAAAGGATAAATTTGAGAAAAAAAAGTATGAAAAAAAGGATAATTCATATTTTGCTGAAGATCGAGAAAACATTAATGTTAATCATATTGTGTCATTTTTTTGTAATTTACAAGGTTCGCGCTGGGTTCTCAGGAAAGTGAGTCAAAAAGGGAAAGTGTGACTCAGTTAGGTCCAGAAAAACTCGGTGGGTTCCGAAAAAGTGAGTCATTTCGTAAAAAATGCCCAAAAAGTGGACAAAAACCCCGCCAACGCGAACCCTGTAATTTATTATGCTCGTTTTCACAGCGATTAAAAAATGTTTGCATACCTGATTGTAAATTTATAAAGAAATCCGGTCAAATTGTGCCAAAAGAAGAGTTTTGAAAATTGGTACTAAATATTTAGCCAATTTTTAGGCCTACCTAGAGAACAAATGTTCAAAATTGGAAAGGAATCCGATTAAAATTGTGGGAGAAGAACCATTTTGAAAACTGGCAATCGAAAAATTTTAAATACCCCCCATTTAGCCAATTTTTGGCGGATCGCCATAAAATTTTTTTAAAGAGAGGCCTACCTGGAGAACATTCGTTTAAAATTTGAGAGGAATCCGATCAAAACTGAAGGAGAAGAAGCATTTTAAGTAAAAGTTTACACACGTACATACGTACATACAAACGACGGATACTCCTCTATTGACGTGATAAGACCAGCCCGACATGGTCGGCTGGTCTAAAAAAAAACAAGTTTGTCCAAGGACAAAGTCCCAGCTTACGAAAAGAAATAAGACCAATTCCAGCGTGCATAAGCAAGGGAATTTCCCTGAAAATTTGGGCTTCAAAAGATGAGACGGCAAAAGGCTAGCTCAGTAATTAATTTAGCACCGGACCAGAACATAGACCGATAAATGCATACAAAGATTTGTTTCCTAGAAAAATGGGAAACAAATTTTTATATCTCTGGTAGACTGGATAGTCTGCCATAAATACCTTCGAACGCTCGCATTTCGGATCAGTGCGAATATTTATGTAACTTGCCTCGATGCGAAGCTCTTATTCAGACAAGTGCGCATGTTTATTCAATTTGCGTTGATGCTCGGCTCTCATTATGGAAAAGTGCACATGTTTATTTCACTTGCGTTGATGCGCGGTTCGCAATTCCGACCAGCACGCATGTGTATTTACCTTTTGTCGATGTGCGGTTCTTATTTCGGATCATTGCGCATATTTATTTACCTTGTGTTGATGTGCGGTTCATATTTCGGACCAGTGCGCATGTTTATTTAACTTCCGTCGATGCGCGGTTCTTATTTCAGCCATTGCGCATGTTCATTTCACTTGCGTTGTTGAGCGGTACTTATTTTGGACAAGTCCACAGGTTTCCTCAGGTTGCCTTGATACGCGGTTCGCATTTCGGACCAGTCTGCATGTTTATTTAACTTGCGTTGATGAGCAGTTCGAATTTCGAACCATTGCGAATGTTTATTTAACTTGCGTTGATACGCGTTCGAATTTCGGACCAGTGCGCATGTTTATTCAACTTGCGTTGATGAGCAGTTCGAATTTCGGATCATTGCGAATGTTTATTTAACTTGCGTTGATGCGCGGTGCTTATTTTGGACAAGTGCAAATGTTTGTTTAACTTGTGTTGGCCCGTGGTTCGCATTTCGAACACCTGCGCATGTTTATTTAACGTGCGTCGATGCGCGGTTCTTATTTCAGGCCAATGCGCACATTTCTTTAATTTGAGCTGATGCGCGGTTCTTATTCTTGACCAGTGCACATGTTTATTTAAGTTGCATTGACGCGCAGTTCTTACTCTGAATAGTGCGCATGTTATTTAAGTTGCGTTAATCCGCAGTTCGCATTTCGAACCAGTGTGCATGTTTATTTAACTTGCGATGATGTACGCTGCTTATCTTGGTCGAGTGTGCTTGCTTGTTTAGCTTGTGTTGATGTGCGGTTCGCATTTCGGATCAGTGCGCATGTTTTTTTAACTTGGATTAATGCTCAGTTCCTATTTCTGACCAGTGTGTTTGTTTACTTAGCCTGCGTTGATGAGCGCTTCGCATTTTCCACCAGTGCGCATGTTTATTTAACTTGTGTTGATGCGTGCTTCGCATTTTGGACAAGGGCGCACATTTATTTAACTTGTGTTGATGAGCGGTACTTATTTTGGACCAAATGCACATGTTTATTTAACTTCTGCTGATGTGCGGTTCGCATTTCGGACCAGTGTACTTGTTTCTTTAGGCTGCGTTGATGCGCGGTTCGCATTTCGGACCACTGCGCATGTCGATTCAACTTGCTTCGATGCGTGGTTCTTTTTTCGGACCAGTGCGCATGTTTATTTAACTTGCGTTGATGCGCGGTGCTTATTTTGGACCAGTTCGCATGTTTATTGATCTTCCGTCGATGCGCGGTTCACATTTCGGACCAATGCACATGTCTATTGAACTTGCATCAATGCGAGGTGCTTATTTTGGACTACTGCGCATGTTTATGTAGCTTGCGTCGATGTCCGGTTAAATCTGACTACTGCGCAAGTTCATTTACCTTTTGTTTACGCGCTGTAGGAGTCAAATTGAGTCAAATAGCACAAACCGTATGCCCGACCCACCTAAGGATGCCTCATACAAAAAATAAATGAAATCGGATAAAAACTGTTGGAGAAAATGCATTTTGAAGTTTTTCTTCAATAATTCCCTAAAAATACAAAAATTGTCCAATCGACTAAAAATGGACAAGCCGTACGCACGACTCTTTAGGGGTGCCTCATACCAAAAATAAATGACAGCGGATCAAAAATGTAGGAAGACATACGTTTTAAATTTTTCTTCTTAAAAAATTCCCCAAAAATTCAAAAATCACCCGATCGACTAGAAAAGCACAAGCCGTATGCATGACCTCTTCGAGATGCCTCACACCAAAAATAAATGACAATGACTCAAAATTGTAGGAGTAAATGCATTTTGAATTATTTTCGAGATTTTTGCTTAAAAAATTCAAATACAAAAATTATCCGATCGATTAAAAAAGCACAAGCCGTATGCACGACCCATTAGGGGTGCCTCAGACCAAAAACAAATGACATCGGGTCAAAAATGTAGGACGAGATACATTTTTAATTTTTTCTTAAAAAATTCCCCAGAAATTCAAAAATCACCCGATCGACTAAAAAAGCACAAGCCGTATGCACGACCCTTTAGGGGTGCCTCACACCAAAAATAAATCACATCGGATCAAAATTGTAGGAGGAGATGTATTTTGAAACAAAGTTTACTAAATAAACAACTCACTAACTAACTAACTAACGGACGCCACCCGCAAACCGATAGGAATACCCCTAGCTTACGTGTAACATTCTGTTAAGTTTGAGTTGCATGCCCCTAGGGACCATCGATAAAGTACGTACGCACCTTTTTAGCCCAGCTTACGTAAGCTGGGCTAAAAAGGTGCGTACGTACTTCATCGATGGTCCCTAGGGACATGCAACTCAAACTTACAGAATGAAGTTATTGAAAATCATTCAAGAAATAAAAAATACTCAACATCATTTAGAATACTGGATATTTTACAGTGTGATAAGACATTGAATACGTTTACAGAATATATGTTTCAATTCCATGAAAAAAATACCCTTTCTCTACAGATGTATTGATTTTAACAATAGACGCTGCAAAAAAGTTGGAAATTACATACACATACAGTGTAAGTGCGGTTAATAGTTATGGCCGCATCATGGGTTATGACTAGGGTGAGAAAAAATTATAGCAGAAAAAAAAACGTATAACTAATTAGGAAAAATGATATTTTGAACGAAAAAAGAAAATGAAAAAAAAAGTAAAAAAAAAAAAGAAAAAAAAAGGATGAAAAGCGAAAAAAAGTATAAAAAAAGGATGAAAATTAAAAAAAAGTATAAAAAAAAGTATTTAAGGATAAAAAAAGGATAAAATCGGGCTTTTTCAAAAAAAAAGGATAATCCTTTTAAAAAAGGATGATGTGGCAACACTGGGAGATACACACGGGGAAAATTAAGGAAGAGCTGACTCGGAGCTATATTGTTATAGTCCCGAGTAACCCTAGTCCATCACCACTCCTCTACCTAGACTAGGCTGTGAAGGAGGGAGTCACCTGGAACTTAGCTCCAAGAAGCGGTGCGCTAAAGAGTTTCCAGAGATATACGACGTTATAGAAGTCAGAGCTGACTCGGAGCTACCTAGAACTTCGAGTATACTGCACGAATGTCGTAACCTGTTTGTACATTTTCAAAGTTCTCGAGAAACATCAACTTTTGTATTTTTTATTCATTCCTTCTTTTAATTTTTAATTCCTAAAAACCTGACGGGATTTCAGTCTGGGCAAGCACATTATGAACCGCATTCTGGTATGTGGCTGATGAAGTTTCAGGTAATATGGGCGATAATAGAAATTCATCATACTATTCATAAATACCAGCGCAAATAAGTTAACAAAAACAAATGGATGCATCTAAATTACGTTCACTAATCAGAACTGAAATGCTGGAGCACTGTCAGTTCAGCGCTCGCATTATATTTTAAATAATTCGTTAAAATTATTACTTTGTTTTGAAAATACCGCTACGCCAGTTTTGATTGGCTAGTTTGACTGCGTTCAATTTTCTACTGGATAATCAGTGTCACTGCTGCGCGGAGTCTCCGCAGAACCCATGTAAGGACCCGAAAGTTTTTCTTTTAAATGTTAGATTTATTCATTTTCCATTTTAAACTATGAGCAACTATAAGAACACAATTAAGCGTATGCTCCGACGACAATACGATGTGGTGCTAAGAATCGAGTGATGGCACTAGAAACTAACCATAGTACCTACGTCCAATTTAGCAGCACATACTAGTAATAATGAATTTGTCACAATAATCTGTAAAACCTTCCATGAAACCAATTTGTCTCGAATTTTTTTTTAAAGCTTGAGTAGTCATGGCTTATAACAGATCTTTATGAAATCTTATCACCCGGCTAAAAACTTACCATTGCTCATAACAGATGGCAAAGCTTTTCTAATTCTAACAGGGTAATATTGCGTCACTTGGTATTCTTAAGATGCAACTTGAATTGGATCCAATAACTCCACTTGCCTTTGTTATCCTGCACACAAGTAAAAACCTCCACAAGGTCTAACGCAGCAATCTCATGAAATAAATAACTCGTGAACGATTCATAACAATCAATGAATTCAGTTGAACTCCATGCCTTACTCGTTTTACTAAAATTCACAGGAACTATTGTCTTTAGAGTCCAAGGATATATCAATTTACTGTGCTACATAGCAGAAAACGAGGAATTACCCATAAATGATGTAACTCATCGGCGTTTCTTTTCATTTGTTAAAACCTCACAGATTCTAAAATTTTACACAGATAACCTTTGCTGTTTTTAAGAGTATCTTGACAGTTTTTATGGTTGTATCATTTCGAACTCCTCACAAATGCCATTAAAATTTGAAACGCTGAGCTACGTTGTTGATACGTATCTTAATATACAGCAAAACTCACAAAACTGAGTGGGATTTTGTTGACGTTAAAAAATCTTAAGCTGTGTGTTGTATTTCTGGAAAGACAGGAAAATTAAACCAAAGATAAAGGTGTAAATCTCTGGTTTTTCTTGTTTGGCGTTTCAGAAAAGCGATTTTAGGTCATATTTACTCGTAAACCACGGGTGTGACAAAATAATGGGATGAGATACATTTATTTTTGTGTACAAAACCAATTTATTCTGTTTGCGAGTTGACAGTGCATATTGCATATTGCTTGAAGAATTGAATAAAGAAATAAATAATTGAATAAATAAATTTACTGGTCAACCACGTGTGTGACAAAATAATGGTATGAGAGACATTTATTTTTATGTAAAAAAACTAATATGTTCTGTTTGCGTGTTGATAGTGCATGCTGCATATTGCTTGAAGAATTGAATAAAGAAATGAATAAATGATAAATAAATAATGTAAAAAATGAAAAGAAAAAAAACATATACAAAAAGGAGGTATAGTTTTGTCACGCCCAAATTTAAAAAGAAATGGCCCTGAGGGACAAAACCAGGATATTTTGAAGGATTCTCCAGCAAGTTGTTCTGCACAGATAATTAAATTTGACAAATTTCTATTTATGGTATTTCTATTCGTTTTTTGCTCTCAATAACGTTAAAAATACAGTGCATCTGATCGGGGAACTTGTTTTCTAGAAAAACGGTAAAGGCTAAATTGGTGCAACATTTGACAACGATAACATTATTCGCTGTTATAAAACAGCTAACCGCCGTAGAGGTCGGCTGTTGGACAACAACGAACGTTATTAACAAAAATGTACAGGGACATTGCGACTAGCCGAGATGGCCGTTATCGCCTAGACCCTAGCATTTTGTACAAAAAAGTTCTTAATAACGAGCCTTTATGTTTAGGCAATCTTAACTTCATGAAAATGATGATTTATAGTGGGAAAAGGGCACCTCAGAAGGATTAGATTTGTTTTAGAAAAATTCTGCAAGTTGACGCATTTTTTGTTGCAGTTTTAATTTGTTATGTTTTATGAAACTGTTCAGAATCTTTGATTGAATATCATGTAAGATAATGCTTGGTAATGCTAGCAAGTTGAAGACTCAACAGAGGTAGCTTAGGCGAATATCAAAGATGGCATACTAACTACAGTAGTGGATCCAAGTGGAGGGGGGGGGGGGCGATTCAGGGGTTGCAACTCCGTCCTTTTGCCTTATTTATAATGCACATTTGTTTGAATTGAAAATATCATTTATAACGTATTTCAGCAAAGTCTGATATAATTTTACGTTTGCGCAATGTGTAAACATGTGAATTTTTATTTTGAGTTTTTATTTTACAATTGTTACACACCGGATAAACAACACTGCCAATTTTTTTTTCGGTTGATTTTTTGAAGTTGAACCCCTTAAACAGATTCTGTGTTCGCCACTGCTATCTGTTCCTGTTAAAGCCCTGTCTCCGAACTCGACACCTTACTGAATAAGCCATACTAAGCATAAATCCGTTGTATCTGAGAATTTCAAAAGGTGGAGGTATTTTAAAGATATGTTTTGCAAGGAAAGCTCGAAATACTCAATGGCCTAGTGCATGTTTCGATAATCGCAATCAAATCTTCCTTCGGGTGTTTCAATTTCAATTCAGACATACCGAGCTGATCTTCAGCCGGTGAATCCTTGGTGATCATATTCGCCATTAACGAAATATTGGCGAACAGCATCAAAGCTTATATGCTCTGATCGTACCAACAAGCGAACTTTTCTCTAGTATATTGATTCAAACAAGAGCGGGTCCTGCAGGAAAAATTATGGCAGTTGATAAACGATTCTTCCATTCTCATACTTTCGACAACGTATTTTTTTCTGGTGGAGGAATTTTTCTTTTAAGTATAAAATTAAGATGGTAAATAATCAAAGATTGGTTGCAATTGATTAATATCAAGTTGACTTGGCTGTGAACAAATTTAATGTTTGGCAACTTCGGTCTTTCTGTGAAATCTCCAATCGAATCTAAAAATAATCAATGTTTTCAACGAAAACAATTTGAAAACAAACAACAATTGAATGCTTTTGTATTCTTTATTAAGCACTAATACTAAAGAATGGCTTCAAAGCAAATAAGCTGATTTTTACAGATTGTCAGCATTCTGATTCAACTAAATAATGCAACAAACTAAGCAACATGTCACATATGTCAACGTGTCATATATGTCGACATGTCATATACGTCAACATGTCAATAAACATTACATTAAACTAAAAAAAAGTAGTCAGTGCACCTATTTTATGTAAACTAAGACTATTTTTTCGAGGCGCAATAATTTTTTGTGGTCATTTTACGTTGTGATTATAGATTTATTGTGACCCAATTAAATTGTTCTTAAATTGTTCTTTACTGTTCTTGACTGACACATCATTGGTGTAAGACTTTATTTATTTAATTACTAATTTTATTAATTATTTTATTGCAAGAACATTGCGTAGGTTAAGAACCTACGGGGGTGATTGGGCGGGTGGGCGGGGGGCGGGGCGGTGCAGGGCTGTTTTGTATTGTGTGTGTGTTTGTATGCAGTCTGTGTGTCCTGATGATCGTATACTGGCCTTCCATTTCTTCTGCTAATGAAAATTCAGAATATGATCAAGGGTGGATGACGGGTAAGCAGTGTGTTTGTGCGCGAGGGGGATGGGGAAGCAGTGTGTTTGGGGGCGAGGGGGGAACAGTGTGTTTGGGTGCGGGGTAGGAGCAGTGTGTTTGGGTGCGAGGGGGGAGCAGTGTGTTTGGGGGCGAGGGGGACAGTGTGTTTGGGGGCGAAGGGGAAACAGTGTGTTTGGGTGCGGGGGGGGGGGGAAGCAGTGTGTTTGGGTGCGGGGGGGAGCAGTCCATTTGGGTGCGAGGGGGGAGCAGTGCGTTTGGGTGCGAGGAGAGCGGGGAAGTAATGTGTTTGGACTCGAGGGGGGGCAGTGCGTTTGGACGCGAGGGGGGACAGTGTGTTTGGACGCGAGGGGGGAGAGTGTGTTTCTGCGTGAGTGGGGAGCAGTGTGTTTCGGCGCGAGAGGGGGTGGGGGGGGAGGATGCATGCGGCCTTATATTTTCGGCATAAATATTCTAATCACATGAAAATTTCGACCAGGCTTAATTTCGATTACGAACGCTTACAAACCGAATCTTTACACCCCTTATTCCCTTATTCTATAATTCTTTGATGTTTAATCATTTTATCATATTACTCGAAGGCTCAAAACGGTAACTATGTAACAGGTAAGCCGTTGAAATAATTTCTATAAACAAGTAGAAATTGCCATTTCGAAAGCCATACCCAAAAGACCTCCAAAACTACAAAACGCATAATAAATAACCTTAAATTACACAACAAAATGCAAAATCATATTTGAAATTTACACAATATCACTGCTACTATCAAACAACTATGAACGTTATCATCAGTCTCATACGAACATGTCGGTGACCAATGATCGTCAAAAGGTATTTTTCGAAACTGTCAATCGATTTACGTAAACTGATCATCACGTTCTTATCGGCTTCGATAACGAAGGAGCACTTCTGGAGATAATTCGGTTATTTGCCGATGGTTTCAGTCTTGGTGACAGCTTTTCTACGGAGTCTGATTCCAGCTTTTCAAACGGACACAGTTTCAAACCCAAGGAATTTTCCTTGTCTTCTAAGTCATTTATACACGGAATAGGGCTGGTATTTTGTAGAAATGAGCCGAAGTTTGTGATAAATGTTTCCCCAAGCGAAGCTTTCCCGGCTGAGCATAAGGAATCGAGCATACTTTCAGTTTTTGAGGTATCCACGAAACAGACATTGTTTTCACTGACTGCATTCATTTGCGCACAAGTGGAATGTTTTTGTGACGTCAAACTGGCACCGGAAGTAGTGTTTGATTGAGTCAGACATGCTGGTGATGCCATGGTGTCATTCAACAGCGGAAGTGACGAGTGACAGTCGCTATTGGCTGATACTGATGACGTCACGCTTATTTCTGTGTCAGTACTTGTGTTCAACTGGAAAGAAAAAAATAAAGGTTAAAACATCGGCCATATTCGTGTTTTTTTAAAGAAAATTGATACATAACTGCAATGGAACTAATGGAAATATACCTAACTTATCCGTGAATTGCAATCCGTGTGTAAGAAACTGTAATTTATTTGTTAAAAAAAAAAAAACACTGAGAATTTTTCCCAGTTCGCGAACGAGTTTACGAGTTTACGAAATACAAATCCTGCATGAAAAGATTTTAACTTAAAAAATTCTTAACTTCAATTTTAAAGAAGTAACAGAGTTCTAATCACCTTTTCACGCCTGAGCAGGTGCTTTTGCCGCAGACGACATCCGGAGACATGGAGGGGTGTTCGAGATTGCACCTTATCGGCTCGCGGTGTATTCTCGTCTTTCGTCACATCGTATGAATTTCGCCTTTGTCCCGGTGTCATGATTTTCTACAAAAATAAAGAAGCCATTGCGACATGAGTATAGATATATGCTTGTACACTAGGGCAAACTAACCTTCTTTTCTATTCTTTTTATAATAAAAAACAACAACTTTGCAATACACTGACAAACGTGTTCACAGACGTATAAATCTCGTTGAATGACGTGTAAATATCGTGAAGAGGACATCTCTAATTACGGTGTCATTCACCATTTATTTACGTTTCCAAACTAATATTTCCGTAGGGTACACGCTTGCTGTCTAAAGTTTCTAAAAAAAAATCACTCATATTTCATACGTTCACTCCAGTTCATCAACTACAATAATGCTCTGCACAGTCTCCCTCCCCCTTTCCATTCTATACAACAATAGTGCAGACAAGAGTCTTGATAGATGTGCAAATGGGGGCTTTCACGTATCATTTGCTTAGCAGAAAGCAATTTGTGTGCGTCATATTTGTGGAGAATATACTTAAAAAATACAATGATCTATTTTTGTACCTGAGATTTCTCTTTATTTTAAATGTTAAGATACTTTTGGTTTTTTTCCTAAAGCTGTTTTGTCTGGGTCTTTAGCTATTTTTATGAACAGATTTATTCTTTTAGAAGTCGTCTAAAGCGACTTTGTCATGGAAACGCGGCATTCCGTATGTATCGATTTTGTCATGGGAAATCTGCATAGTGTATCTATCGGTGAGGGAAAAAACATCTGTGAAATTTCACAAAACAATGTCAAACAGAAAAATCCTCTTATCTTTGTAAGGACAGAATGGAAATGGGGATAAAAAGGCACCAAAATGTTTCTACAACTGGTAGAAATTGCCTGAAGAAAATCACATATAGCCCGTTTTTGTAAATTACTCAGACGCATTTGATCAAATTCACACTGAATATGGCAATTTCAGACTCTCTTTAAATACACCGTTCAAATAAAATTTGAAAGTGTTTATTCAAAAAAATTAAGTAACCTTGGTTAAACGTGTAATATTGTGGCATTTTGCGAAATTAGACAGACACATTTGGTGGTATTAGGGGTTGGCAATAAATTAACAGTGAAGGTCAACTGCTCTCAGCAACCGGTCGATAGGGCATTAATGTGGCTGTTTTGATAGCAAAGGATGCAGGTGCACCTGTTTGGCAAATAGTTTCGCGAAACTGTCAAAATATTGTTTAAACTGCGAAATAACTTAGTGTCAAAACTTAAGCGATACCTAAAGGCAATAAGCTTAGACAGGAACGGAAGGCTGGAGATAGGAAATGTGTTAACCAGTTGTTTTTTAAGTGCCGATTGTCAACAGGTACCCTTTACAGATAACGTGTGCAAACTGCCTAGCGACATACCTTGTTAGCACTGGTGGTGACATGAAAGAAGACCGCGACTTAAACGTTTGGGGTAAAAAATGGACCAGAAATATCCAACAAAAAATTACTCCAAACAAGAAAAAGGGCATAAAACCGCAGGGGCACACCATTCGACATTTTATTGCAATTTGCTGGAAATCGAAATGCACCAAGAATGACCTATGCTGCGACGCGGTGTGCAAAATGAAACATATAAAAAACGTCTATCCTTTAAATGCGGCACATACCATAAATGATAAAACCCAAAGTATATAAATTAAAAAAGAAAGCGCTGAAAGGGTCCAAAAATGTATGAAGGAAGGCATCAGTTCACATAAGTGAAATAACTGACTCGAAAAGTTCAAATGTTCAACCGATGATGTTGGGCTTACCTTTAGTGATTCCGAAATGCAGCGCTTGTGTTTGTCACATGTAGGCAACTGCGGAGTAGACCCACCAGTACTGTTTGAATACTTGTTGAACTGAAAGTACAAAGGATACGAATCTCGTTACTTAAAATACTGCTAGAATAGTCATAACTAATTTTTATATGATAAGTAACACTTTAAAAGAAATAATTATTCTTCGTGAGAATGTATTTTTTTTTCAGAACAAAACAAAAGTTTCTGCCGATACATGGTTTGCCAAGCTATCAACCGCAGCTCCACAGCTGTCGGGTCACGTGGCAAGGCAGATCACGTGTGCAGGCCATGTGAGCAATGCGGGTCACGTGAGCAGGGCGAGCCGTGTGAGCAGGACGCATCACGCGAGCAGGGCGTGTTACGCGAGCACGGCGGTTTATGTGAGCAGGACGGGTCACGTGAACAAGGCTTGCTGTTTTACCTGTTTGACGAGCTTGCGCTTCTTGGGTGAGTCGGGCATACAGGAGACGTAAGCGTAGAGCTGCGCCACCTGGTTGTGGGTGAAGTCACTGCTGGCGATGCTCGCCTCTCTATCCGCGAAGCACACCGTCGTTTTAATCGCATCGTCCTGGGGATCTAACTTTCTCTGCAGAAATAGAACGACATATGTCGTGATAAGGGCATTTGTGTTTCACTTGATGTTTGTCTATTTGTAATGCATCCGTTTCTATGGCAACTTAAAGTTTTTAAAGCTTTTAAAGCAAGGCTGGTGTAGAACAGAGGAACCCCGGGATTTGGACCACCGACGGGACTGGCTTAAAGTGGTCTTAATTCCGAGTTGGTCCGATCCCGGGGTTCCCCTGTACATCAGACATAAATAAATCAAGGCTGGAGAGATATTGTCCCAAGAACGTTTAAAACAATAATAAAGGTTGTGAAATAGTCGTAGTTACCTTAAATCGGGGGCATGTGCATCCATCTAACTCGTCCTCTGACGTCATGTCACCTGACCCCGATAGAACGCTTTGATTGGCTCCTTCCATTTCGTCCCAGTATAGCCGGATGTCACGCACAAGTGGCTCAGGCGCGTTGAAAATCACCTTGTAGTGGTTGATCATGAATGCTACGACTTCCGTTACGCTGCAAGATTCCGCTTGTAAGTCGTGCGCGTTGCAGGTCCTCGGAACCAGAACGTGTGGAGCGAATAGCGTGGCCAGCGTGTCTGCTGTCATTTTATTGGTCGGTTCCAAGGCCACGCGATGGAGAAGGTGAAGAAGGAGTTGTAGCAGGATGTAGTTGGGTTGTGGAAGTAGTTGTAGAAGTAGCTGTATACTGCGTAACTGCTTCGTTTGTGTTTTCATGCCTGAAAGCAAACATTAACAGTTAAACATCAGATTTTACCCCCTTTATATTTTTGAACCGCCATTAATAATTGATCAGAAAACCGAACTTTAAATATTTTTGCACCTGCAAATACATGATACTTTGTTTCATACGATATTCATATTTTCCAAACAATTACATCATTAATAAATTCAATTAATTGACGAATAAAGATTAACAGCACGCCAATTTCCATTTCAAAGTAAAATTTTTGAACGTACCAGGCAACTGACAATAAGCCACGTAGTGTTTGTTAGTCAGCAGAGGTTCGGGAAGTTCACGGAGGAAAATCTTGAGCATACTGGCGCAGTCATGGGCCGTGTATGTGCCCCGCTCTAGTTCCTTTTCAAGAAGCTCCATCTGTTGAATGCAGTCGACGCTATCCTGTAAATTGCGTTGGCGCGATGCATGACCAGATTTCCTGAATAGTCCTTCTTCTGCTAGACCTGTGTTAATAAACAAATGAATCCCGTAGTTTAAAACCTCAAAACGACAGCTGAGCCATTTTTTGCCATGTTCCTTGTTCCTTCATTTATGCCGAAAGCGAAAGTGAAGATGCTGAACCTTACATAGACCAAATTTCAACTAGCAAATTAAAATATTTTAAATCTAATTTTGGATTTAAAATATTGCTTACATTCTGGTTTGTGCAGATATTCAATCAAGGGGAAGATAAGCTCGATAGATTCCTGCGATAACGGCTGCCCAAATACACTCTTTCTTGGTTTATTTTCTGAAAACAGATAAAAATGACATTCTGCGTTAACAACTCGTTTGGATAAGACGATGCAATCGTGGCAAGTCTTCCTTTTATTCTTTCTTTTATTAATTCTTTTCAATGTTGTGTGTTATTATTCATAAACCAGCTTTGTGTATGTCCTTAATTTGTGACGAATCAAATTCAGTTCTTAAAAATGAACACCAAAAATGCACAGCAAAAAAATTAATCATTCAGAATAAAGATCTGTCAGAGATCTGTCGCCATAGCGGTTAGGGAATGATGAAACAGAGTATTTCATGTCCAAAATCCATTTAATAAACCAGACTAATTTATGTGGCGATCTTATCGAATCGTTGTGTGATTAAGAGAATGAGAAATCCTTGCTGTCAGCTAGGACCCCTCTCCTTCTCTCTACCACCAACCTCCTCCACTCATACACATCTTTTGTATTTTAGATTATAGGTTGGTTAGGCACTCATTTGAAAATCGTGTTCGGTAAAAAAAGGACAAGAAAGAAAACCCGTATTCATTCACGTGTAGATTAAGAGATATGCATCTTTATTACGGGGTGGTATCTTTTTAGGGGTGCTGCGCTGTGGTGATTTTTTAAAAAACAAAACTGTGGAGAATCTAATCGGGGAGGGGGCAGGGGGTTCAGGGGATTCACGCCCTTGCACACTAGCCCCTCCTTCCCTCATTTCAGTGTTGTTGGTCTTGGTGTTGGCCCTGATAATCTAATATATGTATATACAGAGCTTAGGTGCCCGAAGCCATGCAATCAACTTTAGAAGCAAAGGCTCTGCAAAAGTCTAACAAAAAGAGATAATAACACGAGCTTTTACGATGATAATCATAGACCTTTTGTTGCTTCCTTTGTGCCGCTTGGCAAATTGGTTACAATCTTTACACATGTGAAGTCTTTGTTATGTTTATTTGTAACAATTCAGATCTTTAAAGAAAAAAAACTTTTTATGGTGGTATGACCGGGTACATTGAAAACAGACCATGTAGCTCTGAGGAAGACAAAGAAATGATGGAATGTGTGGAACAAATGATTCGTTTTTGCGCAGGGTATCGGGTAATCTCTCACAAAAATTGATATTTTTCACACTTCGATAAAAATATATTAATTATTTGCTCCAGTGAGAAACAAATCATTTAAAACTACGCACCAGCATTTTTCTATCTGAAATCAGAGTAGATGCTCCTTGTCCACTATGTAACAGGACAACGGACAGAACTTTTCTGACTGCTACCATATTCATAATTAAATCTCAAGACTCTGAAGCGTGTCTTTGTCCTTGCAAATTAAGTTTTACATTTTAAAATTCTCCATTAAATTTAGTAAAAATGAAGCAGAGCATTAGTTGAGTGCGACGTCGCCAAATGTAAATCTATTTTTTTTTGTGCGGTGAATGTCAATGAAATTGGTCGTTCCGTTTTGTACAGCCTATCGTAAATGATTTCTATGAGAAGGGGTAGGGCCATATGTCACTGCGAGCCGAGAATGACCGCGGGTTGTGTGAACAAGTTGTCGGAGCTAACAATCTGTCATGGACCCCGCGGTCGAGATTAAGTACTTGCCTCCCCCCACAAACTACGACCCAAAAACAATGTCTGGGCATTTCGCTCCTGGTTTTCAAAACACTACCAGAAGCGCGCACACTTGTTGGCATGGAGACTGTGTTACTGGTATGATGATTGTGTTGTTGACACAGTATTTTATATCACTTCTCCAATTTCTAGCTTGTTGGAAACTCGAACAGGTGGTCATTTGTTTTTCATTGTCTCCCTTACACATTTCGTTGGCAGGATTACATCCAGTTGGCATTTAAACAATTGAAAGAAAATTTGATCCATTAAGGAAAACAAAACATAAGTATTTGGATTCTTTTTCCCTTCGTGAGCTTGGTGGGTTTCAGGCTTTGTTTATTCGACTGATGTTAGACCTTGCTGAAGCTCCCAGCAAGTTTCATTCAATTGGCCAAGATTTTTAAAAGATTTTTTTTTCCAGTTTGTGGCTCATACGCAATAACAGAATCACTTCTAAAGATGTACCACTATTGACACCATCTACAAATTAAAATATTTTGCAGTCATTCAAACATTTTATTTTTAAATATACATACGTTTTATAACCTTTTGTTGCGGTCCTGCATTCGGCGCAGTTTTTAATTAAACCCACAATTCACGGTCATTCTCTGTCATTATTTTTCTTTTCAATTTTTCAAAATGGTGCTCTTTGAAGTTACCGAACAATCACTTATTGTCTTTTGAAATGGGGTGTTAAAATAGCACGTGCTGTAAATTGCTAAACAAAGCTTTGGCATTATGCAATACTAAAAAAACATTCAAAAATAGCTCACTGTATCATGCAACCATAATTTGGGATTAAAGGTTGAGATTCATTGAACCAAGCTTTACGTTCCATTGAAACGTTCAAGCGTCGCCAAACAATTGTTTGACTGTTTAAGTGTTGCGTGACAATCTATTTATTTTACAGCGTTAGTTGGAATTAAATAATTCGTCTATATCGTTTAATAATTTGTCTTAAAATCACTTGTACACTTATCATAAGCAACAATATGAAAAATAAAAGAAACACTTCAAAATTCACGGGAAAGGATAGCGACGCTGACGCCTATATCTGCTGCTGTTCCATCAGATTGTTCACCCTTACTGTTATGTTTTGTCAATGCAGGATAGAAACGAAATTACTTTTCAGCAGTCCTTTAAAGCTCAATCAAAACATACCAATAGAGAGATTTTTTTCTACAAGAATGTCGGTCAGCAAAAACCCTGACAGATGTTTAATCACCAGTTTCTTTTAAAGAGATGTAGAAAAAATGCCGTAACCGCAAAATGCGAGAACAATGCAGCGAGCAATAGAAACGACGATTTGAATCTTTCGATTGAAAAAAAATAGAAGGAATAAGAATGAAAAAAAAACACACACACACACGCACAAACACAAAAATATATAAAAGAAATTCGAATAAGGGACTCCTCACGGAACTGGTCGAACAGCACAGCTACAATTCCTTTGTCTTTTGTTTGAAAGAACTGGTAAAAAAAACCTTTTTACCGAGTGAAAATATCCGTTCATTGAGACGACTTTCTAGCAAGGCCCGAGTCTGCCACGCGGACGAGTAGCTCCCTTTTTTCAACCGTATCACCCCTCACTTAATTATTATAATCATTTGTGTTAATCCATCTCAATCTATCAACAGCCAGAAAATGAAAAGAATATTAAGTTTCACGATTTCTTAATGTTCGTTTGACTCGTGTTTTTTTCTGCAATTTGTGCAATTTGAAACGTCTGCAGCCTAGCTCCCGGAAAACATGCCCCAAGCATTTATTTAAATTATATGACTAATATGAATTTAAAAGATAAAGAACTGCCACTGAAATGACGTGGACAGCTGAAGGAACAACAGCTTGTCGTCTCTACGGCCATTCGTATTAAACTGGTTTTGTGTTAGAGGGTGACTTCAACGCTCCTTTCTCTGTACGGCAGTCATCAGGGTAGCGCAGACTTGTGTGCCCGATCCATGTCATACTCTTTTTAACCGATTAGTTTAGATATATTGACAGATGAGAATGGCTGTCTCTTCGTGGGAAAAAATAACCACAGTCTAAGCAGGGGTTTCCAGCAGAAAACCCGATTCTACGCCAAAGTGATATATTTGCCCGCTTTCAGTAAGCCCATTCTTGAGTTTTACACAAGTGTTTTAACTGATGGCACCGGTTTTACCCTGTGTTCATTGGCAAACATTGTACTGGTTTAAGCCAACACAAAAATAAATTCAGTGAGTATTTAAAGAAGACCATTATTGGCATATAAAAAGAAAGAATTCTACTCACTAATTTATAAACAAAAGGCGTTTTAAAGGTCTGTTTTTTCAATGATATCGCCGCTAACAAATGGCTTGTTATTACTGATGTCACTTTCGTATTTCGCGCCATTGCATTCACTTTCAAAGATATCACTTTCCATGGCTGATGCCTCTTTAAAATATTTTTTTAGACTTTGTAATTTCCATTTCCTTGGCAAATATTTAGGATACGCATGAAAAAAAGTTGTATACAACGATCAAAAATCAAATTCGATGACACAACTACACCAAGACCATAAGGCCACAAACATTGAAGCACATTCAGCTGTAATGGTTGTGCAGTGACACAAACATTTAAGCACTTTTAATAAATTCATCAAAGAAAGGGGGAAAAAAGCTGTCACACGACGACAGAGTATTATCCAAAATTTGCCAAACGATTGAGAGAATGCATCGAAAATGAAAATCGTGACATAAGGCAGTCAGCAGAGTGTCTGATTGCTCGCTAAATGCTTTCAAAATATTTGCTCGTTGTCTTGAAAATACGTAAAAAAAATCATTTGAATATTCCAAAAATGAAAACACGGTTTGGCTGCAAATCTTCACGATCATTTGCGATGGTAAATGGTAAGATATTCTCTTTTCTTTCCTTACACTGCAGATGTTTTGTGCCGACGCTTGGGTATGCAACGTCTGCCTAGAAGAGTAAAATTCCGCGCCTAACTCCAATTATTGGCAGATGGGCATGTATCGAAATAGCTAATGATGTCATAACTTCGTTATTGTTGCGTCACAATTGGCTATATTTGCCAATGAATGCAACTGGGGTAGAGATTTTTAGCAAGGATTTTTGGTGTTATGTTTTGTACACCAAACTCCCACGTCGACCCCCGACTCGGCAGGGAGCGCCGAGCCTCAAGTCTTTTGGAAGCTAATATCTCCAAACGTTTTCTGCGGACATCCAATTATATGCAATAGTTGTCAAAACAACGTATACTGTTTCAACATCGGTAATTTTGTTCGCACACGTAGCGTAAAACAAAACAACTTCGTTCGCTCGTATACGTGGCATGCTGCGTCGTTGAGGAAACCCTTGTATATTCCTCACATCAAACAAGATTCAGTTGTTTCTGGTTTATAGAATGTAGTTCTTACTTTCAATGTTAAACATTTGTCTTAGACTTTTGATTCGACAATCGGCCTGGCTGCAGTGTTTGCTTGCCCAAAACAGACACCATTTGCCAAGTTCACACAAAAACATCGCTTTGAATGTGCAAGCCAGGTTCCTGTTTTCAGCAAAAAGTTCTAAATTAAAACGTCTAACACCTTGACGGCTTGAACTAGTTTGAGATGTTCTCAGTTGATAAGTAACTATTTAAAGACATTGTTCTGATGTCGAACCCGGAGATAAAAAAGATAAAAATCCTCGTGGTTTCATTGTTCATGTTAATTAAAACACCATGGGCACCTCAACACTCTTTTGGTTTTGAACTTGACAAAAAATTACAGCCTGTGAAAATGCAACGTTGCATTATCATGAAACAAAAATCTGTTACCGAAAGAGGGAATGTGACTGAACAAAATCCCACCGAAGTCATAAAATCATCATTACAATATTAACAGATCACATTTGAATTTTGCGACTTCAAAGTTTCGTCAAATTTACAACAGTATTTCTTCTTTTTTAAATTGTCGTTACTTCTCACCTCTAGGCCTACCAAAATCGGACTGGGTCTCCTTGCTTTCAAACTTCAAAACCCAAATTTAGCTATGGGATTTGTCTGATTTACATATTCATGTTTTCAAGACTTAACTTCCATGGTAACTCAAGGTCGTTTAAAAGTCATCAGAAAGTAATGATCGGTTTGCAGTGGAAACAATGTTTTCAAGTCGTTTTGTCCGTGCCGATGTTGCCAAGTGTTTTGTGAGAATCTCCAAAAAAAACACATTTCATGTCACAGGCTTGTACGAAATCTACAAAATACTAGAACAGATAGACACTGTCGTTCTTTGCGATCCCATAAAGATAAAACTTCTAGTCAAACCTTTAGACGAGAGTTGGAACTGAAATTTACAAGAAGTCTCCGTGGTTTTAATAAAGATGATCATTTGCTAACTTTTCGACTATGAATGACCTGGCCCTTTGTGAGTGAATGCATTCAAGGCAAAACAATATCAGCGTCCTATAATTACCATATTAAAAACGACTATTATATAGTCATGGTTCTTTAGTTATTTATATCTTGGCATAGAAATTTCTAATGTTTCGAATAAATTTCAAATAAAGTATGTAATTTTCAAAATGACCTTTATGCATTTTTCCACAGTTAAATGGCTTTGGTATATAAGTAATAATTTAATGGCCAACTTGTAACTTTAACAATCCACCTTTGTGCGCACATACAAAAGGAGCAGAACATCAAACTGATATAACATGCAATGGTGTCTAACCGCCACAAAACAAGACCTTACTCATTTCCCTGCTTAAATTATATATTTCAGTGCTATCTTTGGTTTTATCTCTCTCTCTCTCTCTTTATTTTTGCTTTCTATAGACAATGGAAAAAGTCACGCAAATTTGAGGCTCACACTTCACAGGTAAAATCAGTGACTATGAAACGAAACCGAGATTTCGGCTTCACTGACCGAAGCGTTTCCTGCCCAGGCATTGTGTGGCACTGCTATGACATTGAATGACACTGCTGAAATTGAATGACACTGCATTCTTTGGTGAAGGTTTTTTTCTTTCTAGAGACACGAAGAGAATTGAAACCAAGCATTTTTATTAATTGAAAATATATAAAAATAATGGTTTTTCCCCATTCGAAGACCCCGATGTACTCTGGAACGGGCGGGAGTAAGTAATGCAAAGTGGGAGGGGGGTGACACTTTTAGTGGTAGACTCACATTAAAAATTCTTTATGAATTTAAAACAGCCAGATTTCGACTTGCTTGGCACAATGTGCTGAGCAACTGATGGCCTTCTGATCGAGTGGTTTTTATTGCCGCTTCGTGGCGGTCGCGTATTGTCTTAAGTCTCACCTCGGCAGGTGTCTAGTCTATATGCATGTCACTTCTGACCCGGCCTCCTCATTTTGGTAAAAAATGGACACAAATTCATTAAAAATTTAGGAGAACGTTGAATTACCTCTCACTGACATGCTGTACTTGCATCTAATGCATGTTCTAATCTTTAAAAATCGATTAAAAATATGTTTATGAAATAGGAAAGGAGGTTGATTTTCAGAAGTAACAGCTCAATTTACCTTCATGAGAACTGACTTTGGATTAGTTTTTTTTTTGTAACTACATGGATTGTGGCGCTAAGTAAACCAATCTCCCAAACTCCCCAAGTATATGAAAGAAGGGCTACGATTAATCAAAACATTGGGTTACTTGACCACTTTGCACGTTATATAGCGTGCCTGTAGTTATTTTACACCCCTCTGTTTCTGGCGAAATTTTCAGTTTTGAAAGAATATCTATAGAAAAATAGCACGTGCTATATTTCAGTTTTATGAAAAAGCAGCGATGTAGTTTCAATGGTACTACGAATAGAATAGAACACACAACCGTTATTATGTTGAATAATTCGAACATCTGTTTTATTTTGAACCATATTAAACATTGCTGCCAATTAAAGGCAAGCTGTCACATATCATACCGAGTTTATTAAAATACAACGGTAAGTTCTCAACGCCCGGCCAGCCTGGCAATTACATTGTTTTTGTGGGTGGGGGGCGGGGGAGGGGGGTTGCGGGGGGTTTAGGGCGGCAACTTTTAGCGTATACGAATCGAAGCAGGCCAATGAATCATTTTACAATTTTACAATTTCATTTTTATTCTGAAATGAAGATTTAAAATAGAATAATTTGAAAAAAAAACTTTTAATTTAATTACACAACAAAAATTACACAGATGTGTTTTTGTCCAAGCTTTGTCAGTTACTATAAAAATAACCCCATCCAGTCCCCCACCCACCAATCTTCCCATCCCCAGAAAAACTCCAACACCCATAAAAAGTACTTTTCTGCACTTATATCCGCTCTGAAACGGCGCCAGAGGTTCGCGAAAAGCCAGGTGTAAGAAATAATTACAATCAGCGTAAAGACATAAAAAAACAATCTCACTTTTGGGGTTAAGAAATTAAAGAACTATTTGACAATCGAAACATCTCTTGCAGCATCTGTTATCAAGGACAAACTTCATTTAAACCAAACACCGTCGCTGAATTAAGCCACTTGATATTTGCCAAAATGATCTCATCTAAAAATCCACAAATTACATTTGCAAACCAAAAAAAAAAATAGTTAAGAGTAATAGCTTTTTCTGATTTATGTGGACGCCACACCAAGCAAAAACTATAACATATTAAGCTTTATTTTGATATAATCTTGGAAAAATAAAAAAAGGGCTTTGATCAGCCTGAAATTTTATACATGCTGGAATTTTGGCATCAGAAAGGGGTATATATGATTACGGGTGAGGGTAACAAGAAACTCAAATAACGAACGCGGCGTCCTTTACATCTCAACACGGAAAACCCGGCCCCGTGTACCCCAATCGCACATAATGTGATATAAAATCTCGTAAAATCTCGTAAATAAATAACATGATAAGAGCGAATAGGCCACTTGACCTTCCACTGCTGCCATCCCAGCGCGCCGAATTTCGCACGACGTAGTAAAAGTAGGGACTGTAAACTGCAATAAAACTGTATGCTTATGGCAGAGTGGCTGTAGAAAGCGGAGCGACATGCTAAAAATAGCCACAGGAACTGATCTTTATCTTTACCAGTTTACACTTCGTTTCAAATCTGTACTTTTGAGAGGAGATTTGAACCCATTTCAGCGATTTTCAGCGACCGTTTTTTTTTCAAAGGACTGACATCCCACCTATTTCCCCCCCACCAATAATAATTATTATTCGGTATGGCATCCACGCTGCTACTAGAAAAAGGCACAGATAAGTCTAAGAACGATCACCACCAATCAATCAATTCTTAAAACGGATTGAGCTTCATCCATAAAGCCTGGGAGGGTACAAATGTTTTTTTTTTTCGGTGGAGGAATGAGGGACCATTGTGATATCTCACAGAGACACACTGCGATAAAAAATTAAGCGATCATGCTTAATGCCCAACTTCCAGATATATTTTATGCGGGCTTGTTTGCTCCCGTTTGTGTTTTAGCTTTATGAGGTGCTGGATAAATAATTGGTCATCGGCAAATTTAATTTATCGGTGCACTGAATGGGAGGTGGTGGTTGGTCTTTCATATAAAACAGGTTCAATATGCCTCCATTTTGAAATGGTGTCATTTAAATGAACATCGCCCTGTACATAATTTGGTGACGTGTTTGTTGAGTCAGGAAGTCAACCGCTGATATGCATACGTTTTTTTCCAAATGACGAGATGATATTTAATTGAATTGAATAAAAAGAAGACCGAGAAGATGCGGGGTTTGTCCACTGGGCATCCGTACTCACTGACAGTGTTCTTATTTCACTGGTTTCTCTGTGGTTCAACGCACCGCGATGTGATGTGTTTTAAATAAACCTCCCTTCGAGGGAAGAAAAAATTAGCGACGTAGAAGCTGAAAAATACCCCGGTGTGGTCAAATAAAAGGCCGCACACCGCACACATTGTCTGAGTGTATATCAGCACCACCATAGTCTCTTGTAGAACTGTCTATGCAGTGCACCTGCATTGCGCTAGTTGATTAATATTTGAGGGTAAAAACGGGTGGGTGCGGGGTACCAGGGGGGTGCCGAGCCTTGCAGCTCAGGGTGGGACTAATGATGCGTACTTTTTATCCTTAAACCACGACCTACTTAGCAATCCATGCATTATAAACCTTTGCAACTGTCAAAGTTCATCTGAATCCATTAATATTCCTTTCTCTTTAATAAGGATGGAAACACCTGCTCACTAAAATGAATCATAACGAATTAAATTGGAGACGAATTTTAATTTTCAAAAAAGTTTCCTTTTTCCCTTTGTGGTGAGTACACAATGCTGGTGTGTGGTAAATAACACGTCTGCCTGCTCCACAAGAAAACTGGCAAAGACAAAGAAAACTAAATTTTGTTTTGCTCAATATTTTTGCGCAACAAATGTGCTGCAGGGCTGAACTGAAAAAAAAACAGCACACACAAATTCTTTTCCATTTCATGTATACAGCATTAGGGGTTATGGATACAATGAACTGCTTATGTTAAAATCTATGCAAACAACTTAGAAATCTTGACCACTAAAATGATTGACAGCTGGAGCAAATAATTGGATTCAGGATAAATGGCTTTTGATTAGTAGCTGAAGCGTTAAATTAATGTACATTTCAAGTGCGTAGTTTACATCTGACCAATGGTCTAAAGTGTGTCTTCCATTATGAGAGATCATTTCTTAAAATAATTCTGCAATAAATATTCTCAAATGCGCATTTCAATTATTTTGCCGATCCCTTGATGTTCAAATTCTCTGCATTCCAGGCACACTTTTGTCATTATTTACTTTGACTGTGTTCAACTCTAATTCTTGAAATCCTCGTGATCTTCCGACTAACGTAAACGACTGAGAAGCGTTTACCCTCAGAACAGCGACACGTGTAAGCTATTACCAGAAATAGTTTTGTCAAATAAATCAGAAGTAGTTTGTAATTTATCAAATACACAACGATATATTAACGAAATGTTTGAAAATGCTGATTTTTTTAGTGAATTTTTTGGAATTGGACCACAATTTTTTACGCAGTTGAAATGGACCACAGACGAGATTACAAATGACCTTTTGTTCGAAGAAATATTTTAAATATTTACCTCAAACCAGACCCTTTTATTTTGGATAATTTTGAACTCAACGTCTCAAAGCTTTCCGATCAGCTTCCCTGCTGTCTCCACGTCACGATTTCGCACTTCACTTTCACGCCATTTTCAAAAAGGTTCTTAACACGGGTTTAAATCTAAGGTGATAGTTTTGCCCCAAAGACACCAAGAAAGGGTGTTGTGGGCAGGCAACGTCGTTTCGTCAATGGTTACACAATTTTTTGCAAGGTAAAATGAATCTGGGTTGGAGCTAGCTTTAGGGTGTTTTAAGAAGTAGGGTTTATAAATGCATCTGAGTCTTAGCGATTTATAAGTTGTGTGAAAAGATGGGATTTACAGCGGTATCTGTGTAGTAATCGAAGAAAGGCCTTTGCAGAATAGGGGATGTGTGGAGATTGACCAGATATGGCTCAGGGTAGGGCTTTGTAATAAGTGTGAAGGAATCAGGAGTATTTGCAAGGTATTAATGATCTAATAATCCAAGGGATTAAAGAATAAATAAAATCTTGCATGTTTTCAGCACCTTCTTGAAATCATATATCTCCTTTGGGATGAGTGTTGCGTGACAGTTAAGCAGTAGCTCAGGGCTAGAAGGCGTGTTAAGAGCCAAGAGCACCTGAAGGGCAAGGATTTCAGGACTGCACAGCCCATTGAGAAGTGAATCTACAAAGCAGCAACTGAAAAAATTACCCCCCTCTCGACCGAGCACCCCCCCCCCCTCCCCCCAACCTCATCCAACCCTCCATCTGCCCGATATCTGCACGAAAAATTACAAAGGTTGACAGTATACGTATGGGAAATTTCATCTTTTAACAATTTGACTTAAGCATACAGAATCTAAATTAGAGGCACAGCTAACACTAATCCTGCGCGCTTCACAACCCCCGATTACGCCATTTTACGTATCACTTATATATGGCTTTATAAATATATAAAGCTAGCAAAAGGATACCAATTTCGATAGTCCTTGAGGATATTTTTACATGCCCCGTAGTCAAAATCAATAGATGAGTAATCTCCATTTGACTAATCAATTTTACAGAGACCATGAGTTATTTCGCACTCATCTTTAAATTGGTGTTTACCATCGTTAAATTGGTATTTTTTATCCTTAAAGTGATGTCAGTTTTAATTGTACAAGAATGCTGAGATGTCGCCTCCATGAAATCTCTTATCAAAGAACAGAAAAGAATCTCTTTGGGAACCCCAATGTGAAGTTATACAAAATCTGACTAAGGCGCTATAATAAGTTTTATACCAAAGCATCAATGAATGGAGGCTGCAAGGGAAGAAATGTTTATGTTTGTCCATTCAAAACGGAAAGAGATGTGCGTGAATGAAGAACCCGTTTCCGAGCGCACTCGTTTCGATCTGATTATATGCATAAAAAGCTCTGTTCAGTAGACATAAAAAAAATCGTAAATAAAAATCCAACCGCATGAACTGGCATAGAGATAGCCATTTAAACGTGTTGATAGATTTGTAGATATGATCTAAGGGTCACATATTTCTGACACTGGAAAATTATGCATTTTTTTATTTCCCCGATTTCAAATTTCAGTAAAAAAAATCAACGCCTTTGATTGAAATAAAAACCGCACCCATAATGCCATGCAATTCATTCAGTTTTTTTATGATTTTTTCAAGGACTCAAACGATTTTTTTACAGCAAGTTGAAGACAATTTGGGATTGGTTTTACGATTTTTTCACGACCTAAAACGGGTGGGCTAAGGAAATGAATCGATCGATAATGCCAAAAGATCTCTTAACTCGAACAATAACCACCGTCTCTTTGAACAAAGAAATCCTGCAACACTACTAATTTTCTTTACTTTTATATTTTCTTTTTCCAACTTTATGCATTTCTTATCGTTGTTTTATTGCTTTATAGGGCGAGTCAGGTTGTCTTGAGGAATTCTGTGCAAATAAGTGCCATTTTTTATGTCACTTTTATGCCGTTTTTTATATCGATTTTATTCCGTTTTCATGACGTTTTCACGACATAACAGCAGTGCACCGGGGTGGCTTCCCCCTCCCCGAACGCTCTAGGGCCAGCTCTAATTTGTCCAAGATTCTGCGAGTTCAACATTTAAATCGCTTCTCACAATGAACTGTGCAATTATGGTGACTTCGTTCAGAAAGCCCGACAGAAATCAAATATACGGAATCAACTGATGCAAACTTGTAATTTTGCAATTACATTTTCAGGACCTGTAAAAAAGAAAGCCCTTTGTAAAAAATCTACCCTGTAATTGCGTTTGAAAGCACACTACCTTCACTCGATTTCTCCTTCAGTACAGTTTCCAAATTTTCTTCTTTTTTCACATTTTCTGGTCAGTGAAAACAAGTGCAAAACAAATAGCTATAGTTTCGACAGCAACAAAAAAAACGAATTTGGCTTGAGGGCCAGTCGTTGGGATGCAGTGAAAGGAGCGGTTTCGAGCTATACAAAAATAACGCCGTAAATAACTGGTGGTGGTCAGTCTGTAATGACTGGTCATCTCCTTTGAAGTTCTGTCCGTGTCCATTTTGGGACAATGTTTGATGTTCAGTAAACACCAGACTAACTGCCATAAACGTCAACCAAATGGCCACATTTCGGAGCGACAATGTCACGGCAATGACGTAAATGGCGGTTTAGTAAAATTAAGGTGGAAGTGACAAAAACTAAAAACAGAAATGGTCTTCAAATTGCAGCTAGGTGAAATTGTGTACGGGTTCACATATACCTTTTTTTGTTGGAGCAAGTCCTAAAATTATAGCCATACCCCATCCAAAACTTCCCAAGTTGTAACACTGAAGTAGATCTGTGGTTCGGACCTCGTTAGGTAGTTTTATTTGTAATGATGCGATCTTTGCATAGGACTAATTGTGGGTGTAGATCTTAAAAGGTACTATGTCCATTCCCCTTTAATGGGATGAGGAAACCATGACCTCTTCTTTGACCCAGCCACCCATTTTACTATCCGTTTATACACCTAAACACTATATACTTATAAAGTGATTTATATCCTCTGTATAACATCCTAATAATTTATTTCAAATACCTTGTTAACGCTTCCGTGAAGTACGAACAGACGGACGGGATACAGACAGACGGCTCAGTGGGCGACAGACGAACGATTCAGTAAATTCCACGAAGACTAACAAACAGACGGACAAAAACAAGCAACAAGTGTGCAGTTCTACCTTTATCTTTGAGTGCTTTCTTTTTGCTGAATGAAAATCCCTTCAGTCTGGCTCGATGGTCTGGACTACCGATCCCCTCCGGATCCAGAAATTCTTCCAGACGACTTCCGCTCAAATCAAGGAGAAAACTCAGATGCATTTTCACCATGCTTTCGAATTTTTCGTGATTTGAATTTTTCAGTCTATTGACAAGGCGTTCCGTTTCAGCCAATCGTGTTGGAGTACTGTATGATGACGTCATTGTGATGAATTTGTGATGAGTCATTGGTGATACGTCATCAGATGCGTCTAAAAATAAAAAAGAAATAAACCTGAAGAGATTCGTTTTTCTTCTTCTTCTTAATGTCAAGCAAAAAAAAAAAGCCTTAAAACACTTTAAATCCATTGGTATTTTCGGGGATGCGTTCACACGAGCCCCCAAATCCGTGAATCTACGGTAAGCCCCTGGGGCGGACTTATTTTCACACACCTTTTCCCTGACACAGGTGTGAAGTAAGTGCTTCACAGGCAACACGGAAACAAAATCTCTGCCTGAAAGAAGGCAAACATTGGGTGAGTTTGGTGGAGTGGAGGTTGCAAGTTTTGCGGAAGTATGTCCTCACCAAACTACCTAGATTCACGGCTTTCAAGCATTTAACGACTTGATATAATACTGATAAAAACAGTTACAGTTAAAGAATGCCACCTCTAATAGAAATCAAACTCTTGTTACAGCCAAACGAACTCAGGCAAGGCCAAATAACTGTATATTCAGGAGCTTTCTTCTTCAAGAATTTCATAGCTTCCACTAAAATTAATTTAGCGCTTCGAAATCTGACGTTAGGCGTAAAAACCGATTATGGCATCTTTTGTGGGCACGCCGTTTGAAGGTTCGATGTTCTTGTTTTATGACTAGTTTAGTGTCTGGTGAGGGGTTGAATGTTTGCCCCCCTTGGTGTATGGTGTAGTAGTACCTGCGGTCAATCTGTCAGACACCGGCAACAACTGTGGTTCATAAATGGGTGGGGGTAAGTGCGAGAGGGGTGAGGACCAGGTTAGTTGTAACGTACATTGTTGTGTGACTGTGAGATCCCACAATAGCAGAAAACAAAACATAGGCTTATGTAACATTAAATGGGTACAAATCATTTCCTGAACATCGATCCATCAAGATGGTAGGGGGGAGGGGCGGCTAAATATTCATAGAGTATTTCCAGACCAAAAAAAATTCAGCGTTGAGAAAAAGCATTGGGTATGCGCACGGCTGTTGCAACAGTAAATGGCGGTTACAGATATGAGTTAACAGACAACAGTGCGTCTCTAAAAACGCGCATCGTCGTCACATGCCTGACTCGATAGCGCTACTTCTCACTGTATTAAAAGCTTATCCATCACTTCAGGATGAACCGGGAGACAAAAGTATTCACAAATGTTCCAATCTGTCTTGACAAAATGCAGGTCAAGAAGCCAAAGGGTAACTGTACCTTTCTCTCTCGCGTGGACAGACGTAATTATGAAGGCTTGGGTACATCTTTTGACGTATTAAAAGTCAAATTTGTCCAAAACTTCGTAGGAATCACGCCTTCTCTGATGACTGCTTAGCTATCGATCAAAAACAGCGCTAGCTTGGACCAACTACCTCACAACTGTTGCATCTTAAAATCTTGATAGGTGTCAAGTTATTTCAGCAGACGATTAGGAGGGGTCACGATGATCACTCATCTTTAGTAAAATAAAATGTCGTATTACCCAGATGTCGCGAGTAAGCTTTTGGGAAAAAAATCCAATCCGTCTAAATTTGCTCAAATATGTTTTTTCAAAATGTGACAAATGTTGATAACAGAGACTGAATAAGGAGGTGAAGATTTGAAGAAGAATGTCGTAAATCATACTTTTTTTAAATTACAGGACAAAAAGCTCAGCATATGCAACAACATTACGTCTTTGTTTTTCTTTTTTTCTCCTCCCTCCCCCCCTCCCCACCAAAAAAAATGAATGCTATGTTTTTTTTTTTCTCATTTGCACAGCTGAACAAAAGCATCATGGCTGACATCAGGGCGTAGTCCAGGGATGAATCGTTGCAAAAGCAATAACGCTACCCAGGAGGAAAATGTATCCCATTGAAAAAAATACACATAAAAATTTAACTTTAATCGCGTATGTACAGCCCAGGTGTTCAATATTGAAAAAAAAACGTTGCAGTGAAATCACCAGAACACGGAATATCACTGACTGTTCAGTGAATTGGATAATCATAATGGCTATGACATTATTTCGTTTTTTAACAAAGCGATTTATTGCTGGGTTACGCGAAAACCACAGAAACTCGGTTACTCCGTTAACTGAGTAAAGCGTAAACGCACTCACTCACGGTTTTACTCACATTCCCTTTCATTCACAATGAAGGATTTTATTCACTCATATCTTCACTCACTACAATACGCGAGTGCACTCTCCACCACTCTTCTCCCACTCAGCCAAGCCGCTCAGTCCTGTGATTAGCCAGCCACTGGCCACCTACTGGAAAAATCTTTCAACTTCTTTACTCAGTGCATTAGAAGCTACGACTAAAACTCCCGCTCTTCAAGTTTTCAATTCTACCTCGTCAGTTTAAAATTCTGGCGTGTCGCTGATGTTGTTTTGTTTTGAATGGCGTACAATATTGCAGCTGACACAAAGTACTCAGAAGTAATTCACCCACAGCGGGCGAAATAAGACGGTTTATGTAGCGACAACCGCGAGAATTTGAATTCTCCATTGCTATGTGCATAATCTCAGCCCAGGGGTATATTTTGGAACACCATAACGTTATGATTCCTCGAGTAAATTCTACTAAGTTTGCCATTTGTCTTCAGTGAAACCTCGAACAGATGTGAGTTGTTTCGTTGGAACGGGCGGGGGCTGGAGTGGATTATGGTGAGGAGGCTGGAGCGATTTGGCGGGGATTGGAGTAGATTGGGAGGGGGGCGGTTTTGGAGTAGGCAGGGATTGGTGCGATGGTGTAAAATCCCAACAAACCCACAAACTTTCTTACACCAAGGAAGCACACACACAGACGAACTCCTCCCCCTCCCCCCCCCCCCAACACCTTAATTGTCACTAAATCACCGTAACACATGTGTACAATTAACGTGAGTGTATCCTGCAGGTTTTAGCAATTTATACTTTGCACATATGTTTTTTGGCCCGAACTTTTACCAGCTACCCTGTTAACCCTATCTACCCCACGGCGGGAACTTGCTTTTTCCTAACGCACAAATGTTTTACGATTATAAGATATTGGTGCTGAAACTTTCGCATGTAATAACTTCGCAATTACGCTGGACAAGTTCATAAATTCATGTCATGAACCTAGTTCTTTTCTTGTGTTTCCGAGATGGTTATTTGAAACATCAGCCTTCAAGCTTACGACCAACGCGAACAGACAAGTTTTTGCCATATTTTTATCCAAACAGCGCACTTCATTGCCTAAAAAGCATTTCACAATATGAGATGCGAGCGCCCAGCAATTTGGCGATACTGGGTTACTAATCTTAAAAGCCCCTTTCACGCTTAAGTCAGGGTCAGAGAAAGGGGTCAGATTTCCAATTTCGAACCCATAGGGTTTCAACCCCTGTCATACTTCTCAGAGTTCGCCCAATTATTACCCTTTCTATTCTCGCCATGCAATACTATTGGGAACGTTTTGACCGCTATGAAAAATCCGTTTAGTAGCTAGGAAAAGCCCAGAAGGACAGCGCTTTTATGCCCATTTTGTTCTCACCGTTATAAGATAAATTTTTCGAAAAAGAGTGCTTCGTTTTTGAAAACATAACACAAAGATGCCGCGACTTAACATTTTGTATAAAACTTTAATAAAATATAAAAAATATGCAAATAATGCAACAAACCATTTGTTGCGTGTTATTAGTTTTTTGTTAAATGAACGCTTATAAACCTACCTGGGAAAAGGTGCGGTAAATAACGAACAAATAAATAACGTCTTCAACACATGAAAAATATCCGGCGACCTGAATGCTTGTTTCTTGCAGGTGTTTCTGTCATCCCCTGATTCAAACAATCCCCCTACCAATGAGCTAGTTCAATGTTAAAGCACATATAAGTAGCCTTGTATTTTAGGCGTGGTATGTTTGGCTGGGGATGAGGGGAGGGTTAACATCTAACGTTTTGCACTGTATAATTAACTACCTTTCTACCGCAGCCGATAGAGAATACACCCTTTCAGATTTCAACTAACATCCATTAGGGTTAAAGCAGTTTCAAGATGTAACAATAGTTTTCATGCATCTTTTAAGCTCAGAAAGGTGGGGCAGGGGGGTTAGGTTTTAGACCCCCCTCTAGATTCCTAATAAGCAGTATGTTTCTTTCAAATAATAGACTGTTTATGCCAAAATTACAAGGGGTTCTTTTGTTAAAAGAGCCTTAAATCGAATGGAAGTATTTTGTACTTCTATCGCAGGTACCCACTAGTTACTCTGCCTATCCTGCCAAATTGAAATATTTGAATGCTTATGCTTCAAAAAATAACTAAATGTTATGACGTATTTGTATAATAGATAAACGATCGCAAGGTCACATTTGAAATGCGTTTGAGTGTAAATAATAGTTTGTTAAATATCAAAGTATAATAATAATTCAGTCAAGATTTAGAAATCCGTTAGAATAAGTGTTTACACAACACGCCATAATAATGTGTAGTATTTGCCCAGTTGCAGAATATAAATGCACACAAGTTTAAATATTAACATCCCGTTATAACATTTCCCATTATTTAATTTATAAAAATGCACTGATCTAATTTTATAATTATGCTTCACTGACAACATACATTTTGTATATCAGTATGTCAAGTCTGAACTTGACCGAATTGCCCATTCATTACTGGGAGTTATTCGAATGAAATGAAGTTAAAAATTCAACAGTGATGTTCCCTGAAGCAGAGAAATGGAGAAGTCTTTATCAAAAATCTCACGGCGTTATGCAAACACGCTGAGGTGCCTTGAGCTTTCGACAAAAAATTTAAACCGTTACAAGTGGTTCTGAATAAACAATGAAAAATTTTGAATTTGTTTGGTTACCAAGCTGTTTCTAGGTACACAAAAAGTGCATTTCTGAACGCTCTTACGTTGTCAGGTACATTTTACACAGCTTCAGTAATTTCCAGGACATAAAAATACTTCGGATCATATTTTACAGGGTTAAGGTCACCCTTTATATCTCTAATTCAAAACACTTCATGAGGATCACAGAGAGGCTGGCGGAGTATGATTTCTAAGTAAGTTTCGGTACCTGTGCACTGTACAAAGGCGATGGCAACACTGGTTGCCATGACAACTGATTCATATTTAAAGACCTTGAGATAAGCCATATCTATGATCCAGCAAGGTCAGAGGGTCGTTCTATTGATAACGCACCGAAAAAAATCAACTGCCAAAAAAGCGATTTGAAGGTCCTGTGAGGATACAAGATTTGTCCTCAATCAATAGGGGTCTTATTATATTTAATGACTTTATGACTATATTTCCAAGCCGAAGTTGATGGAGTTGGTTCAAGGGCGTGCCGCAACAAGGTACTGATAGGCCTATCCTCAGCTTTATCGGTGCAATTTTAAATGATATCAGTTTCATATTTATAGACTCCTTTAATCCGTTCGTAGCCTGATTCCTTTTAGTTTAAAAGAATCATTACTAGAAAGATGCTGTGCCAGTCACTTGAGATCACACCTGTCAATCAGAATTTCAGCGTTGGCGGATATCACACACCTCTTGCACTGTGTTTACTACCACTTAATTAAAAACAAACAAGTAACTACAGGAACAAAAAAAAATTTGTAGTGGTTGTAATTCTGAAGAGAGTGTCCGCCCGGACAAAGGCAAGGAAGTGAAAGTGTTTGCGGGATCGGGTACAAGAAAAACACAAGCAAAGGCCAAACGACGGGGTTCCAAAATAACTCCATGCCTGGTGCTTTCTTGCTCTTTCTTTCAGTGTCACTGAAGAGTTGTTTTTCATATTGGAGAAGGTGTAAAATTGAAAGCCAGTGTTTACGTTTATACGAACTCAACCAATTAAGAAATAATGCCTCAAATGACGGTGATTGTTCGCATTACCACAGTGATTGCAATTTAACTGTATGTCGTTTTGATTGCAATTGAGCAATACCTATCGCCCTATATGAGCATGGCACAACTGTGGTGTTGACTTCACCCTGTCATGTAACATACAAGGCTGTTCCAACACACTATTTAATTCATTTGTCCCAAAACATGACATAGATGACAGACTAGAAAATGTGACAGACTATTAATTTTTGCCTGCTAAGTCTTTCATCCACTGTCAATGACGCAACTTGAGTTTCACTCCCATCGCCTCTACAATTGTACTTTTTTTAATCTGTGTGTTGCGGTAAAGGCGATGTTTTAATTATTTTGCATCGTAGCACTGCACTGTTCAGTCCGACTGTTTTACAGGAACGCCAAACACTGCCCTGCCTGTCATTTGGGTGCAGTCTCGTGGGTACTGTCTTGGACATTTTAATGAATGCCTCCTCCCCTCCCCCCTCCCCCCCTGTTATACCCCAAGTACACTTTGACGTTCAGGTATAAAGGAGATGCCAAGTTTGAAGGACAAAATCGCGTAATCTTTTCAAACCCTCTAACTCGGTATATAACCGCTGCAACGCGTTCAGTATTAATTACTTATGTGACAGATATGGGTGATAAACAGAATAACCCAGCGAAGGGCATGTAACTTTAACAAATGTGCCACAGCAAATCGCTAACATGTTTGCCATAACAATAGAGGAAAATCCATTTAACCAATTTCGCTTGAAAGCAATATTATCTTCATTGCGGTAACCCCTGAGCCTGCCCTAACTGTAAACACACATGCCATCGAATGAACCCGCATTTTAAAACTGCAATTGGGCAAATATGCATGACACGTTATAGCTATAACAGGTGACGGGTATTGAGCCCTCTGACAGCTTTGTAAATTTGCTAATCTTGCTACTGGCGATAACACAAGTAAACAACAGTTCCTATAGTAACACAGCTCTCAGGATATGTGATAAGACTTCCAAACAAAAATAATCCTCACAAGTTTTGAAGTTTCAAAAGAGAGCACTTCACATCTTATCTGTTTTAATGACGTAAACACAAACAAGAACAAGAGTAGGTTTAGGTATCTATATTTATACAGGTGCGATTTTTATCTCGTCCTATTTTTGAACTGTTGAAATTTCAGTGTAGATATGCAAGTTTGCATAAAAATGCATCGGTTCTTTAAAAATAAAACTGAACTTAAAACACACACATGCATACACACACTGTACATACACACAGAAGACACACTGACCGACAGATGCCGAGCATACACACAAATATGAAATAGACTTACAATGCAAGAATATTGCTCTTTCTTCAGTCTCGAATCTTATCCACTAAATGCCGCTGTGAAACTTGGGGGGTATCCTTTAAAAACTCCTGAACTGCTGTCCAATTTCTGTCCTGTCCAATAGACGTTTGATATGCACGTATCGTGTTGAAGTCCAGATTGTCAATATCCTTTGTATTTAAAACGTAAACAGGCAAATTTCCCTTTCTCTTTAAATGTTTTAAATGTTATCCAGTTTGAAAGAACTTCGTATCCTGACAGGCATGTTTTCAAAGCAATCCAACTTTTGAAAAATCCCGCGGTTTGACACAACAAACCATATGGCACGTATTACACAAAAATGTATTTATTTTTTTCACTTTTGCACTCTTGCTTTTCATTGAAAAGTGATTACAGCTGTGGTCTGAGATTTTTTGAAAGTCATTTTTTTTAAACATCGGAGACTGCGTACGTTCTTGAATGAGCTTCGAGTCTTTATGCACCCATGGCCTTTTTGCATTTCCCCAAGTACCACAATACACAGACTGGGCTTTACCATTAGCCAATCAACTTGAAGCATATGTTGATTGACAGTTAAGTGGCAGGCCCACTCATTATTTGAGCACTCCTGTCTACCATGCGCAGCCCCATCTCAAGTGGTATTGACGACCCTTGCTTGGTTTGTCGCCGTGAAAAATCCCCTTTTAAGGGTTTTGGCGTAACTTAAAAGAGAAAACTAGGGTCGGTTAAAAGGGGTGTGAATGGTAGATATATATATATTTAAACTTAGGGTATATCGTGAACGGCCAGGGATTTCAGAAGTAAAGTAAACCTATCAAGTCAATTCAAAATTTAAGGGAATTGACATTTGGGATTAGAGAATAAATTATTCTATCGATGCGGACGAACATCTATTTATTTTATTAGGAAAATCTAAGGAAAATGTTGGCCATGAACTAACAGGTCTGAAAGTTCCTCTCTGGTGGACTGAACAAATGGTATTAAGATTTTGAACTTAACCAAAATCAATATTGGCTGATATCCATTAGCACGTGAATTTATTTAGCTTGAAATAAATAACATGAATATACCAACTATTTTGAGTTTCTGTTCCAGTGCATATAGATTACACAAAAAGTCTTCTGCCCGTCTCTTTTTCAATAGGGGAAGCTATCACCTTTTAATCTTAACATCAAGTGCAATAGTTGAATCAAACAGGAAATCCGTGCTTAAAATTAAAACCGACAGAGTAGATGAACTGCGAGAGAAAAACACTGAAAAAATAGCACGGTCTTTTACACAGCATTTTACATTTAAAACATTTGAAAACATCTAGGATTTTCTGAAAGGCTGTGGGTCGAATAAAACTTTGAAGGGGAGGATGAAGGGGTTGGGGGAGCTTGTTGTGTGATGTTCACCTCAAGATCACAGATTTACCATATCAGTAAAAAAAACATAGCATCGAAAGTGTGGGTTTATTCCTGACTCCCCCCCCCCCCCCACCGCCTGCCCCGCCCCTCACGGATCCATGGATCCAGATAGACACATGACAAACGGCCCCGATTTCCATAATATTTACTTAATATGCAGAACGTTCATTAGATCTTGAGAATATGTAAAGAAAAAAATAAATGTAAAAGAGAGCAAAATACACTATTATAACATTGCAAGCATTGAAAAATCGTGTCTTCACGTTTTTAATGCCATTATAGTTTTTCTTTTGTGGAAAGGACAGAAAATTGCACTCCGGAACATGACATCAGCAAAACAAATTGAACACCGATCATACCGAGTGAGCAATGTTGACTGTAAAAGGAAAGTAAATTTTGACACTAATGAACACGATATATTCCCAGATGATTATGTAAATCACTCGGAACTTCGTATTTTAATCATATGCAAATAAGTTAATTGCGATCAATATATCATGTTGGTGGCTTACACCTGGGCATACCCACAGAGAAAAAATGAACTGTACATATATTCAAAATTGTGAAATAATTTAGGGATTTTTACTTTTCATGAACCGGCTGAAATAAAAAGCTGCTAATTTATAGAAAACATTGCATGAGATTCCTTTATTAAGTCAATTTCATTGCACAAAGATTCAAATATTTCTTTTTGGATATTGGCTGACAATATAATAAACTTTACAAAAGAGACCCGTTTCCACAATTAAAATACATCTAATTAAATGCTTTTATAGAAATTAATAATTGACATAATTGTTCGAAGATGAAATCTCCATGGTACAGGTGTTTGAAAAAGTATCTTTGTTTAGATATTTTCTGAGTTAGAGATACAATGTGAAGAATGTCACGACATGTGTTGGCAGGAGGAAGCAAAAGTATGAGTGTATACATGTGTGTGCATGTGTGTATGTGTGTATACATGTGTTGGCAGGAGGAAGCAAAAGTGTGAGTGTGTGTGCTAGGGTGTGTGTATACTTTTTCTGTGTATGTGTGTGTATACATGGATGTGTATGTGTGTGTATACTTGTGTGCGTATATATATGTGTGTGTATACTTGTGCGTGTATACTTGTGTGTGTGTGTATAATTGTGTGTGTATATGTGTAGGCTGGTGTGTGTGCATCTGTCACAGTTTTCAATGATAAGAAGGACTATTTTGTCATGCTTGCGGCAACTGGATGGTGATTTCCGAAGCGAAAAAAAAAATATTCAGCAAACGTTCCGAATTAAGGGAAACAAATCAATGAACTTGTAGCATTTCGTGTGACTGAAGTTTTAAAGAGTTGTTTCGAGTTTAAACTTTTCTGGAGACATCTTTACGACAACGACTTTCCAGCTCGCACCCCGGCACTTTTCCCAGGTCGAACTGGAGACATTTTTACGATTTCGCACGACTTTACAGCTCGCACCCCTACCACTTTCTACGGGTAGAGCTAGACACATCCGTAAAGAGGTCTCCAGTCCAACCTGTGCGAAGTGGCAGGGGTGCGAGCTGGCCACTCGTGCCAAATCGTAAACTTTCGGGCTAACAGTCCCTGTTACTTTCTACAGGTCGAGCTAGAGACATTTTTATGATTTCGCACGACTTTCGAGCTCGCACCCCGGCACTTTCTCCCAGATCCAGCTGTAGACATCTTTACGATTACGACTTTCCAACTCTCACCCCTGCCACTTTACGCAGGACGGGTAGTCCCTCTTTCCCTGGGGCCGACACAATACATCTGGGAGATATTGAACACCAGCAACATTTACCGCTTGCAGTTTTTAGTCGCAAAACATTTAAAACATATTTTAAAAATACAAGGACAAAGTGGAAAGCAGGCTTTTGTTTTGTCAAGACGACACGGTTACCTGCTAATATAAAGATTCGCCTTAAAACAGGGCTATTTAGTGCAAATTTTAAAAATCAAAAAAAATCTTGTACTGAAGAGGAATTTTTTTAAAAAGCTAAATATACTCTTTGCTTACTGAGAAACAATGTGTATGCAAAAAGCCCATTGTTTTAAATTAGCTCTCATAAAACAAGCAAGCCGGTTAATTGTATCAGACCAGACGGACAGGCCGAACAACAGCGGAAGAATCATAACTGAGGGAGCACAGAAAGATCCCCTGTAATTAGTTCCCGTTTTTATGTAATAATTAATATTCATGGCGTTTAATTTTAATAATTAGTATCATTCCTATAGAAAGCCACCTTAGAGGGGGGGGGGGGATGGGGGGAGGGGGAGGGGTGGGGGGGGGGTGCGGGCGAGCATGAAATAGCTTTATGTTTTTAAGATTCTTTTTGCTGCGGTTAAGCCGAGACATTTTGATATAGGAAAGGAAGATTCTGAAACAAAGAAAAAAAGAAGAATCAATGATATCAAGAATAGAATATACCACATTCCGGCGTTTGTGATTGATCACATATTGATTTGTACCAATAAAAAGTGAAGTGAGGGGGGGGGGCAAAAACATGAAAAAAAATGGAAAAATAGTTATTTTTTTAAACAAATCAAGTTCAAATCAACTTCATATCGCGGCATATATAAATAAACATGTTAACTCTACTGCAGGTCAATTTAAGCTTAATCTACTGGGCGATTCGCACACCTCCATTAGCTATTCCCAGAAGGCAAGTCAATGCTAAGGTTTAATTTCACAGAATCCATTATCAACCAATTTACATATCATTTCAAAAGGGGTAGACAAATTGAACCATGTGAACTGAATAGAGGTTTGAAAATTCTCAGCCCAATTTGTTTACATCCTTTCCGTTTCAATACAGTATTCTATTAAAATCCCGTAGGATTAATGAGAATATAGTTACATTTAGTTTTCGGTAGATAATTTTAAAGTTTTATGGATTTTCATGTGGGGTAGAATTTTCCCTTTTACCAAATTTGTTGAAATTACCAAATTAAAAAGCATACCATATAAATGTCAGTACACGGTCAGAAAATGTACGTTTTAATTTCAAACATCCTCAGTTTTGAAATATTTTATAGGATAAAACAAAGTAAACTAAGTTGATAAGAGTTTTAAGAAGATCCATAGTAAATGACGTCGGCAAAGAAAGTCGTTTTTATTGCACTTAGAGTGAAGTAATTTCTAGGAAATGCTATTCAAGAATATTGAAACTACGGGAACATCACGCTCCCATACAATACACTTTAACATTTATGCACTCTTAAAGAGCAGCAGGTGCATAACATCATATTGGTTTAGAGCGTTGTTCTTTCTACTTCTACTAGTACTACTGTTTCTACTACCACTACCACCACCACAACTATTACTTCTAGTAGTACTACTATTACAACTAGTCCTACCACTACTTCTACGTCTACTACTACTATTGTTATCATTACAACTTGCAGGTGGGAACTACCTAGAGATGAGCGGTTTTCTGTGTGAAAAATTCAGCTGGAAACTACACACGATAAGTCTGTATTAACTGATCCCTTAGCTGATATTCCTCATAAACCAGAAACACAGGTTAAGGCCCCCATCTGGCATAGGTGCCTAATGAGATCCATTTTCTTCTGGTCACACCCTTGGGGCGGGGACGGCGGGGGGTGGGGGGGAGGTAATGCCTGCGGGTTTTCTGGCTATCATTAAGATAACAAAATCCTTGATTTTTGCGTCACGCCAAGGCAACCCATTGCAACGACAGATAAAAATTTAAAGTCTTGCAACAAATTACAGGTTTGATTTATAATAGAACAAACACCTCGTTGGTATGATTTCAATGGTGCCTTCCCGATGTGTAATCGACTAATCGAGATAAAAAATAATTGGTGCTTGTTCAAACTTCAAATTTTGCGTCATCTTTCGTATTGACTAATCAACGGTCTGCAACCCAATTATGAGCAACCAGCATCGATTGAGAAATTTGATTGAGTGCTCCGCGGACAACAGGGTGACCTTCCGCCGGTGTCCATGGATAATAGGGTGACCTTCCGCCGGTGTCCATGGATAATAGGGTGACCTTCCGCCGGTGTCCATGGATAATAGGGTGACCTTCCACCGGTGCCCATGGACAATAGGGTGACCTTCCACCGGTGTCCATGGACAACAGGGTGACCTTCCGCCGGTGCCCATGGACAACAGGGTGACCTTCCGCAGGTGCCCATGGACAATAGGGTGACCTTCCACCGGTGTCCATGGACAACAGGGTGACCTTCCACCGGTGCCCATGGACAACAGGGTGACCTTCCGCAGGTGCCCATGGACAACAGGGTGACCTTCCGCCGGTGTCCATGGACAACAGGGTGACCTTGCGCCGGTGTCCATGGATAATAGGGTGACCTTCCGCCGGTGTCCATGGACAACAGGGTGACCTTCCACCCTTATAACTTTTCCGGATACCCAACGCCGAGTATTTTTTCGGATTAAAACAATTCGGGAAGGTGGGGGGAAGGGGTTCACCGCGGTCCGAACTTATTTACGGTCTATTCACAAATACAGATAAATAGATTTTATTACAGCGATTTGGCATGATCCATTGAAGCATAACAGATTTTTTTATTTTTAAAGGTTACAAATAATTCGATTTAAGAAACAAACAAAAACACAAAACTATAAAAAAAAACAGAGAAACAACGAGACAAAGGAAGAAGAAGAAGAAGAAACAGAGGAGGAAGAAGAATAAAAGAAGAAGATAAAAAGAACAGCGTATGGAAGATGAGAGCGATGGGAAATTAAACACGCACTGATGATGCTGAGGTCGAAGCGGAGACTGAATGATAGTTTGTATATATCGAACGATGTGCTTGGGTAATCACAGGAACCCTTATCTACTACAGCCCAGGCTCTGGCAGTCGTTAACTAATGGCTTACCAATTGTTCCTGGGGGAACAAACACACCCACATATTAACCTATTCACCTTTTCTTCAACCCATACACCCGAAACTGTGGAGTCTGGATCTGAAATGATGCGACAAGTAAAAAAAAAACACGTCTTGACTAAATAGCCTCCACATAACTCCATTGCGTAGCTTATTTTTAGTCCCTACGTTAGAGCAAAAATGTAAGTTTCCCTAGAAAGGCACATAATGACTTGTGGCAGAAGTAACAGTGACAGCAGTAGTGGTAGGAATGGTGTGGTAGTTGTGGTAGGAGCAGTGGCAGTAGTAGTGGTAGGAATGGTGTGGTAGTTGTGGGTAGGAGCAGTAACAGTAGTAGTGGTAGGAATGGTGTGGTAGTTGTGGTAGGAGCAGTGACAGCAGTAGTGGTAGGAATGGTGTGGTAGTTGTGGTAGGAGCAGTGGCAGTAGTAGTGGTAGGAATGGTGTGTAGTTTTGGTAGGAGCAGTAACAGCAGTAGTAGTGGTAGGAATGGTGTGGTAGTTGTGGTAGGAGCAGTGGCAGTAGTAGTGGTAGGAATGGTGTGGTAGTTGTGGTAGGAGCAGTAACAGCAGTAGTAGTAGGAATGGTGTGGTAGTTGTGGTATGAGCAGTGGCAGTAGTAGTGGTAGGAATGGTGTGGTAGTTGTGGTAGGAGCAGTAACAGCAGTAGTAGTAGGAATGGTGTGGTAGTTGTGGGTAGGAGCAGTAACAGCAGTAGTGGTAGGAATGGTGTGGTAGTTGTGGGTAGGAGCAGTAACAGCAGTAGTGGTAGGAATGGTGTGGTAGTTGTGGGTAGGAGCAGTAACAGCAGTAGCGGTAGGAATGGTGTGGTAGTTGTGGGTAGGAGCAGTAATAGCAGTAATGGTAGGAATGGTGTGGTAGTTGTGGCAGTAGTAGTTATCGTAAAAGTAGTAGCATGAGTAATAATATTGGTAGTAATAATAACAGTAGTAACAGTAAAAGTAGTGGTAGTTGTTTCAGTGATACTAGTGGGGGTAGTGGCAGTATGGTCGAAGTGGATCATTGGTGGTAGTACCAAAGCGGTGTTGGTTGTGGTGTTGGTTGTTGTGCTGGTTGTGGTGTTGGTTATGGTGTCGGTTGTGGTGTTGGTTGTGGTGTTATTTGTGGTGTTGGTTGTGGTGTTGGTTGTGGTTTTGGTTGTGATGTCGGTTGTGATGTTGGTTGTGGTGTTGGTTGTGGTGTTGGTTGTGGTGCACCCGGAAATCTGGATCCGAAGCCTCGTCGTAAAAAATATGCGCAGTGTTTACAAACTCTTTTTTTTTAATGCTCTCAAAAGGGAATATCGTTCATTATACATGCGTCAATTCTTTTCTCCCCTTTTTTCAATAGTTTCAGCTTACAATCATGCAAGTTTTCTGTGATTTCGTTCATCTCCTAGTGAGGACGCATTCAGTGCTGTTTTACGTTGCCAGAAACCCCTTTCCTTGGAAAGTATTAATGAAGATTTTACAATGTTTAATTGAATTAACAAGGAAACGCAAGGACGTATATAAGTTACTGGGAGCTAATTGATATTTTATTCCGTACATTCCGAACAATTGACGTGCAATTCCCAACATGTTCTCATTTGTCCAAAGTGTTAACCAGAAAGTATCAAAATTTATGTGCTTATGTAACAATCAATTTCTTGGCACCCCAACACACAAGGTTATAAAAACAAAAGGCATCTTCTGGGAGGATATGTCAAAAAAAGTATATGCTCATCAAACTTTGGCCAAGTGAAATGGATTAAACTGTTTCAATACTCTGAGCCAAAATGAATAAAAGAAACAAATCTATATTTAACAATGCGAAATGACAGATTTTAAAACATGAATTGAATGAACAAACAGACTATCAGAAGCATTTAACACGCACTGGACAAAAGTGTTTCAGTTTTATTGTGGGCATTATACGATTATTAACCAGCACGAAACAAACATAACACCAAAACCAAGTGACACTTTGAAAGAATTTTGTTGAATTATACCAATATCCTTAAAAATTTATAAAATTAAAAAAAAAACGAGAATTGTACGGCATACATTACCACGCTAATGGGGACCTTAAAACATTGCTATAAAGGTTAAGCGAGCCCGTGGGGAATGTCATACCCCTGAGAAATGGGAGTTTTCATTTGGGCAGGGGGTCTATTTATTTTCGATAATGCGGGCAAGGCTTTGTGACTTTTTGCCAATGCGGTAGACACGAAACAGTAGATTGAAAATGTAGCTCCATGAAATAATTCCCTCATACAGAGTTTCTGCCATTGACTAATCACTCCCTTCCCTGCTAAGGTAAAGACTGGATATTATACAGAAAATCACCCTGACCTTCTGATCTCTGTCATCGCCCAGCTGGGCCACAATGCTGGCTCTCATGCCACGTTCTCGCCCTTCTCCCTGGTTCACTTTTTAATTGCAATCCATAAATTATTCAAGATATGCTTCTCGACAAGTAGAAAAATTTCTGGCTTCTTGGAGTGTTTCGATCATATGTTTATTTTCAGCTTTTACAATAATAGTGATGCATGTGCTGTTGACTTTGAAATTGTCTTTTTTAATTTCAACAGTTTCAGAGTACTCGTTATTTCGGAAAAAAGTTGGAATCAATTCCACGGGCATATTATGCAGCGTCCGACATTGCACGGAGCATATTTTACAACCCCCGACATTGCACGGAGCATATTTTACAGCCTCCGACATTGCACGGAGCATATTATACAACTCCCGACATTGCACGGAGCATATCATACAACCCCCGACATTGCACGGAGCATATTTTACAACCCCCGACATTGCACGGAGCATATTTTACAGCCTCCGACATTGCACGGAGCATATTATACAACCCCCGACATTGCACGGAGCATATTTTACAACCCCCGACATTGCACGGAGCATATTTTACAGCCTCCGACATTGCACGGAGCATATTATACAACTCCCGACATTGCACGGAGCATATCATACAACCCCCGACATTGCACGGAGCATATTTTACAACCCCCGACATTGCACGGAGCATATTTTACAGCCTCCGACATTGCACGGAGCATATTATACAACCCCCGACATTGCACGGAGCATATTTTACAACCCCCGACATTGCACGGAGCATATTTTACAACCCCCGACATTGCACGGAGCATATTTTACAACCCTCGACATTGCACGGAGCATATTTACAACCCCCGACATTGCACGGAGCACATCGTACAACCCCCGACATTGCACGGAGCATATTTAATTGTCTCCGACATTGCAATTTACAGAGAAAAACTAGACAGAAGAACCGGAAAAAATCTAGACAGACAGATATTCCTATTTTGGAATAGTCCAGCCAAGGTTCCCTATAAATCATCCAGAAACACTTCGCACCGGAACAACCGCCCATCCCACCCCTCTCCTCGCCTTTTTTGGACAAAATCGAAGTATCAACCTAATAACAATTTTTAAGGGGGTGGGGGATAGCGGCGTGTCTGTGGCGTTGACATGACCAAAAGGGTAGGGTTATGCGGGTGTATTATCCTAAATAAGACGGGGAGGCTGTCTGAACAAAATTCGGCCAGTTTCGATGTGGTTCTTGTAACCAGTGGTTGCATGGTAAGACTGTCCCGTGCTGGAGACAACCAACAATATAATATGGTTTATCTCCCCCCTCCCCCACCCCCCCCCACCACCCGCACCTCTGCTCAAAACATCCCTACAATCATGTGGATATAACATCAGTTTTGCTTCCGACCTTCCAGTTTTTTTTTGTTTAGTTCACATTACGAAATAGGTTTTTTTCTTGGAAAATAATGGAAAATAATAATGATACAAGTATATATATATATATGCTTTGTGGAATTCAAGACTAAATTTTAGGGAAAAGAACTTCACAACAATAGGCATTTAACGAATGCACCCTTGTACACTTTTTAAAAAATTCTAAGACTTAATTTAACTGAATTATCAGAAGACAGAAATTAAAGGGAGTCAAATTTCCGTGCGATTTTGACTCATTCTCTCGGGATAAATTTTATACTAATCAAGCCAAAGTCACAGTAAGAGATATTCTGAAGTGATGTTTCAAACATGTTTTATAAATAAGCAAATTTGCAAGCAGAAAGACAGAGTTTCACGGAAGTGACAGCACAGAGATCGATTGTCACACGAAGGTGTTGGGGACGGATACAACTAGTCCCTTCTCGCGAAATTTTAAACGTTTTGGGGCAGAACTTCAAACGGCAGAGCATACAGAACCCTGATTACACAGTTTACACCCAAAGAAAAGCCTTGATTAGAGTGACTAATAGATCTAGAACCCTTTTGCATTTTTTTTAGAGGGTGGGGGGGGGGGGGCTCTGATCTAAATGATGCAATTCATTAAAAAGGGAAAAGATATCACGGGGAAAAAAAAAAAGAAAAAAAAAGCGAGAGTAATTTTAAATATCTCACAGAGTTCACATTCTAAAGATGTTTTCAAACAATGATCTCAAAGTACAATAGGAATAAATTTTTGTAAAATGCCAAGTAACGAGCCCACAAACAACAGCTAGTTTTGTTGGAATACATCAAAGAGAAGTCAACGGTTCTTGATCAGTTCTAGGGGTTCTTCTAATGAGACTTAATTGAATAAGGTTAAATTTCATAAAGGAAGTCATGTAACAAGGCCGAAACAACTGCCCATTGCCTTTTAAGTTCAGCAACTATCAAAGAAAAATAATTCAATTGCGATTGTACAGATCAGAAAACCTTTTTTTTTTTAAATCAACGGCTTGGTTTTATGAAAAAAGGTAATTAGTTTGTTGAGTTGTTGCATCTAAGTGTCCCTAATTGTTGCTTCGTTATCAACCTCTTCAAGAATCTTTCGACTTCTTTACAACTAGGAAAGCCATTGAAACTTCAAACATTAAAGTTAAAAGACTGCATCTATAAAAAAAAAAACAAACAAACAAACAAAACAAAGTATCTGGATTGAAAAGCAGTGTGCATCTTGAAAGATCGTATCCATGGACACAAAAACATCTGACCTGCTGCACGATCCAGTCTGCACAAGGATAATTATTTCCCTGTCTCCATGACAACAGCAGCAGGAACAATGTAAGAAACAATCTTAACTACAGCGAAGGTGGCCTGTAAAGCTGAAGGCTCAGAAATCTTGGCACGGAGGGGAAGGCGGGGTGGGGATGGGGGCGGGGGGGGGGGGTGTCGGGGGCAGAAGGAAGGAAGATGGAAGGAGCGGGTAGGGAAGTTGGAGGTTGTGTGGTTTGAAGTTATGTGTATGCAAAAGGTCTTGTATAAAAAAACTCTTGGGAGAACCTTGCTATATGAAAATAAGAGCGTGTTAATTGGACAAATTATACAACAATTAACTAAAAATAATTGGATGTTATCGCTTTACTCCGTGGAGTAAACACATAAAGCTGCCACATAGCATTTTCGTTTTTGCAATCAGTTGATAAATTACGTGTAAAATTTATCTAGAAGTCCAGTTCTTTTAAGACATTTTAATGTTATTTTAGTTATAACTTATCATATTATGTGATATAAACCTGACTTCACGCAATGCAAGTGTGTCCATACTTCTTATCAAAATTGCCCAGAATTGTGAGAAATAAAATGTTCTTAACGTTCATAATTGACATTTTAATTAACGTACCATTATCGGGTTTCTGGAAAGCAGGAACATTAAAATGCCACAAGGTTTGCACAATGTTACGGTCGGATTTTCTTGTATGCCAAGCTGTGTAAATACTTGTCAGATTTAACTAAGCGTTCCAGACCTTTAGCAGCAGTGATCAATGCTGTATACGTTAAGAATGTCAGGTCCAGAATATAATTTTAAAAAAGAAAACAGGTTCTCTAGTCTGCTACATTTGATAATGTTTTATATCGACAAAAAATTGCCACAAGGCATAAAAATAGAACAAGCGTTAAATTCAATAATTTATCTTTCTTAGAAAAGTCATAAAATCTTCTTTTTCAAACGAGAGTTAAGTGAAAACGGATCCCTGGAACATAAAATGAAACAGAACGTGATTACATGTTTATGTGAAGATCCATTTAAGCTCACTTATGGGATTAAAATATGGTGGCGAGTGGGAGTGACCGAACGCACATAAATAACCCAACATCAAAGGGAGATGCAATCCAGCCCCCGGCCCCGTGGCTGGTCCCTCGGTCCCGATCCTCTCTTACGAATGATAAACTAAACAGGTTTTGATGAAAGATTATTATATCATGTTATCAATTCCATGGCAATTTAGATTTATGTGAATATGGAAACTCACAGATAACGATAATTAATGAATGTTAGTGGAACATCGTAAAACTAGTTGCTAAGCATTGTTTTATCGACCAAATTAAAATAATAACAAAATGGTTCTTTCCTGGCGTTGTCAGGACGATTCTGTTGGGTATGGGCATCTCCTCCATAACTAAACACCCTGTTTCTCTTTGTTAGAAACCCCTATTATAAAATTAGTGTTTTGAACGAATTAAGTAAACAGCAACACGCTCCTCAGAATAGCCACCAGTTTTTTTTTTGTTTTTTTTTTTTTAATCTGCTACAATTTGAATTTACAGGCGAGCGCTTTGGATTCAACACTGAAGTATATGAAGCAGATTTAAAAGAAGATTGAATTTAAAATCTTTGCAGCTGATCCCCGATAAAACACCCGCTAACGAAGCGTATTGTTTTGTCGTATTTACGAACTTTTCACTCGCCACACTTCCTCACTTTCGATGAGATGAGCTCCTTTCACTCTCGGCGAAAATCCCCCAATCTTGACACCGCGCTTAACACCAACAATGCGCCCGTTTGGCTTGCTTGTTCTTTTTCGCTAATAAGTTGCTATTCAGAAACGCACGAGATCCTTGGTGTTATCTTTTGCATTGCCTATTCAGTGATATTGACTGAGATTATAAACATTCAGAATACCCCCCCCCCCCCCTCTTCATAAAAAAAGAAAAGAAGATCTGAGTTTAACTGTTAAAAACAGCTCGCGATTTAAGGGTGGTAGGATAAGAGGAAAGGACTTGTCAAGAGCCCATTTTCCTCGAGACAAGCAATGAGGGGTGGGTGGGTAGGGGGTTCGGGTTCGAATGGTGAGGGCGAAGCGTCGAGAGAATAAAGCCAAGAGTCCATAATGGAAGGGGAAAGAGTGCACATGCAGGATGAACGAAACCAAGTGACAAGGAGCCGAGTTTGACTTCGAGCGTCCAGAACGAGATGGCCGAACAGCCCTTCTTCATATTCCACCAAATGCAGGTGCGTGAATTTATTCGTTCGACTTATCCATTAATTAACACATCCACAAAATGTCAAATGTGCCTTTTATGATGAAAAAGACGAGATCAGTTTTTATTTTAACAAAAGTACACATTTCAATTGCACCGTTTGATTTCACTCACATTTTACAATGCATTTAAAAGTTCTGTATTCTATTGAAAAATCTTTAATAAAGAAACTTCTTTTAGTGTGATAGCAATCTGACTGATCGAACAGTTAGCATTTGGAGCATTGGACCGTTAGCAAATCAAGCCATCACTCCGCATACCGTTAATTACTCCAATGTTTTCAAATAACCAAACAAAAATTTAACAGCTGAAAAAAATTTTCCTTTAGGAATGATCTTTACAAGTCATTATCTTTTGTGCCAGGTTTTCTTATCATTCTATCATACTGCATTGTAAAGGCGTGTCTAAATGGAACTGAAGTGGGCAGGGGAATTTTTCTAACCTGGGGCTGTCACTTTGTCTTCAGTTATAAGGGCATGATTAAATCACTGTTACGTCTTCGCCTTCTTTCTTTTGAGTACTGCGTCATTTGAACGTGGGGGGATGGAGGGGGCGGGTAGTCCGGTAGTTATACCCTGCCCTAAACTTCAAAGTAACTCATTTGTATGAAATGATCAGAAAACGCTAATTAAATTGAGAAAACTCTTCCGTATTATTCTTTATTCCAGATGTTATTTTTGAAGACCTCGTTTTAATTTTTAAATAACCGCGATAACGGAGCAAGAGAGGTACATTAAATTATTTCCTTAATTTGCACGTTGTAAAATGTGGTCTTGCTATTTATCTTCTAAAAGTTTTCATATATTGTTAAGATATGACCCTACCACTTATCTTCAAAAATTTGCAAGATAGTGTTGAAATTTTGTGAAGTCCAGTGAAGAAATGATATACGATGAGCTACAAACCTATAAATAACTGCACAAGATTGCCGTTTTTTATAACTATCTTTTCTAAATTTCTTATAATGACCTTCAAAAAATATTGGCTGACTTCATGCTTTGATATGTATTTTTAAAATTAAAATTAATTAATTAATGTGGTAGCGAATTGTCCGGTTGCAGGGTAAGAGGGGTTTTTTTTGGTTTATTTGTTTGTTTGTTTTTTTTTGTTGGTAAACGGACTAAAACCTAAATAGCTGAATGGTAAGATTTTCTCGTGCTGGACACCCAACCATATAATATGATTTATTCCCCCCCACCCCCACCCCCATCCACGCAAACACAAACGGTCCAGTTTGTTGTTTGTTTGTTTGTTTAGTTTTCTTTACGAAACAGGATTTTTTTAGAAACTAGCAATCGCACAAACCATTTCTCTTTCTTATACACGGGTATATATGTTTTATGACATGCCTCATCTTCCGACAGATCGCATTTTACAGGACATGACCGCAGATGACCGGTATCATATGATCGTGTCACATTCAACATCACACACCCACCCAGATTCATTTCAAAAACTGCGCATGAAATCAAGCCATTAAAAACAACTTTAAGTGTTAAATAGACGCGGCTTTCAAAGCTTCAAACACAAACCCTGAAAATATTTCACCGTGTTTTGAAAACTGAGACGGAAGTCTTACGAAACGGGTCGACGACACAAGCGAACGAGGTTAGTGTGTTGCAACACGCGTATTGACCATTTTCAGGGCAATTATAGGACATAACTACAAATGCCCCCCAGAACAGACATCGGGATGTCCACGTTTAAATAGCGATATTCACAGATGGGCGGGTAATGGATTAATATTAAATTACATATTTTAAACAGGTTTATAGCAAAACCATGAATTAACAATATTTAACATTGCCCACACTCGCTCTGTGTGTAATTTATAATGTTCATTTTGTGGTGATAATGGGCGAACCGTAAAATTTCATTCAAAAGAAAACCTGATATTAATTTAATTCATGATTTTTTCACATGAAAAAGTAAGATTAATCCTGAATATATGTTGTATAGTACATTTCTTGTGAAAAATTTAAAATAAAAATCTTCACCCCAGTGGAGTATTATTTGTAAAATAAATTAGGCCAGAAAGAAAAGTTTGTTTCTCATCTCAATTTAAAAAAAAAATAACTGACCCGGTCAGCGATCTTTTTAAAAAAGGTTTCTCTCGAGGTTTTTTCTCTAAACAATTTTGATGTCCTGGCATTAGGCAAAATCTTGTCGCCCCCCCCCTCCTCCCGCAAAACATGATTGAATATTTTTCTTGTAAAAAGTCTCTTTGACATAGCACTTACATTATAATTTATAAGCTGCCATTTTGAATTGTTTGTGAGCGCCGTGATCTCCAAGCGCAAAATGGTTAAACTAATTCCTCTTCTTAAAGGCCATTTTCAGTTATGTTTCTGCCTTCCAGGGTAACTTTTTGCTATTTTTAAATTTTGTACACCGGCAGCCCGGTGTAACAGGCTATCGTACAACCCCCTCCCCCGTACAGCTTCCCCCTCCCGGGGGAGCTATACTAGGCTATCTCCCCCCTCCAGTATATTTGCTCCCTTCCCCCTAACTTTTCTCTGTGTAAATGTAGTTTAATACTTTTTGTTCATGTAAATAAATGGGCGCAATTAAACTGTATAAAACTGTCTTGAACTGCTTTATTGACTAAATTCAACATAATTCAAACAAAAATATAAAAAGGCATCCTTGATCAGAAAGTTCTTTGTTTTTATCTTCATATCCTTTTTTTAACATTTTTAGAGAACCCAGGTGGATACTCCTGATCGCTATTATTATCATAAATAACATCCACATTATCTAAGAAGCGTTTTCTTCTATGTTCAACTTTATCTTCCCTTTAGAAAGTGATAATAATGGGGGGGGGGGGGCCAAAATACCAGGTTGGCTGCACGGGGGGGGGGGGGGGGGTGGCAAGATATAATGTTACACCGGAGTCTAGGCTCAACCCCCCCCCCCTCCCGACCGAAACCCCCCCCGACCCTAACCCCCCGTCAAAACCCCCCTGACTAACCCCCCGGCGGCCTAACCCCCCCCCTCCGACCCAAAACCCCCCGGTTATCAGGTCTATTTTATATTTTGTAATTGCGATACATCCACGTTGTTAATTACACTTCAAATGCCCATTGAAGAGATCACACGGCGTTTAAAATTGCAATTTCGGAACCACTGAAGGAATTGATCATCATTATAACAGAAACTTACGATTGACTGATGAGTGTATACACATTAAAACTTGCAATTCATATGCCGGTTGCAAGATCAGTCGAGTTTACAAATTACAATTTCTCTTGAGATAGATGTGACTTATATCCATTGTGATTCACTTGAATGGGTAATTTAGTGAATAGCTTCAATACTAACAAGTCCTAAAGAGATCGGCTCCAGTTCATCGACTCCCAGTTCCGGAGTAGCTTTGCAGGAACGTATAAAATGACCCAGATTGCTGTGAAAAATCATGGGGGAATGTGAAGCTAAGATCAGAGTTTGAGGTGACGAGGTCATTTTTGGACCAAATGAGCACACCCATGTTCCCGAACCTGGCCAAGGTGAAATGCTAAAGGCAAAAGAGTTCGAGAATTCAGCTTTTGTAGTCGGAGAGTTGGTAAATGAAAATAAATGAAGAAATTATCATTACAAATTTTCTTTGAGAAAGGGCGGGGGGGGGGGGTTAGGCCGTCGGGGGTTTTAGTAGGGGGGTTTTGACGGGGGGGGGTTAGGACCGGGGGGTTTCGGGGGGGAGGTTACGGCCTGTGCAGGTTACACCGGTCTAGTTTTTGCTCAAAATGATTTAGGCCAAAGCAGGTCACTTTTTGCCACTCCAGTGGACAGGCTGGGGATCAGAAAAAGCGTGTTTTTTCTGGGCTTACATTAATTACCGGCTCTGAGCAATGACTTCACAAAATATAAAAGTATTACCTTTGATCAGGGATAACTCGCAACTAGGCAACTCGCAATTCGATATCTGGCAAAATAATAAATTACAATCAAATACAAAAATGAGACAAATGGCAACCAATTCATTGATTAAAACATGCAAAAGAATTCATTTGAGTAAAGTATGTCAGTAAACGGAATCACAGTAATGTATCAAGTTGAAAATTGGAAGGCTGCGGGTTGTTCCATTATTTTTTGATTGCAAGCAGTCAAGTTTCGAGCTGTCCACATACCGACATTTTACGTGTTACTTTTTACTCTGAGTGATTTTAACGACGTATTTTAAAGATTCAGAACGGCAGTGTTCTCAAGGTAAAAAGACACTCGAGGATGACAAACCTAAATTCATTGTAGACAGAAGTTGTCATAGAATCCGCCTTCTAAAACATGTTAAAAATCATCTGGAACAGCAGGACACTGGGACTAAACGAGAGTGTCAACAATAGCAACGGATGCTTTTCCCCTTCTCCGCCCTCACCAACCTGCACATTTTCGTACCAATGTTTAGGAGAATCAAGGCTAAAACGGCTTCAGAGAATACGGACAAAAAGACGTCAATTGATATTGGTGACAAAATGATCCCAAACCCATTTGAGTGGAAAGTTCCAGCAAATTCACTTGAGGTATTTTAATCCGGGGCCGTTATACTCAGACCGTTATGTCCATATGCTGTTCAGTCTAGTGAAAAAATATGTAGACCGTCACGAATCCAAGAGATCTCTCCTCCAAGCATGGCCACTCGAGCGATTATCCCCCCTATTTCCCACTTGGTATTGAAAATACCAAATGGGGATGGATTGCCTAGAATTCAATTTCCCTTCTTTTTCTTTTTTTTTCCCTTCTTCTAATTTTTTTTCTTCTTCCGCCTAGACATCTCCTCCATGACCGCTGAAGCTAGACCAACCAAACTTGGCACATGTATGGAGGGTCATCTGAAGTGGTGCACCTGATAAAAATTTTTGACCTTGACATTATTGGTCATGGTCAAATCGCGAAAAAGGTCAATCGGCTTCCAGACATCTTCTGCAAGGCCGTTGAAGTTAGAAAAACCAAACTTGGCATATATATAAAGGACGATGTGATTTGAGGCACCCGTTAAAAATTTTTGACCTTGACCTTTATCTCGAAAACGGTAAGAGATAGAGCGATTTGGACCTCATTTTCGACCTCCACCTACTACACGACGTTAGGTAAGGTATAATTTCCGGTGTCCTTGACCTCCAGGTCATTTTCGAGCCCCAAACCGGAAGTTGACCTTTTTCTCGAAAACGGTAAGAGATAGAGCAATCGGTTTCCAGACATCTCCTCCAAGGCCGCTGAAGCTAGACCAACAAACTTGGCACATGTAAGGAGGGTCATCTGAAGTGGTGCACCTGATAAAAATGTTTAACCTTGCCCTTACTGGTATAGTTGCTAGCATTCAGGAGGATGTTCTGCATTCAGACATGTGGAAATTGTTAACAAATAGCAATATCCTCTAGCTTCTGTTTTAAGTTATCATTCCAAGTGGGGTCTAATTCGCTGTGCGAATTTCGGTCTAGTTAATATCGGAGTGCTCGCCATATATTGAAAAAGAATGTGTTCACATTAGAAACTTGCATTAGAAGCTTACACTTGTTATTTCTGGACCGACGAACTAATGAAGGTTCTTGAATCTCTCCAACGAATAAGTAGGGACACCAAGCGAGGTCCTACACACACACACACACACGCGCGCGCGCACACACACACATACACACACACACACACGGATATATATATAAATATATATAAATATATATATATATATATATATATATATATATATATATATATATATATATATATATATATATAAGCAAACAGATCCACAGATGGACAGGCACATAAAGCGTTAGAACGTAACGTAATGGTCGGAGATGTAATGCGCGGGTGCGTAATGGCTGGGGTCATGATGGTCGGTCACGTAACGGTGTGGCATGTAACGTGTAAGCACGAAATGTACGGGCACGTAATGGGCGCATACGTAATAACTGTGGTCATGACGGTCGGGCACGTAACGGTGTGGCATGCACTGTGTGAGCACGAAATGAACGGGCACGTTATGGGCGCACACGTAATGACGGCACATCAAGAACGGGCACGTAATGACCGGGAACGTAGGGTTAGACAAACAGACATTGGAAGTTCAGGCCTCACACTTAGTAGCCGGGGACCTAATCGACGTGGACATAACGGGTGGGCACGCAATGGATGGGGGCGTAATTGAAGAGAATATAATGGACGGGGAGATAGTGGGTGGGCATATAATGGACGGGGAGATAGTGGGTGGGCATATACTGGACGGGGAGATAGTGGGTTGGCATATACTGGACGAGGAGATAGTGGGTGAGCATATACTGGACGGGAAGATAGTGGGTGGGCATATACTGGACGGGGAGATAGAGGGTGGGCATATACTGGACGGGGAGATAGTGGGTGGGCATATAATGGACGGGGAGATAGTGGGTGGGCATATATTGGACGGGGAGATAGTGGGTGAGCATATACTGGACGGGACGATAGTGGGTGGGCACATACTGGACGGGGACATAGTGGGTGAGCATATACTTGACGCGGAGATAGTGGGTGGGCATATACTGGACGGGGAGATAGTGGGTGAGCATATACTGGACGGGTAGATAGTGGGTGAGCATATACTGGACGCGGGGATAGTGTATGGGCATATACTGGACGGGGAGATAGTGGATCGGCATATACTGGACGGGGAGATAATGGGTGGGCATATGCTGGACGGGGAGATAGTGGGTGAGCATATACTGGACGGGAAGATAGTGGGTGATCATATACTGGACGGGGAGATATGGGTGAGCATATACTGGGCGGGGAGATAGTGGGTGGGCATATACTGGACGGGGAGATAGTGGGTGGGCATATGCTAGACGGAGAGATAGTGGGTGAGCATATACTGGACGGGGAGATAGTGGGTGAGCATATACTGGACGCGGGGATAGTGGATGGGCATATACTGGACGGGGAGATAGTGGATGGGCATATACTGGACGGGGAAATAGTGGGTGAGCATATACTGGACGGGGAGATAGTGGGTGGGCATATGCTGGACGGGGAGATAGTGGGTGAGCATATACTGGACGGGGAGATAGTGGGTGAGCATATACTGGACGGGGAAATAGTGGGTGAGCATATACTGGACGGGGAGATAGTGGGTGGGCATATGCTGGACGGGGAGATAGTGGGTGAGCATATACTGGACGGGGAGATAGTTGGTGGGCATATACTGGAGGGGGAGATAGTGGGTGGGCATATACTGGACGGGGATATAATGGGTGGGCACACAATGGACGGGGACGTAATAGGTGTGGACGTAATGGCCGGGATATAATGGATGTAGACGTAGTGGACGAGGGATGTGGATCGGGTACGTAATGAGGGGCACATATTTATTATGATGTAATGCGTGGGCACGTAATTTAAGAGGGGGGGGGGGGGTAATAAACTGGGACGTAACGGGCGAGCACATAATGACCAGGGACATAATGGACGGTCCTTTAGTGGCTATAGGCGTGATGATCGAGCAAGTAATGGGTGGGCAGGTAGTGGCCGGGGGACGTTATAGGCGGGAGGGTTATAGCTGGAAATATAATGGGGACCTGGCTGGGATGTATTGGCGAGCACATAGTGGCCGGTGACATAATGGGCAGCCATGTACTGGCTAAAGACGTGATCGGGCACGTAATAGTGGGCATATAATGGCCGGGGACACAATAGACGGGCGCGTTATGGGCGTAAACGTAAGGACGGGGACTTTATAGATGAGCACGTAATGGTCGGGGACGTTATAGGCGTAAACATGAGGACGGGGACGTTATGGATGAGAACGTAAAGGCCGGGGACGTTATAGGCGTAAACTTAAAGACGGGACGTTATGGATGAGCGCGTAATGGCCGGAGACGTTATAGGCGTAACGTATGGACGGGAGTCGTTATGGATGAGCACGTAATGGCCGGAGACGTTATAGCCGTAACGTATGGACGGGGGACGTTATAGGCGAGCGCGTTATGGGCGGGAACGTAGTGGCGGGCCCATAATGGGCGCGCATGTAATGGGACGTAATGGGAGGCAAATTATGGCAGCGATGTGAGGGCGGGCACGCAATGGACGGCAACGTGATTGGCGGGCCTGTAATGGCGGGGAACATGACAGCTAGAGACGTAATGGACGAGCACGTAATGACCCGGTGTAAGGAAACGTTTTGAACCCCAAAATAAATCGACCCCCCGGTCGATTTTTTTTAAAACAAACAGACCCCCCGGTCGATTTGTTTTAAAACAAACAGACCCCCCCCCCCCCTGAAATGTTTTAACCCTCTAATTTTTTGTTGATTTCTTTATTTCTTTCCACATATGGCCACCTTATCAGTTTCTTTAATTGAAATAAAAACTATATCCACGAATAACAATTTATCTAGCAACTAACATGTCCATTTTCAAACACGAAAACACTTCCAACACCACTAACATGCAGTCACCAAAAAATCTGTCCAAGCTCAATAATGGCATTTCAAATGCTCAAAATAATAATTTTCTACATCAAGAGGTAGAAAATGCTTAAAATAGTACTTAAAAACCACATGCACCTTTTTTTTTTACTTCCATTTTATATTTAAACATGATTATTTGGAGGGGGTCATTTTATTATGGGGGAGGTCTGTTTGTTATGGCGGGTTTTCCCAAAACAAATCGACCGGGGGGTCTGTTTATTTTAAAACAAATCAACCGGGGCGGTCGATTTGTTTGGGGGTCAAAATGTTTCATTACACCGGGGCGCAATGGACGGACGTGTTAAAGCTAGAAACACACCGAGAGTTTCCGAAACGAAGACCTGGGCTTCTTAAAGGAAAGGATTTTTAGATCTCATTTCAAAACCAGATAGAAGCGCCGAAAGCCCAGTAGGCAGATGCCCATTTTTGATATGTCAAACTTGCTACCAAAAATTTAAGATTTCTCTTTTCCAATAGCATTCTTGTTTGAAAATTGTGCTGTTATAGTTTTAATTCAGCTACGACCTAGACCATTGTGTGCTCATATACTAAAAATTACAGTGCATTCTGAACGCCTCAGGCTATGTAAGGACACGTATGTGACACCTTCGTGACAGTTAGAAGAGACCACGACTTTCTGGATGATTTAAAACACTTGCACGAGAAACAATTTTCAAGGGTTACCACCATATTACGAGAACAGCATCCATAACCTTAGCCACCAATCAGGTGGAAAAGTATATTAAAGATCTTGATACTATGAAATAAACTCATTTTTCAGCAGTCCTGGATTGACGGGTATTGGAAGCTCTTACTTTATATAAGTTTTGAATGAAAATTGTAATTTGCAAATATCCCACCAAGTCCGACAGGATTACTCATGCCCCTGCATTAATACAGATACTAGAGATCTTACAGATAAAACCAGTGTTCTTTGTATTTTTTAAAGACGAACAGACACGTATTAACGCGACAGCTCCAATCCAGAAAGAGGGGGCAGGAGAGGGGGAGAAAAAAAAACAAAACGGTCTCGCCAGTTTATTCCATATTTGCAAGAAGTTGGAATCCATTATATATTTTTGAAAACAACAAACAAACAAGCGTCTCTATGGAGACATCATGAAGGCACCAATCGCAGCGCGCGCATTCACCAATCAAATGCTTGTGACAGGTGGCCCGAGCACACACCAAAAAAAGCTGTCAACATATCGGTACATGCCCCCCAAAATCTGTGACGCCACCCACTGGCTATAACATCCCCCCCACCCTCCCGTACACTCCTTACATGTCATACTGGTGGTCCCTAAGATTTGGTGCAAATTTGATGCAACACGGCACTTTTTTAAGTATTAAATTTTGAAAATGAACTCGTTAAAAAGAAAGCTTCCGGAGGGTAGAAGGCGGGATGGGTGGACGCAGGGGCATGCAGGTGAAAAAAATTACATAGCACCTGGCTGTTATCCCAAATGCTACAGCAACCCATAGGTAAGCCAGGATAATCTTGGTCAGTCTGACAACGGGCTGAACCAGTCTCTCTTTGCGTCCTGATTTACCTCGTGCCACACTCCTTCACGTTATAGAATACCCTCCGATATCCGTATATCTGTGACACGTGAGAGAACCAGGACTCCTATATGTGTGGATCTGGTCATTGTCTTAAGGTTTCTGCTGTGTTATTTATTTATTTAATTATTGTTTGTTTTTGACAACGAAGAGGGGATAATGGGAGCAAATACCAAAATCACACGATGTCACGTGAAACACGCGTACAGAATGCATGTGTGAGACACAACGTAAACACGCGTACAAAATGCGTATGTGTCAGACATAACGTAAACACGCGTACAAAATGCGTATGTGTCAGACATAACGTAAACACGCGTACAAAATGCGTATGTGTCAGACATAACGTAAACACGCGTACAAAATGCGTATGTGTCAGACATAACGTAAACACGCGTACAAAATGCGTATGTGTCAGACATAACGTAAACACGAGTACAAAATGCGTATGTGTCGGACATAACGTAAACACGCGTACAAAATGCGTATGTGTCAGACATAACGTAAACACGCGTACAAAATGCGTATGTGTCAGACATAACGTAAACACGCGTACAAAATGCGTATGTGTCAGACATATAGGTAAACACGCGTACAAAATGCATGTGTGTGAGACAACATAACTACACAAAAAAAGTATACGAGTGACAAAATGCCAATACTGGTACAAAATGATCTGGTGCAAAATGCTCGAGTTTTTTCCTTTAAACGTTGAGATTTTAGTCATCTATGTGTGAGAAAACAATGAAACAACAGCAGTCTTAAAACTGTGCATTTTTATCTAACAGCAACAACAAAACAATCTCCACAAAAACAAATGAATACTAATAAAATAAGCCATCGAAGAGAGCACAGCCCCAAACCAGATTTCAAAACCCAAGATGGCGACAGTAGTGTGACCTTGACATAAGGTCATGGCCAAAATAAAAATAGCGTGTACCTACCCACTATTATAGGTTATCAACAAACCACATATAGGAAATGGATTATCAGGGTGGGAATAACAGCGGCGATGGACGGACGGACGGACGAACGGACAACCCCCAAACCTACAGTCCCCCTCCGAGGCCTATAACCCCTGTTGGGCAGTGTTTTTCCCAGAGGGGGATTTAGGGTATTTGTCCCCCTCTCTCACCATTTCAGCCTCCTTTTTGGAACACGAGAGGGCTAAAAAAATCTCCCACTGAATTCGAAAAATCCCCTTCTTGTTCTACCGAGGGGGGTTTTTGCTCGATGGTCGGATGAACATTACAATTTAATTAGTGACCAATGGTCATTTTACACACCTCAATTTGTGTGGAATCGTTTCATATTTACGAGAACAATCACTAAAATCTTCCTTTCTGCCGAATACAAAACATAATAGCTACGGTTTAGAATAGATCAATTGAACATTAGTACCTTTGTATCTTGTGTAGGATTCCTACGGCATCCCCTACCATGGGGAAAAAGCCCCAATTTTTTTACAGAGGGGGATATTAAGCCCCCTGTCCTTTCATCCTGGGCAAAACACTGGTTGGGGCTAATAAAAACCTAAGAACAACAACAGGTATAAATTCGCTGCCCCTGGTTAAATTATTTTATATCAGAAAACCATCGTTTCTTCTTTGGACACCAACGCAATTTACCCTCGCCAGCTGTATCTTAATTTTGGAACCAATAGCAGTTACATTGCAATTCAGAGCTACGACGACGCCGACTCATTGTCTTTGTTTGGAGAGTTCTGACTCGTGCTACTTTGGTCTGTATTTGAACTACTGTCAGCTTGAACTTGACTGGTTGAAACTGAACTTTGGTCCATTTCTTGCGACTCTGATTGGCTCGTGTGTGGTTCCGGATTTGCTTTTGATTTCTTAAATTTCTTTTCCGGTCTATACCTAGAAAATAAGAATAAATAAACAAAAACATCGCCAAATCAAAATTAAGGCAAGACAGAGCTTTAACTGGTCCCTTTGTCGTAATCTCTTCCCATGTGCCCAGAATCAGAACTTGACCCCCTGCGAAAATCATACAAACACAATATTTCTGGCATAGATCCAAAAATACTGCCTTTCTAGAGATGCACATGCGATTTTCGGACAGGCTGTAAGCCAAAACGCCAAAGGCCGCATTCGGTATTCGGTATTAGTATTCGGTCGCAATCGGTATTAGCATTCGGCCACATTCGGTATTAGTATTCGGCCGCAATCGGTATCAGCATTCGGTATTAGTTTATCCACTTTTTAGTCATTTTTAAACACTCCGTGTTGTTGCAAAGGCAAATTGAGTAGCAGAACAAAAAAGCCGACCAACCTTTCCCACTTCTTGTGGTTGAGCTGGCAGAAGTCCTCCACGGAGGCGATGTCACGCAGATACTTGCTCAGGTACAGTAATTCCTTGTCCTTGTCGCGGTTAAAATGCGCCTGACGAAACGGACGAATCTACAAGCGAACAAAAAAAATTACATCAAGACGCCATGCAATGTGAGGGCAACTCACTATTTTCCATCAAATTTTTTTATATCCAAAATAATGCTGTTATTGATGGACTTTCAATTAATCTTGCCTATTTTTCAAGTGGTTGTCGGTGCCTGATAGTTTCTTTTTAGTCCTCCCCACACCCATGTGACGTAAGCGACTAGAGACAATAACTGCTAAACTCACGTTGGTTTTCAACTCGATTTCAAAAATATTATTTTACATCACAATTTTTTTTTACAAATTTGTTTGATGTTGCTTAAACATCTAAACTTTATACGGTGGTGTGAAATCACGACACATATCAACTAGAGCAGTGCGCACAGCCCGCATATTCCCCACAGCCCCCCCTCCCCCCATCAGTAAACACGGCCATCAATAGTCAATCAAGAGCTGAAATTTTCTAAGTCCAGCTGGTCCATTTTCCTTGGACGAACCTGGCCCATTTACAATCTGTGTTTGTTCCCACAGAAGCTACATACCAAGTTTCATTAAAATCCTTGCAGGAGTTTTTAAGTTATCGTGTTAACAAGCTCTTGATGACAGACCGATAGACCGACCGACACGCGGTCGATCGCATATATTCCCCGCCATGGGGAATACATGATACGGCTTGACGAATTGCAATTAACTCGGCTAGCTTGCCTTCAAACCATTCTGAGGATTCATGATGAAGTTCCTCCTCAGATCGTCAAACATGATGGTGTTGTGTTTGCCCCACTGCGGAAACTTGCCCCATATCACACCAAGCGGCTTCACCTGCGACACCAAATAAAACTTGCCCCATATCACACCAAGCGGCTTCACCTGCGACACCAAATAAAACGTGCCCCATATCACACCAAGCGGCTTCACCTGCGACACCAAATAAAACGTGCCCCATGTCACACCAAGCGGCTTCACCTGCGACACCAAATAAAACGTGCCCCATATCACACCAAGCGACTTCACCTGCGACACCAAATATAACCAAATAGATCTCTGCTGATGTGTTGCTGCTCGTCATTTTTATTTATCTTTGTTTTATTTTTGGCAGTTTTTAGACTGGGCTCTCTCGAGTCCAGACATCATCAGGGAGAGAATGTTTATACACAATTCGGTGATCAGGGGTCACATTATTTGTTGCTCCCTCCCCCGCCCCCCCCGCCCCCCCGCCCCCCCCCCCTTCCGTTTACTAGACACAACTTGTCAAAATACAACATGGCGGCTTCCGACCATTTTAAAATTTCGAGTAGGAAATAAAAAATGAGGCCATCGAGATTTTTACACGATCACTGCCATATAAGTCTGTTGAACATTAGTTGAGTAATGGTTCTTCGATGTGAGCTACAAAATACAAAACTGCAGCTTGAGGTCCTTCGAATAAGATTCAGGTCAGACTGTTCTTGCGTGTATAAATGTTGATGACCAAAGCTGAGTGGTGTTCAAAAATGACACCTGCAGGAAGCAGTCTGCTAAATCCAAGAAGGCAGCCGCCTACAATCACGATCTAACTGAAGTAATCAGAAAAAAAAGCCCAATGTTGTTTTTCAACCAATAAATTCTTACATAAAACACCTCAGCTTGATTCGAGTTCGAGAAAAACTTACTTACTGCGCAGTGGACACACCTCCCCCCTGCCCCACCCCCAAACAGGAAATGATTGTAAGCGCCCCTTCTCTCACCTCTATAACGCCGTACTTGGGCGTTTCCACGGTGATCATGGCCAGACTGTCTAAATGGAAGCATATTTTGTAGAGTGGGTTTTTAGTGACGCCTAACTCCTGCATCTTCGCGTCGATCCACTTCATGCTCGTGGCCGCTACAAAGTCGACAAAACTGGCTTCAGCTCCATTATCCTAGCATTTCCTGTGACATTATTCTAGCGTTTCTTGTGACATTACCTTAGCACTTCATGTGACATTACCTTAGCACTTCTTGTGACAATACCTTACCACTTCATGTGACATTACCTTAGCACTCCTTGTGACATTACCATAGCATTTCGTGTGACATTATCCTGGCGTTTCTTGTGACATTATCCTAATGTTCCTTGTGATATTACCTTAGCGTTTCTTGTGGTATTATTCAGTTCAAACCAGCTAATGAGAATTTTTCAGTGCAAATCCAGATACGTTTTAGAAAGCAATTCAGGAGTTAGCGGAAAATCAAGCAAAATAATTAAATGAAATTATTGCTTAATAAATACGATTTCACGTTTAAAGAAGATTGTCAAGATATACTGTAAAAGCTCACTGTACTGATCTATACATCGGGATTGTCATTTAAAGTAATATGTGGCCTTGTGTCGAGTTGGAATGGTAAAAATACATGGACCGGTAAAGACAAAGAATGAGAAGTGGTTGGGCCTGTTAATGGACTACAATAAAGCCCATAAACGACACCCAGGACCCACAACAACAAGAGTCAAGCAAACGCAGGAGGACCGAGCAGACATCTGCTCACACAACATATTGTCTGGAAATCAGTATAAATGTACCAAAGTGTGAACTGGTCTGGAGGTCAACTATGCAATATTTTAAAAAATTGTTCTCCAAATAAAAACCGACATCTCGAAATTGCTACAGCGCGTTATAGTGAATTGCACACAGAATTTAAAGTTTCTCGTAAAAATATATTAAAAACACTTTGACCTCAAAACTGACACGTGAGGGAATGGAATAATAAGACTTTTCGCATAATACATCAAATACACTTATAAACTGGCAGGAAAAGACAGTAAAGATTGGGAGAGCGGGGGCGGGATTCAGGGAAGACTCACACCAAATGACTATATCGTAGTGATCGTAGGCGGAGGCCAGGAAGTCGTGCAGGTAGGGCCTCATCAGCTCCAGGCCCGTCTCCGCCGTAGACTTGTGGTCTGCAAAGTACAGTGGTATATGATTCATAAGGCAATGCAAGCCGGTCTGGAAAGTACAGTGGTATATGATTCATAAGGCAATGCAAGCCGGTCTGGAAAGTACAGTGGTATATGATTCATAAGGCAGTGCAAGCCGGTCCGGAAAATACAGTGGTATCCGAATCACAAGGCAACGCACACCAACCGATGTGCATATGATTTAAATCACGTGATTATTTCATGATATCATTGAACTATTTTTTTCGATTTAAAGCATAAAGATCATGATTTTTCCCAGCATTATCTGCATCTGACACGATTAGATTATGATAAGATTAGAACTTACCGAATAACGTGTAATCTATGTCCAACACGAGTAGCTTTTTGCCCTCTCTTGGCTCATTCAGGATTTCTACTTTGTAGTCTTTGACTCTTCGCTCAATCTTCGCAAGAAACTCCTCCCTGGAATAAGTAATTACACATTCCTCCACAAAGGGACAGAAAATCTGCAAGCCATTCACCCAAACAACGTTCCTCTCAAAAGGAACAGAAAATCTGTGAAAGTCATTCACCCACCCAACGTTCCTCCCCAAAGGAACAGAAAATCTGTTCAAGCTGGAAAATTAAAAGACAATTATTATCCAATTCAAGAAAAAATCTAAATCTTCAGCTCATACTATAAAACTTGAATCCTCCTTTCCTTTACCAAGCGAACGGAAACAAGGCCTAAGCTTACGGTAGAAAACACTCCGCCAGTGTTTCAGTGCCTCAGAGCCAAAATCTCTCGCAAAACATCACGCACGACATGCTATACCCGACCTCACAGCGAAAACGTCACGCACGACATGTTATACCCGACCTCACAGCGAAAACGTCACGCACGACATGCCATAGCCGACCTCACAGCGAAAACGTCACGCACGAACATGCTATACCCGACGTCACAGCGAAAACGTCACGCACGACATGTTATACCCGACCTCACAGCGAAAACGTCATGCACGACATGCCATACCCGACCTCACAGCGAAAACGTCACGCACGAACATGCTATACCCGACCTCACAGCGAAAACGTCACGCACGACATGTTATACCCGACCTCACAGCGAAAACGTCACGCACGACATGCCATAGCCGACCTCACAGCGAAAACGTCACGCACGAACATGCTATACCCGACGTCACAGCGAAAACGTCACGCACGACATGTTATACCCGACCTCACAGCGAAAACGTCACGCACGACATGCCATACCCGACCTCACAGCGAAAACGTCACGCACGAACATGCTATACCCGACCTCACAGCGAAAACGTCACGCGCGACATGTTATACCCGACCTCACAGCGAAAACGTCACGCACGACATGTTATACCCGACCTCACAGCGAAAACGTCACGCACGACATGTTATACCCGACCTCACAGCACAAACATCACGCACGACATGTTATACCCGACCTCACAGCGAAAACGTCACGCACGACATGTTATACCCGACCTCACAGCGCAAACATCACGCACGACATGTTATACCCGACCTCACAGCGCAAACATCACGCACGACATGTTTTACCCGACCTCACAGCGAAAACGTTACGCACGACATGTTATACCCGACCTCACAGCGAAAACGTCACGCACGACACGTTATACCCGACCTCACAGCGAAAACGTCACGCACGACATGTTATACCCGACCTCACAGCGCAAACATCACGCACGACATGTTATACCCGACCTCACAGCGAAAACGTCACGCACGACATGTTATACCCGACCTCACAGCGCAAACATCACGCACGACATGTTATACCCGACCTCACAGCACAAACATCACGCACGACATGTTATACCCGACCTCACAGCGAAAACGTCACGCACGACATGTTATACCCGACCTCACAGCACAAACATCACGCACGACATGTTATCCCCGACCTCACAGCACAAACATCACGCACGACATGTTATACCCGACCTCACAGCGCAAACGTCACGCACGACATGTTATACCCGACCTCACAGCGAAAACGTCACGCACGACATGTTATACCCGACCTCACAGCGCAAACATCACGCACGACATGTTATACCCGACCTCACAGCACAAACATCACGCACGACATGTTATACCCGACCTCACAGCGAAAACGTCACGCACGACATGTTATACCCGACCTCACAGCACAAACATCACGCACGACATGTTATACCCGACCTCACAGCGAAAACGTCACGCACGACATGTTATACCCGACCTCACAGCGAAAACGTCACGCACGACATGTTATACCCGACCTCACAGCGAAAACATCACGCACGACATGCTATACCCGACCTCACAGCGAAAACATCACGCACGACATGTTATACCCGACCTCACAGCGAAAACACCACGCACGACATGTTATACCCGACCTCACAGCGAAAACATCACACACGACATGTTATACCCGACCTCACAGCGAAAACATCACGCACGACATGCTATACCCGACCTCACAGCGTAAACATCACGAACGACATGTTATACCCGACCTCACAGCGTAAACGTCACGCACGACATGTTATACCCGACCTCACAGCACAAACGTCACGCACGACATGTTATACCCGACCTCACAGCGTAAACGTCACGCACGACATGTTATACCCGACCTCACAGCACAAACGTCACGCACGACATGTTATACCTGTTTTCCACAGCAATTTCCTCCTCCTCTATATCGAAGTCGTTGACGACTTCCGGCAAGTCCGCGGGCGGCTCTTGTACCTTTTGCTGACAGATGAAGCATTAGCAGTGCTCGCGTTATCCGCGTCACATGTATGGTAAAGCGCGCAAAAATCTCAAAACTTTCGTTTCTATTTTGCAACTTTCCTACTTTATAAGATTTACACGGGTGCTACGTATTTCCGTTGATGCCGCACTTACAGCACGACGCCAGGTTTGTCACACTTTTAATATATACTTACTTTTACTATATGCTTACTAATAAAAAAAAAGAACCAATCAAAGACGTACGAGATCCTCTTCTTTGGTGCCCATCATCATGATCTTTGCACCAGGTTTTAGCTTCATGTCACACAGTTTGACGTCATCTCCAGGAGGTTTTCCTGCATCGTAAAATGTCAGAGCCACTTAAGGGTGTGTTTCGAACCAGGAAATCCAGACATCATTGTTTTTTCACAGTTTCTTATTTTTTCATATTTCTTATCACTTCGATTGGTAAAAAAATATTGCACGCGTCTTTTTCAATTTCACACAACGAATTATTCCACAACGTCATATTATTGGTCCAACCAGTGCACATGCTCATACTCCTTTGCTTACTCCTTACTGGCAACGTTACAGTTAGCGACAGTCCTTGTTTCCGAGTACTGTATGTGGATATAAAACATCAGAAATTGTACCAGTAATCTGCGACCGTCGGCCAGATTTCAGTACGTTTTTCACGATAACTTCTGTGTTCTTACTGTATGCATATTGAAATATATGATTTTGACCGTTTATTTTTTTTTTTCGGTCAGGAGTACTCGGCGAATCTACGAACCACAACTCATCCTCAAATTCAGTTTCATGGCACATCAATAAAGATAAGTAAGGAAGAGCTAATGCGATGTCAGCTGAGGCTTACTTCTACCGTTCCACGCCAGATTCACGAAGCATGACTTGCTCGTGCCATTCCGAACAATTTCCGATGAGCAAGAAAAAGAACACAAATATCACATCCGGGTTAAATGTAGCTTTCGGGATGGGGCAATGTTAATGGTGACACTGTGGCGCACAAGTTTTAAAGAAATAATAACTCTTACTGAGAGCAATGTCTCTTGTGTTTATGGTGCCGAATCTTCTATTGTCGTTTCATTATCATCAACAACAACACTGAGTACACAATAGGAAAAGGATTGTTTACTGGATGGATGGAAAGAACGTATTTCTGTTATATCAAAAACCAAAAAAAACGGGCTAAAAGGTTTTTCCCACCACAGAAGAAACCTGCCAGCGCCGCACCATTTATCTATGTCATTTATGTGATGCAACTTTTCTAAAAGACTGCCACTGTCCTGTGTCGTGCGCCGAGATAAGCAAACATGACAACATGCTCTACTGTCAAGGTTTTATTACCGGAGCTATGACATTTATGAGGGAAGCGATATATGGTGCCAAGCGACACGGGATTGAGACGCCTTATTAAAGGTTCTTCTAACACAAAAAAAACCCCTTTTACTTCAAGACAAAACTTTTGTAATTTAATTATTATACTTTAAAGAAGAAAATTTGGAAATAGTTGTAACTACACCAACCACGCGCCATCATGTCATCACGGACTCGCCTGTCATCCAGTGTGCATGTTTTTGCGCTGTACCTTAACAATAACTCTGACCTCGTACCATTAGTTTTGGATAATGTTTACACCAGTAGTAGGCTGCTCAGCATGGACAGAACCAAAAACACTTGATAACATACCATAGGTTTTAGTTATTGGTATTGCAGGTGCAAAGCCCAAAAACACAGCACCAAAGTCCAAAGATCAACTGCAAAGAACAAGAATTTTCCTCGTCATTGCACTGATCTTGTCCGGTGACGTCCAGTTGAACCCTGGTTCATCTAAAAAATACCCTACGAGTTTCTTCTACCGAGTACGCACACTCGATATCTAGTCCTAGGCGACTCCTTCGGCCCTCCTATGACAGCAAGAGTCATATTCCCTATGAAAGAACTTTACATTGATGTCAGTTTTGGCAATCTCGGGGCGCGCCTCTGAGGTGCATCACATAAATAGCTCGATTATAAATTATGGCGCACAATTTTTATGATCAAATAATAATTTTGAACTGAGAAAAATATAAGTTTTCTTGAGATCAGGACATAGGAACCCTCATTATGGGCCACAACAATAAATACACTATTGCAAAAACACTCTTTACTTAAATTTCGTCGAGGTCGAAAATACTGCGCCAGGATACTCCCGAGTGTACTTTTCAGAAAAGGCCTGCCAGTTCGAACCTCGGGGACCTGAAACGTGCGTCGAAAGATCCTTAGCCTCGAATGATGAGATCAATGGCCATTTCTGTTACAGGAACTGTGACCCTTTCTTTCCCAGGAAGAAAGAAACGGTTAGCTGGTACTAGTCCTAGTTGTCTCTTGCGGGTCTTCCTATGACAGCAAGAGTCATAGTTTCTATTATAGGAAATGTCATTGATGTCAATTTTCAAATCTCATGACTGGGACCAACGGCGTTATTTTAGAAAGGGTGCATCACATAAATGGCCCAATTATAAATTATGGCGCACAAGTTTTATGGTCAGATAACAATTTTTTACTGAGAAAAATATGTTTTCTTGGGATCAGGATATTGAATCCCTCATTATCTCCCACAACAACAGTGAATCCACAGTTGCAAAACCACACTTTACTCTAGTTTGGGAGTTTCGCTGAGGTAGAAAATAATGCGCCAGGGTACTTCTCAGTGTGCTTTTAAAGAAAAAGCCTGCCAGCTCGAGCCTCGGTGTCCTTCAACGTGCGCGAAAAGATCCAGAGCCTCGAAAATTGAGATCAATGGCCATTTCTATTGCAGGAACTGTGGCCCTTTCTGTCCTAGGAAGATAGAAAGGGTCCGCTGGGACTAAGCTGGCATTAGCTAAAAGAAGCGGTACGCTAAAAAAATTTCCAGGCACCGCTTCAAAGCCTCGCTACATAACGATAAGCAAGTCAACTGCGCTCGCTTTGAGGCACCCCTGTGGCTACTTTGTGCGAGATTCAACGACCCATAGGTTTTTATTGGCATTCGCTAAAGGCCCTCGAAGTACAACGGCAATCATATACAACTTCTGTGTTACGCGTTCTTTAAAAGAAAATAATACGGAAATAACACCAAATCTCCCGCAATAAATGACATTTGTTTGTATACAGCGAGCATACTTTATTACGTAAAATAGTAACAATATTTATTTCCAATTATCCACCAAAAAAACTTTTAAATTGATATTTCAAAAAGAACATAAACATAAAAAGTCAAATAATGTGAGTGTACCAAATAAATTTATACGTAATTCTGCATCTATCAACTATTTCATATATATTGCCCAAATAAACTATAACCCCTTTATTTTATTTAAACTTTTCTGCACTTTTATGAACAAATAAAAGATATACAGCTCACTAAAAACTGTGCCTGTTTTACAAAAAGGGCATATTGCGCATGAACTTTCTTTAGATGTTTGAATAATAGGGGCTGGTATGGAGGATTCGTGCCTCAGAACATACGAAATTGACCCCTATTAGTGGAGCAATGGAAGGCTTCGTACCTCTGACAGAGAGATATACGATGTTATACAAGTCAGAGCTACTCGGAGCTAAGCTGACACTAATAAGCCAATTCGCACTTTCGGATTTTTCCCGTGGAGGTGTTGTTTCGACTGAAAATGTTGGGGGTTAAATTATAAAGAAATGATAAGGGAAAAACATCAAAATTCTAATTTTCTTTCAACATGCACACTTTCAAATTTATAAAGCCATCATATGATCTTTTAAAAACTATTTTACATATTATTCAGTCCCTTTAATAACCAACATGTGAATATGTTTCTGGTAAAATGGAATTTTGTTGATTTTTTGCCGTTTTTTTCTTATCATTTCTTTATATCCTTATCCCACCTCAATTCAGCCGAAACGCAAAAACTTTTCGGCAAAAGTCAAAAGTGCGAATTGGCTTATACTCGTAGTACAACTCGAAACCATGAAAAGGGTTATTACGTACACAGTCAAATTTCACTTGAAAAGGCGTTTACATAATTTCCTGAAAGGTTCGACGTTTGGGTGAAACGAGTTTTTGAAAATTTTACATCCGCAGTCGAATCTCAAAAGTCGTTTATTAACCGGTTTAAAAGCCGGGCGATAATTCATCAATTTAGATAATACCTTTATATTTAAGTCCTAGTAGTTTTTGACGTTCTGGCAAAACCCCAGTTTCATTTCGTATTTCATTTTTAAGATCCAGTACAGTGCCATTTTCAGAAATGTTAGTTATTCTGTACTCTTTCCCACTCCACTTAACAGTGATCTCTGCCATTTTGGACTAGGCTACTCGTTACGCTGAACGGTAAGCATTTGGAAGCATCTTCTTTGTATCGCTAGTGATATTTCGTGTTAATTTATATAATTATATTATAACTAATGCTTGTGTTGTACACCTATCTAAAGCAACGAAGACACAATCCTCTGTAATGGTTACAATGTTTGCATTGATGGGAGACAAAGATTTTTACCAAAATAAAATCAATGAAAGGGGGTGCATATGGGAAAGAACTTATAACGCGTAATAAAATGTCAACGGAAAACTTTCAAAGGTACGTGGCTAATGCACACAACAAAAAACCCAAAGAAATATCAAAAGAAATTGAAATTCATTCAAGATTGCAAACTACATAACAGTTGCATCAAAACAAAGATTATGGAAGTCCATACCAAAAAGTGAATAAGCTTCTCTTAAGAGAAATTTTCTATGCAATACCAGACCAATTATACGGTTTATCCCTCACTCCTTGACCGATTTATCACTAAATCACGACAGACTCTTGAAGATGGAACAACTAGGTTGATGAGGCTTAGCCATGACCTGGTGAGCATTGTTGTGCACCTTTTCTGTCCCATATCCATATCTTAGAGGCCTTCTATCCGGCGTTATTGATTTTTGTTTCTCCTTCCTTTCCATCCAAATACACTACGCATTTTGAATACCAACACACATAGATTTATAGGAAGCCGCGAAAACCACCGAGAAAGACTAAGTCTTTCAGCCTCTCACCTGTGAAGGCAACGAATACACCGACAGGAGATCTTGCAGGTTTAACCGTAACCACACAATGGGTCTTCGGTCAGCTGCAGTTTTCACCCCGAAAGTGTTTGGATTATGGAGAAAATGTGCAGCATACATACAAACAGCCATATTGAGTTTTAAGTGAGTTAGAAATTTAACATTTTTAAAGATCCATTGAAGACAGTATCCTTCTCAATATAACAGAATTAATTAACCCCCACAGTTGTAAAAAAATTGGGCATAACTGATTTTTTTTTTTTTTTGCAAACCATATGCAAAAAACAAACCACAAACAAATTAAAAAAAATACAAAATGTTATTAATTGATCAACAAATTATCGGTTATTAATAAAAACTAAAACGGCTTAAAAACTAAAACCCAAGTCAAGGGGAGAAGGAGAATTTTCAAAGGACGGAAAATTTTGTAAGTTGACAATTACATTAGTAGGCTATAAGAAAGTATATAAGGTAGATGAATGATAACTTAGAAAAAAAAGTTGCAAAATTCAATGTCACAACAAGTGCGTCAACTGTTTTTGTGAAATTTTTTTTTAAAACTCAATCTGGTGCTCTCATACTTTATTGCATCGATAGAAGTGTCTTTCGACTTAATCGAAAGTATTCAAAAATGAAAACTTTTAGCATTTTTAATTAAATAAAAGTTAAGGTGCGACATGCCATAGCAACAATGCTATTCAGAACAGAGTTAAAGAAATTCATGCAAAAACAGAAAAAGAAAAAGAAAAAAACTAATATAACAAATCCAATACATTAGGAATTATTGAAGATGTGACAATGTTCAACCGATTTTCGAGTATACAGGCTCCCGTTAGGATGTAACACAGAATAAGGATTTGTGATAAACGAATTTTAGCATAAAATAACTTGTATAGCTAAAAGAAATCATCCTTGTTTAATTGTCGTTAAATATTTTGGATAATGAAAAAAACAGAACGAGAGAAAACCATGACAAATCCTGTCATGACTAAATAGGCCCGGCCTCGCACTTGGGTAATTTTTACCAAAAAAATTATAAATGCTGCATGAAATTAGGATACTATATAGAGTGTTTTTTTTGTTCTGCAATACAGATTTGAACTTCATTTCCGATTGAGACAGATTCTATTCAAGTTACCTGTTAAACTCGGAGCTGACACGGAAAAAACGTTGGAACACATTATATGTCCATTCTTCTCTTCTCATAGCTGCAAACATTGTTGAAATGTTTATAATCTCTTGTCTGTCATTCAGAAATAGTCATTATTAACACTTGGGAAGTGGAAGACATACAAAAAAATATTAAAGTTGTACGGGGTCAATGTTTCGGATCTTTTTTCTCTTTACTGGTCCCTCATTTTGGGATTCAGTTTCACAGAGTAAGTAGCAAACTTATGTTTTTAAAAAGGTTGCGAACAAGTAAAATGTTTCTTAGAAAGGTTTAGGAATCTAAAATAGTATTATCTTGTTTGCAAAGGAAAAGCAAACCAAAATCAGCCTAAAAATTGTACTCGAAAGGAGAAAATGATTTTTAAAATATTATTTTTTGGCCAAGTGTTTAATATTTCGCGTTTGAGAAATTGGTTCTCGTTTTTAGAAGATGATTGTATCTGTGCTACAGGTGCACTATTTCTTAGATTCAGCAACAGTCTCGCATGGAAATTGGAACTTTTGTTTTAAAAATCCTTATACGCAATAGTCCCTCCAGCAAATGTTGCACTGGTGTTGTGGGAATCAGAACATGCAGACTGGCGACTTAATCGGCACATTCTTTGTTTGAAATCTACGTTAATAACGAATTCTACAAATTTTTTAACGAATAAGAAAATCTTTTGCTTGATATAAAGTCTTACTGACACGACTTTTTTTCAGTTTTTTATATCATCTTGCATTGTAAGGAAAAATCAATTATTCACTTTTTATATTTCTTGATAGTGCAAAACGTTGTGTGACATTGAAATTAATGACATATATATCTCGTAGTTTTGCACCATAATTTTCAAAACATCATGCAAATACAGGTAAAATTAAATCGTGCAGTGAGGATTTGAAATCGTCCTTTTCCATATTAGACTCCTCAACGGAAAGAGTCTGAGCTATTTGAATTTAAATTACGAAGTGTCTGTGTGCAAAGCAGTCAAGGTTGAATCGGGGTGTGTGCATGTCTGTGGTGAGGGTGAGGATTGAAATGAAATTGTTCCAGTAGTAAACAATTTGAAACCAATCCTTGTAAATGTTCAGAGGCACGAGAAGTAACTTATGTTGCCGTTGTATTTTCTCATGTGGCATCTTCGGGGGATATTTACACGAGTCAAAAGACTATATGTTGCAGAAGAATGTGCAAGTATTCCAAAGAAATACTGTTTCGATATTCTTTTAGCATGCCAGAGAAGGAAAAAAAAAGCTTTTAAATTTTACAGATGCAGACATTAGAATGAAAGTAATACTTAGAACGTATTTAGTTGTTTATCCAGTCTGTAGCTTTCCCGTCTTTTCACAAGACCGATAATGGTGCACGTGGTAAAATTTAGGGCAAGTATTAAGTAGGGCAATTACCTTATTCGAAGCTCGAGGGAATCATGATTTTAGACTAATCTATACATATATATATGTTTAGATTTATATCGATGTATATGTATAGATGTATATATATATATATATATAAAGACACATACCAGGAGAATTTGTTTTGTAGCTCAAACCAGACCGATATTTCATAGAATAACATAAATTTATATGTATAAGACATTGTTTTAAGCACAGAATCTTTAAAAAATAGTTTTGAAGAGAGATAATGTCAGCAACTGAATAGTTTTGCGACCGCACAGAAGAACTTCATTATTAAGAAAGGATGTTCTAACAGAACAGAGTAGTGTAATAAACAGCAAGACCGAAATATCACAAAAGTATTGATGTTCTTCAAACACAAACAGAGGGATCAAGTTCTGCATGGCATGTTTATTTTCAAATTTAGACAAAACTTCTTTGCTTATACATTATTTCATTCGTTCTTGTAAAGTATTCAAATTTGAGTCATAACCAAAAATTATAGTTACCAATTCAGTATTAGTTTGACTTATAATACTTATCTAACGCACCTGTTTATACTTATGCAGTTTCATTTTTTTCAGTTTAGATGTTATACTTCTGCACTTTTGTTGTTTCAATTTACCACCCCTTACGAATGAAATGATACACATTAGGAAATATAATAAATAATCAAAAAGCTTAGTTTTAAGTTTCTTTATAATTTTTTTACAGTGTTTATTTATTATTCTTATTACTGATATTAAAATTCCGACGCTATAGCTAGCGGCATTAATGCTATATACTGCTTATTTCGAATTTGAAGCCACAATTTTATACCTTTTACAATAAATGTGTTACCTGCATATCTAATAAGCTTAGTTTTAAGTTTCTTTATAATTTTTTTACAGTGTTTAGTTATTATTCTTATTGCTGATATTAAAATTCCGACCCTATAGCTAGCGGCATTAATGCTACATGCTGCTTATTTTGAATTTGTAGCCACAATTTTATACTTTATAAAGTAAACGTGTGACCCGCATATCTAATGGATCTAATGTGAAAGTATTGTTTCATCTGTAGAATTCAAAACTTCTGTATAACGTCAGCTGTTGCTCAGCAACACTGTACAGCCAGCCACAGTACAGCCTCTTGCAGAATCCACGCCCTACAGCTAACTGGCTCAGATTGATATCTATTTAGATAATATACACCGAACTAGCGAATTTTTGTAAAATTATACTAGATATTTCAGGCATAAGGGTTAGGGAGGTTGCGACCCCATATCCCATCCCCCCCCCCCCCCCCGCTCCCGCTAGACAAGTCGGAACACGCGCTCATTTGTTTGTACGAAAGGTATAGATTGTTGCGAGAGCTCAGGTCAATATGACTTGGGTTGCACTATTTGACGTAACAAGATGAAATCTTTCTCACAGATACAGACTGATGAGACGTCATGAAATCTGCATTTTTTTAACCTTCACCTTAGAGAACGATTGACTAATATCACGAAAAAGGTTAGATGACTTTGAGCTTATATTTTCTTATTTTCGACCTTTTGGACCTAAAAGACGTTATCTAAGAGCCAACTCGATGGCCTTGACCTCCTCGGTCATGGTCAAGGTCAAAATCTGGAAGTTGATCATTATCTCGAAAACGACAGAGATGGAGCGATTTCTAGTTTATTTCCAATCCTTTGGGCCTAAAAGATTTATGTGAGAGGTACTTCTGTGACCTCAACCTCCTCGGTCGAGGTCAAAGTAAGAAACCGAAAGTGAACCATTATCTCGAAAATGTTAGAGACAGAGCAATTCTGAGCTTATTTTCGACCCGTTCGGGCCTAAAAAACGATATGTAAGAGGAATCTCGGTGACCTTGACCTCCTGGATCATGGTCAAGGTAAAAAATCGGAAGTTGACCATTATCTCGAAAGCGGTTACAGATAGAGCCGTATTGGACCTAAAAGACATTATGTAAGAATATCTCGGTGATCTTGGCATCTTCGGTCACGCTCAGTGTCAAACACCTGAAGTTGACCTTTATCTCGAAAATTATTTTTTTGACAACTGATATAAAAAAACTGAAAAATATAAGGTTGGGGTGGGCTGTATTAAAAAAAGGTATACACCCAAATATACGCAGAGGCTGACTGGGCACCTTCCCACTAGACCACCAGGCCCGGTATTAACAAAAGTTAAATTTACTCATAGCAGCGAAAATTGCTTGATCTAGCCGTGTCACGCAAACGATTACAGATGGATTTTTGTTGGTTAAACAGGGTAAATTTATTAATTTACTTTCGGATGTTCTGGTTCCCAGACGAGCAGTTAACGGAATCAGTTAACTGCAATTAACTTTTGTGAATACGGCCACAGACGAAACAGACCAAACTCATACTCTACTGAAGCACCTTTCCTCGTAACAATTTCACAAGACCCTGATTCCCTCCCCCCCCCCCTTCCCTCGCACACAAATATATGTAACGTGTAATTTCTTTCACACATTTCCAATAGTATATATGCCTATCATGGATCGGTGTTTACAGCACCACCACGTGCAGCCTGAGCTAATTATAGGATGAGGTCAATTCAATGTTTTTTATGACTTCTCAAAACTGTCATTTCATGTACATGCGCATTTCTGTCTTTATTTATAGGAGATGAACGAATTGTTAACGTCATAAGTATCTGGATAGCTTTTGAAAGATTTCCATGGAAATCCACGAAAGATTGCAACAAACTTCATCTTGATCGTCGGCACTGCAAAGCACAGACAAAACGCACTGAATTATACGCTGATGGGCCAAGAAAATTCTTTCATCTTTGTATTGACCCTATACAGAACTTTGTCCCACATACTCAGGACGTTTTATCGTTCGTATTGGATGGGAAAAAGTATAGTTTGAGAATCATAAATAACATTGTGAGTATTTTCTCTTAACATAAGCATTAGACAACATTACACAAAAAAGACAGACGAGTAGAAAGTCACAAAAACAATAGCTTGGTGGCCTGCCATCTGTTTTTAGCAAGCCGACTATTGTCGGTGGGTCATAACCAGCACTTGTGGGGTACCCGTCGACCAATACACACACACAGATGTATATATTATATATATATATATATATATATATATAGTGGAGCTGTAGTATTTTTGTTATCAGTTCGGCAAAAAACTGGCCAAATAAACAGATAACTTTAAGAGAAACACACAAAAAAGCTGTTTGCCAAACAGATCCTGTCCAACTGCTTTTGATAGCAATGTTGCATATAAGGCCTTCAACCAAATCTAAATTTTGTCAACATTGGTCGGTTTCTCCTTTCACCTTTGTCTTCGCTTTTATGGCTGGGCACAATGTCCACAGACATTTTTATTTAGTTTTCTTTAAAAGTATAGGCCGTCGGAAGCAATTTTTATCTTCATTTCATATTATTTATGAAAATTATATTCTTTTTTTAATAACAGACCATTTGTGACCAGCAACTTTAGGCGTTGGTAATTTCGCTCTTTCCGGTTTCTAGATATTAAAAAGTCTGATCAACTTTGTTAACAGTCATGTGGTCACTCATCAACTCGGTTTTTGACTAGGAATTTTTGTGGACCGGGCCGGGTAAATAGTTGATACCGGATATCAAAAGCATTGGAAAGGCAAAACAAGACTGCTTTTTACTGGGAATAATTCATTCATGACGTTGGTTTTATATTAAGAAACAAACATGAGATGTGAATGTCGTGACGTGTGTGGGCATTGGGTGCTGTAGATGTCAGGTTTCTATGATATATGCTCCGTTGTGGATTTCCACGGAACAACCTACTTTCATGAATTTCAACTACCAAAAACTATCTACTCATTGCTCTGATGCGTCCACGTGCAGTCTCGTATCAATGCAGGGTTATGCACCCAACTCCACTGTAGGATGGCCTCATAACTAACCCTGCTCCAATGATTCGATTTTAATCATGTGTGCACCAGTTTTATTGGAATGTGTTCCTTGAAATGTTGAACAGTTAAGTGCGCAGAGAAGAAGAAACGAGTAAATTACAACCCAAAGGCTCTACTTAAAACTTAAGCGACTTATTGAACATACACGACAATAGCCAAACGAACAGTCTTTTAAAATCAATGGTGTTTAACCTTGAAAATTGCTAAAAATATTTGGCAGATAAGTATTTTATTCAACCTAGACATGGGTAAACCGTCCAAAGACCCCCCAAAGTGTGTACGTTGCCGAAACCATGGATATTCAAATATTTTAAAAGGGCATAAGCCTTTTTGTCGTTATAGAGATTGTAATTGCCAAAAATGTGTGTTAATTAAAGAAAGACAGAAGATAATGGCGGCCCAGGTGGCGCTGACGAGAAGGCAGGAACTGGAGAGACAGAGAGGCGAAGCCGGTGAGTCGCGCTTACTCTAACAATAATAATAATAATAATAATAATAATAATAATAATAATAATAATAATTATAATAATAATAATGACATACATAAATTAATAAGCTTCCTTTCATAATGTGTATACGACTTCTTATAAAAAAGTACTGAATTAGGTTAATTTTTGTTGTTTCCCACTAGTAATTTTGCTTTGCCCAGAAAGGCTATTCCTTCCCTTATTCTAGGCTATAATTTACCCTGCTTCCCATCCCCGCGCTGGGGCATTAAAACCACCAAAAAGATACCACTAGGTTTCGAGAAAAAAAAAGTCAGTACAAAGATTAGAAAAAAAAACTGACCCAAAAAGAATAAAATTGTCTAAAAAAAAAAATTTTTCAGCCCCAGAATTACTTTAAAGCTACAGAATATATTGCATAAAATAAGGTTTTATTGTATTTTTAATGGTATTAAAACCCCGCAAAATTTTAGCTGATGATGGATCATTAAAATTTGAAAAAAATCACAGATCGCGGGCAGGCCCGCTGTCTCAGAAAAATGGATTAGAAACTAGATTATTTTTCTTCCTGGTCTTACATAAAGATGACTTGAAGTCAGGAAAGATGTATCTTGATTTCACAGCGTTGACGCCACTAAACCATGAAATGCTGCGGTCCGCATCACCCATTTCAACACGCCACAGCGATACACAGACCACGGACGGATTGACAGACATGACGTCACGGCAGGTTATCCCACCTTATCAACAATGGCGCGCTGGGTACAGACTGTGTATGATCGACGTTCTTCGTTTTCTAACCGACGAACTGGGACTGCCATCATCGCACTTGGTGTGTACAAGCTTGAAGGACTACCTTCAGGCGATGGAGAAGCGTAGTGCCGTGGAGGAGGAGGCGTATTGGAACGGACAGCGAAGTGACACCCCAGAGCAGACGGATAGCCATGAGGACAGAGGCGCGTCACCAACGCCACAAGGTTGGTCAAGGCATTCGTACCGAGTACTTGTTTTGATCTGATGGGTGGGGGGGGGGGGGAGGGGTGGACATCATCGCACATGTAACTGCTCATGTAACAAATAATATAATACTGCTACAGTTGACGTTTGAAATAAGTTACCGTCGTGGAACTTAAGAGTGGGACGAGGGAGACGGGGGGAGGGGGCGCAGGACAGTAACACCCTAAAGCGCCTCTAGACCAATGAATGTGACCATTCAAATGCAGTGGAAGTCCGGCAAAAGAAGCGGGTCGTATTGGTGAGGTTCCTCACAAATAAGGGCTCTTAGACTGGGACCAGGCAAATTGGTCATATTTGTGAGGAGGGCACATTCGCGGGCTGGTACTATCCCACGGATTCCCTGCCCAAGTCCCCCCCCCTTCCATAAATACAAATGGCTCGCCTCTTTAAAATGAAAATGGACGAAAGATGTCATACTGCAATTAGTGCAAATGTACAAAAGAAACAAAACAAAACAAACGGAATGTCTAGTGAAATAAAGTCAAGGACGCTCTAATCATTACATTGTAGCTAACAGCCGTGTCGATACGTTATATATTTATATACTTAACCTATATATATATGTGTGTGTGTGTTCAGTTCAATAACACCCATTTTTTTAGCTGTCTTTTTCATGCGAAATGTTGCGCGTGTGCAAACATGAGTGCGCTTTTTTGTAGCAGTTTTTAGTCAATTGGGGAAGCAAATCTGCTCTCATTTTCGACCTGCACGTGGAGCTTTGTCTGACCCAATTGACACACAACGGTAACCTTTTTCACTCACATATTAGATGTGTCAGACCAGGAATAAATTGTAGCCAGATTATACAGCCATGTCATTTTGATCTGTAATATATTCAACTCGCACAAGCCAAACGTGCATTTGACACGATTTTTTTTGGTTTGTGTTGCTATTTTTTCTCTAGTTTCGTTTCGTTTTTTCCAAGACTTCTGTCTCGTTGATAGTACAAGAGAGTGAAGAAATGTCAGCACATTCTTGCACGTGGAAGTTTGTCGAATGTTAGCACATTGTATCTGCTTAATTTAGACTGATTTTTTGGGGTCTCACTGTGTCATTTGTAGTTCATGTGAGTGCCTGTGAAGATCCGTGGCGCGTGTAAAGCACAACAAAAAGTACACGCGTGTGAAGCACAACAAAAAGTACACAGGGGTAAAGCACAACAAAAAGTACACGCGTGTAAAGCACAACAAAAAGTACACGCGTGTGAAGCACAACAAAAAGGACACAGGGGTAAAACACAACAAAAAATACACGCGTGCAATCCACAACAAAAAATATACGCCTTTTTGTGTAATGCACAAAAACATATACGATTATTTTTATTCAATAACTTCAACCCATCTGAAGATTTTATTTAACATATTAAATTATAAATTTAGTTCTAACAGAAATCAAATGTGTAATAGCAAAAACAGACTTTAAAGGCTGTTAATTTGGTGTTAAGATGAGGTGCTTACTTAATGTGCCTGTATTACGACGTTTGTAGGACGCTCATGCGAATAAACTGACACAGCATAAGCATATAGAAGGGCTGTTCCAGAAATTCCGATTCCAAACGACACCTAGATTTAAGAAGTCATTAAACTTTGTTGTTGTTTTGCAGCCCAGTACATACTGCGACGTTTATCCAACATTTTTTTTCAGCTCGCAAAGTTTACCGAATAATCTAGAACGATTTTTAAAAGTTGCAGTTGGTTTTGCCGTTGCAACTAAATAACGATGTTGTATTGATCTTTGTTCGGCACCAAACTGCCGCTTTCATAGACGTGTATCCAACGTTAAATAGGCGTTGGGAAATCGACGTTGCAGCAAGTTTTTCGTCGTGATCAAATCGCAACGCTCGCCCTACGTCATTGTGGAAACCATGTATAAATGGCGAGATCATAATCAAACAAAAATGTCCAGGGACACTGTGACTAACTTTTGGAGCATCGCCAAGAATAGAAATTTCTTTTCAAGAGAAGGCTATACGGGGGAAAATTTGTGCAAACTATAAGAACAATTAGAGTAAAAGTGTGAGAGAATCATTTAAGAAAAAGCTCGAAAGTTCGATTATTACCTTCATTTTTTTTTTCATTTAGCCGGCGAATTTTCGTAACTGGTCTAACCCTTTCCGGCCACATCTCCCTTGCCATTTTAGTTGCCCGACCAGCGAGAAACAAAATTGGTTCTTCTCCCTTACCCATTTAAAGTGTCGATATTTGCATGTCTGAACAGGGCCACCAAAAGAAATATTCTGTTTTTAATCCATGTTTTCCACTTGATTTTAATGTGAAATTTCTTGACTAAGATATTGCTTGCTGTTTTTGTCCGATTTCATCCTGTGTAAAAACAAATTTTTGCGTTAAATTTTTTCTCAGATTTGTAAAATAAACATGTTGCAGGAAATAAACGAACGTTACTCCATGAAATGCTGAGTATGCCGGGGGAAGTGGATCCTTGCCATATAGCATTTTCTCGATCACGTGACTGCACCGGAAGCTCGACGCAAGTGACACAACGCCCCTTCCGGTCATTCACTGGAACGTCACAACAGCGTGCGGAGTCGTTGCTCAGTGCGCATCTGACATCACGTGACCCGCTGCACGAGCGCGCGTCATCACTTGCTAAGTATGTCGAACGAACATCAGCGGGGGGCGATGACAAAATTCGAGTCATCCATCAGTCAAACGTCATTCGCCTCACCGCATCAAGCCAGTCGCCCCCTCCTGAGCATACCGCTTTTCACCGCAGTCATTCATTGACGGAATCTCTACCCGCGGCAGGTGTTAACGATGTCTGTATTCACGCTCGCCAAAGGTGTCAGAGTGAAGAGCTGGATTTATCGTTTCCGAAGCGAAGCATTGGCCCACCCAGCCCCCCGCAAACCACCACTTTCTCTCGGCAACATTCTTCTCACAGCGACTTCTAACGTGTGCATTTCGGCAAGGAAGCTTTCGCATGCAGAGTGAATTGAACTTAAGACGGACATGATTCGATGCATGTTTATCACAAACTGCCATAAATAAATTTATCAAGATTACCAACATTAAAAAAAAAAACCAACATCAAGCTGTTTGAACACCTAAGAGTGGTTGGTGTGTATGTACCACAGAAACCGTACTCGTTGCAATCTGACGTCAACCATTCTTACTTTTGGTAGATTTTAAGTTCTTTAGGAATTAAAAGGGCCACGTTTGCACAAACATCTATGTTTACTATTCGTACATCAATGACGTGAAAATTGTACGGAAGTCACTAAGCAGTATTATGACAGCCTATCTTTGCTTCTTCCGCGTCAGGTTTATAAACCTTGCTTTTCGCTGTGTGAAAGTCTTAAATTATGACCAAATCACTCCATATACATAGGCTTCTGTTAAGCGGAAAAATCGCCTTGCAATAGAAATGTAGAAAGCTTCTGGCGACTGCTTTAGGAACAAACTAGAGCGGTCAGTGCACACAAAATATAAAAATCCAGGCTTATATCATACACGATCAATTGACACCTATTTAGTTTCTTGTTTTTATAAACAAAAACAAATATCTCCCCCGATAAAACTATAATTCACCAATACCCACTTTCCTTTCTTCTGTTTACTAAAATAAGAGATTTATTTCTGTAAACATAATCATAATTCATTGTCTAAAATTCAAATATAAACAAAACTAGAGCGGCCAGTGTTCACCAACAACAGTGTACCCGAAAATGTCAAACACTTTATTAGCCAGCCCTGGATTTTCTGTTTTTTTGTAAACAAACAAATGACAAATGTTTTCCCCGACATCCTTTCACAAAGTTTTATTTGAACAAGTTTGTACCACTTTCAGAAAAATCAGACATTTTACCTTACTCAAATATGCCTCATGTGCCGAGGAGTCGGTTGTGTATCACCTTCATCCCATTTTGAAGGGAGGAGGGGGGAGGGGATGGGTACGTAACTTGACTTGTGGATATTTCAATCCTCTTTTTTTACAGTAGTCCAGGTACACGTGTTTTGTCTGGGTCTGAAAGGTGGGTACCAAAAGAGGTTTTACTGTGCGCCTTTTTTAATCCTGGTCTGGATGGTAGTTACTGTTTTTTTCGGGTCTGGGTGGTGGCCACTAAAACAGATTTTACTGTACGTCTTTTTTATTCCAGTCTCATAGGTGGTCGCTAAAAGGGCTTTACTGTACGTCCCTTTTATCCGGGTCTGGAAGATGGTCAAGAAAGGCAAGTTTTACCGTACGTATTTTTATCTGAATCTGGAAGTGGTCACCACAAGCAGGTTTTACGTTTGATCTTTTTATCCGGGTCTTGAAGGTGGTCCTGACTAATAGGTTTTCCGCAGTCGTTTTTATGCGGGTATTGAAGGTGCTGGCTACATCACCAATTCCCTACTTCATTGGTAATATTTTTTTTGCTAACCGTCACCCCCTCCCCCTCCCCAACCCTTTTACCCAAGGTTACGGTATGGGTCTGTACCCTAAGTGTAGTTATAGAAGTGATATATTACATTGCCTGCGTACATTCCCATAGAAAAAAAGGGCACTAGAAAGGCATTCTTCATAACTGAGATTTTACTTTTTTGTTGGTTTTTTTTTTTTTTTGACAATATATCCGCTAATGTTTGGCCAATCACCAAAACCTTAATGGACAGGTACCCAATAAATCCTGCTACCTGTACGTAAAGTTGCAAGACAATAAGGCTATTTTTCTGGAGTTGGTGGAGATTTTACGAAAATAAGTTTTATCGCCAATAATTCAGCCAATTTTTGGCGAATAGTCAAAAAGAAAAAAAGCCAGGTGGACGCTTATGTGCATGTTTCCATTGAAACCATAGGAGGATATACGTTTTAATTGCATTTTGACCAAAACTTCTGCCATTTTTTGGCGAATTACCAAAAAAAAAGTAACGGACAGGTAGTTAGTGATATGTGCCACTATTACATAAAATTACTAGACAATGATGTTATTTTCCTGGCGTTAGTTAATATTTTTCAGAAAAAAATCCTTTTTCGCCAATATTTCGGCCAATTTTTGGCGAATCACAAAGAAAAGAGAGAGAGAGAGAGAAAAACAACCGCAAAGTAGGTTTAAATATCACCTTCCCCAATTCAAAATTTTAAGAAGGTAGGATTATATAACTGGCGTTAGTTAAGATTTTAGTAAGAAATTTGTTTTTCGCCAATATTTCCCGCCAATTTTTCCGATTTAGGTAAAGCTAATTAAGTACCAATGATGGCTATTTTATTTAAAATTGAAGTCAGCAATAGCCAATTAGGTGGTAGTGCCGGCTACTATTACATAACATTACAATGCAATGAACTTATTTTTGTCGATTTTTTGGCTAATCACCAAAAAAAGTAATCGTCAAGATTTTACTGGTTTTACTGGTTTTTCACCAAAATTTCCAACAATTTCCGCCAATTTCATGAAAAAAACTAGCAGACAGTTATAAAGTAATGCTTGCTACGTTTAGTTAAAATTTCAAGACAATAATGCTATTCTCCTGGAGTTATTTAAGATTTCTGATTGTTTTTGGGTTTTCACCAAAATTTCCGCTAATATTTGGCCAGTCACTAAAGAAAAGTAGTACCCAGTTAGGTAGCAACGTCTGCTACCTTCACCTAAAACTTTAAGACAGTAAGACCATTTTCCTAGAAATTGTTAAAATTTAACCCTAAAAAAAGTTTTTCGCCAATATTTCCGCCATTTTTTTGGCGAATCGCCAAAACAAGTGAAAGATAGGTGGATACCTGTGCACCCTAACTTCCAGCAAAATTGCAGAATGTTTCCATGAAAACTCCAGGAGATACGTTTCACAGAAAAATGGTTTCTGGCCAATATTTCCGCCAATTCCTGGCGAATTGCCAAACAAAGTAGAAACCACTTACGTGGTAATGTGTGCCACTGTTACTTAAAATTACAACGCAATAATGTAACTTTCCTCGAGTTTGTTATAATTTTACTGAAATTTTTTTCGCCAAAATTTACGCCTATTTTTGGGCCAATCACCAAAAAAAGGTAATAGCCAAATGGGTAAAATTGCCTGTTACCGATACTTAAAATTACAAGACAGTAACAGTATGTTCCTGGAATTAGTTAAGAGTTAAAGGAATTTTTTAGTTTGTCGCCAAAATTCTCGCCAATTTTTCGCCAATCACCAAAAATTACACCAGCCAGGTATGTAGGAAGGCCTGCTACCTATGCTTAATATTTCAAGACTTTAAGATTATTTTACTGGAGATCGTCAAGATTTTACTGAAAATTATTTAGTTTTTCGCCAAAGTTTCTGCCACTTGTTTGGACAATCAAGAAAAAAACTAAGACTCAAGTTTATAGTAATGCTTGTCACCTTAACCTAAAATTTCAAGACAATAGTTTTTCGCCAAAATTTCCGCAAATTTTTTACCAATCACCAAAAAAAAGTAACAGCCTGTTAGGTAGCAACGCTTGCTGCTCTCACGTACAATATTACGACAGTAAGACTATTTTCCTGGAGTTCATTAAGATTTTACTGATTGTTTTAGGGGGACGGGGGGTTTCGCCAAAATTTCCGTTATTTAAGATTTTTCTGAATTTTTTTTGGCTTTTTGCCATTTTTTTGGCAAATCACGAAAAAGTCAGATAGAAAGTAACGCTTGCTACTCTCACTTAAACTTTCAAGACAGTAAGCTTACTTTCCTAGAAAAATTAAGATTTTACCAAAAAAAATGGTTTTTCGCCAATATTTCCTCCAATTTTTGGCGAATCGCCAAAAAAAGTAATAGCCAGGTGGACACCTGTGCACCCTATCTTTAACCAAAATATTAGAATACTTCCAACAAAACCCTGGGAGGAGATACGTTTTAATGAAATTTGTTTTTTGGCCAACATTTCCGCCAGTTCGGCGAATCGCCAAAAAAAGTAATAGCCAGGTAGGTACTTATGTCCGCTACCATCAACCAAAATTGCAAAACATTCAGGCTAAAAACCTAGGAGGGATACAACTTTTCAACTTAAAAGCGTACATACGCACACACTTTTAACGACTGCTATAACCCCTGCTTCTTTTAGAGGCTGGGGCTAAAATGCAAGACTCCCTTCTATTGTCTATAGGAAAAGGCGGCTGTAATTTTTTCACTGCGTGTGGGGGGGGGGGGGGGGGGAGGGAGAGGGGTTGGAGGGGTTGATCTCTTGGATGGCACTGCCCCCACATACTCAGCATATGGCTCGTGGGTTTATGAACCATTTTGCCCGCATGACAGAATCAAGGTCTCTTTGTGAGGGATAGGTGGGGGGGGGGGGGGGAGGTGCGCGCCCACACAAACACACACACAGAACGTACAAACACTATATCGCTCCTTGGTTGAGACGGCATAACTCTGTATCCGAGGGTGCTTTGAGTAAGGTTCGAGTTTTATAAGGCGGGGGGGGGGGGGGGGCAGGTCGGGGGGAAAACCTGCCTCCCTTTCACGTACTTTTTAGTGCATGTTGTCTAAAAAAACTTCTTGAAAAAGCAATCTCCAAACTTTTACTACTGAAGATAGACAGAAAACTATTTAAAATGAGTGATTATTTCTCAAGTTGAGTTGTTTTAACGGAATAAATGACGCATTTCGCACATAAACCATTTTTCGGTCATAGTAATTTGTGTTGTCACGTGAAAAATCGAAATAAAGCTAATGACGATGAATAAGAAACTTAAACTGCGTTTTTTTTTTTTAAATTTAACACTTATTATTCATCTTGTCAAATATATATAATACACAGAAATCTGATTGATCTGTTTTGATATTGCAATTAAGATACCCGCGACTCCGTTTGAGAACAAAATAGCGCACCGCGTTTACAACTAGCAGATGTTTACGACAGCACTGAATTTGCAGTTTTGGTGACGTCACAAACCAAACCAATAGCTTGCTGAAACAGTAAAATGGAGAGATAAGCGAAAACAAAATCCTGAAATACCACACCACTGAACTGTGGCGAGTGCAATATCCATGAACGGCAAATCAGTTACATCGGTCCTAAAGCGGAGCGGGTGCTACGCGCGTCCGCTGCCGTGAAATCAGTTACGTCAGTCCCAAAGCGGAGCGGGACCGACGCGCGTCCGCTGCCGTGCAATCAGTTACCTCAGTCCCAAAGCGGAGCGGGACCGACGCGCGTCCGCTACCAACTGCACCATCCTGTTCAGTTGAAAATTTAAAGGATTTTAACTGACCACAAAGAGCACCGTGTTAATACATAAAAATCAAATGCAAGTTTGAAGAAAAAAACATCGAGGGTCTCAGTGTCCATAGGGTGATATAGCAGGAAGTCTTGGCAACACCTTTCAGCAAAGGATCATTGAGCGAATCAAGGGATTGGTGAAAACAAACAACTACAAACACCAACGCATGGAAAATTGGCCGGACACCTAGTCACCACTTCCGGTCAACTTTTCTGAGGTTACAGTCAAATAGTCAACTTTTCTTGCGACGGTCTTCACTGGGGCTGAGTCTTTTTACGGCACAGCAAAACTAAGTATCTGAGAAACCTGAGACACCGGAATTATGTAGATTATCAGCGAGAAACAGGTGCACAGAAAACAACGTCCCTGGACATCATCCAAACCTTACCTCTAACAGACTGTTACTTACTATACACACATCAGTAGACACTCCTTACCAACGCACAAAGCTTCGCGAACTGAAGCTACACAATGGCCAGATTCTGTGGCATTCTAAGCTCAACCATCTACTTTATAGAAGCCAACACACCTTTCAAAATGAAATCCATGTTGCTTTATAATCGGTGAAAATCTTTCATTCTGATGATTTTTCATAAATCTCATCAAAAATACGACGTTGTACACCTTCAATATGTGCTCTATCCGCATGTGAAATTAAAACAAGCATGTCAAAGGACATGACCCAGCCGAGTTACCAAACAAGGAAAGACAGAAAAACTGAAACGAATACTGTTAGGCCAAAAAATGAAGTATTTTGTTTCTGAAGTTAAATTTTTCATAAGTTTAATACACAAAAACGAGTTTTCTCGGATGAAGGCTACCCGAAAGGGGTTTTTGGAGAGGTTGGGTTTTGACGATTCACGTATTTACCGACATGTACATAATTTTATAAAATTTTTAAAATTCCACCATTTCGGCATTTTTTTTTTGTCATTTGCGGAAAAAAGCAAAGTCCAGGTGGAGAAGCACCTGAGAAACTTTGGATTAAAATGTTATAACTATTTGAAAAAGACTGAGAGAAATGAATGGTTTGACAATTCAGTTATTTACTACCATTTACTCCAGATTTTGCCAAACTTCAAAGTTCTGCCATTTCGGCAGTTTTTGGCGAACCGCGAAACAAAAAATAATAGCCTTGTAGGCGAACTCCTGTGAAACATCCCTGTGTAACATCTAAACGATTGGAGTAAAACTGTAGCAGGAGTAGCATTTTAAAAATGGGTCAAAACGGGCACAAAAAGTGCCGCCATTTTGCCAGTTTTTCGTCCATTGTCAAATAGCCAGGTGGGGGACCACCCAGGGAACATTCCTAATATCAAAACGATTCGAGCAAAACTGTAGGAGGAGTGGCATTTTAAAGAAAAATTTTAACATACGCACATACATTCAAGCCCCCTATAGTGATACGACTAACCCAGTCCGACAAAGTCGGCTGGGTTAAAAAAAAAACTCCGACCTATAACTTCGGAGATGTAGCCCGGACATGCCTGCGGGCGGACAAGTTTGTAATGTACATATCCATCGTTACATGGGGGATGACAAACAAAAAACGTTAAATTTCTGAAACATAAGCTGAAGTCATTGAGCTGAAAATAGCGTCTTCATGAAGACATTCATTACTCCGTTACTTAAAGCTTAATAAACTAATCAACAGTAACATGTTATAATGTACTTTTTTAAGTAACTCTTTAACTAATCTTAATCCATGGCCACATCGTGGTCAAGGTCATCCCACAACGGCACAGCCGCCATTTTGTTGTAATATACCTGGGTCTGGGCCATGTTACTGCCGCAGCATTTTTTTTTCAATTAAACCTGTTTATATATTTGAAACTTAAACATAGCAGCTGATCATTTTTAAAGTAGGAACTCAAATTTATAGAACTGGTTTTTGAGGCAGATCAACATGTTCGAGATATCCATTGATGTGTCAGAGATAATCTGCACACGGTAACGTGTCAGGGATAATCTGCACACGGTAACGTGTCAGGGATAATCTGCACACGGTAACGTGTCAGGGATAATCTGCACACGGTAACGTGTCAGGGATAATCTGCACACGGTAACGTGTCAGGGATAATCTGCATACGGTAACGTGTCAGGGATAATCTGCACACGGTAACGTGTCAGGGATAATCTGCATACGGTAACGTGTCAGGGATAATCTGCACACGGTAACGTGTCAGAGATAATCTGCACACGGTAACGTGTCAGGGATAATCTGCATACGGTAACGTGTCAGGGATAATCTGCACACGGTAACGTGTCAGAAAAAATCTGCACACGGTAACGTGTCGGAGCTAATCTGTATACTTCTCGAAGATTGCAAACTTGACCGCCCCCCCCCCCCGGTCACACATTTACGTTCGTCAGATCAGACGTGGGTCGAAGGTGTTGTCAATTCTAAGAACAGCTGTCTACGTTACGTCAACCAATCATAGTCTTATTTTAAAGCCTGAGCACAAAATAAGCCAATCACATCGTCAAATCATTCGCCGATAGTCGTTTCACCGCTTCATTCGTTCCAAATTCTCTTCCCGCTTTATATTTTCAATCTGTTTCACACTCACTCTTTTCACTGTCCGTTAATTCGAACCGCTTTAATCGCTCACAGTTGGTACAAAATAAAGCCACTTGTACTGTGACAGCAAGGATAAGCTCAGTGGCGTCGCATGAGCAAACAGAACGACATGGCTTATTGTATGCAGCCGCCCTGTACAATCCTGTAAACAGAAAAACATTGCTTATTGTACTGCGAGTTTGGCACGGTCCTGTAAAGAGAACGGCAGGGTTCATCAGACACTGGTGGGTGGGAACGAAACAAGGCCTTCCAGTACACGACAGCACAGCACGCCTAGCCTCTACCGTCATGACCAAATATCGCCACACGGATAGATTTCCACTGCAACCTTCTACAAAGTCACTTTTCCTTCCTGCTGAAATACTTTCAAAGATTGAACAGTAAGCTTAATAATAAATCGCTTTATTCGACTTAATTACACTTAACTTTTAAATTCTGCAACACGTAATAACTTATCACCTACCATTTCTCTTCATTCGACCTTGACACAGGCTTTGGTGCCAGGGCGGCGCCGTGTCTCTCCGCTGTTGCGCCTCGCGTGCATGTCCAGGTGGCGCCTGAGTGTGATCCGGTGCGCAAAGCGCTTGCCACAGACGGTACAGTGATGCGGCCTCTCACCCGTGTGGGTCAACACGTGCACCTTACGATCCCCGGTGCTGGCGAACCTCTTGTCACAGAAGCCACACTGGTGAGGCTTCTCGCCCTTATGCACCCAATAATGCCGCGTCAAGTCCGACTTCTTCTTGTAGCTCTTATCGCAGTATTCACATTTATGTGGTCTCCGATCAGAGTGGAACAGGAGATGCGTCTTCAAACCGGATTCAAAAGAAAACCTCTTATGGCAGATTTCGCATTTGTGACGTTTGTCTTGGCCGTAGATTTTCACAATTTCGCCACTGGAAAAGATGTGCCCGTAGATGCCGTTTAACTCCACCTGGCCATTGGTGTGAGCCATTACGTGCTGCTTTAGCGTGTATCGTTCACGAAACTGTTTCTTGCACGTCGGGCAGGTGTACGGCTTGTCTTTCTTATGCTTGCGCAAATGGCTGTGCAGGTTGTTCTTGCATGCGTACGACTTGCCACAAAACTCGCACATGTGCGACTTTTCGCCCGTGTGGTTGAGCACGTGATTCTTCAGGCTCTCCTTGTTGCGGAAACGCCTCCCACAAACCTCGCACTCGTGCGGTTTGACACCACTATGGATGGCTGTATGCATCCGTAGAGTCTTCTTCAGCGCAAACGTCCTGCCGCATATATAACACTTATGCGGCTTCTCTCCGGAGTGTACATACAGGTGGCTCTTGACATAAGACGCCCTGGAAAAGTGCTTCTCACACTGGGGACATTTAAATGGTTTGACGTCACTGTGAGTGGACGAATGCTTCAGGAGTTTATATTTATGGCTGAACTCCTTCCCACAAAGCTCACACCGGAAACTCTTACTTTGCTCGTGAACAAGCATGTGTGTGTTCAGTGACGTTTTATGCTTATAGCTCTTGTCGCACAAACTACACTGATACACAGTTTTAAGTTCATTTATTGTCCCACACCACTCGCTCTCTTCACTTTTGACGTCACAGTTCACATCTGCCGCGTTGGAGCAATCGACCGCTTCGAGTTTGTGTTCTGCTTCGTGGTCAGCGAGCGTGCTTTCGTCGTCGTAAAATGCCCAACATGTGGAACACGCGAAAGTCTTGGGTTCTTGCTTTATACAAATTTCTGCTGGCAACATTTCCATCTTCTCCCCACAGTGTGTTCGTCACTCCAAAGTAACGTCTGTTTATCCTTCAAACTGGCTATGCATGTCTACAGCCAACCATCCGACTCGCGAATAGAACTGCAAAAAGAAATGTAAAAATGTAAGAAAAGTAATATAACACCAAATGCCATCCCCATCTCATCTATAGAAATTTAGAACTCCTCATATCAGTGCTGTTTTCATGTTTATTACTATTAATCACAATTAGTATTATTTCGATGATAATCCCCTGGTTTTTGCACTTCGGAAGAAACCTTTTTTTTTTCTTTTTTTTTTTTGGGGGGGGGGGGAGGTGCTAAAATTTTATCTACTTCAGAAGGTTTAAATATGTGAGCCTCTATTTTACGACAGGGCTCCTGGACCTCTGAATGAAAACCATCCCGGTGGGAATATAAACTGTAATATATTACTATGCCTACTTGTGGCACAACCCTTTGTATCCAGATTGCCTTCTTTATAACGTATGTTTTATGTGAATAAAGCGTAGAATCTAGACCTATGCCTTGTCACTTATCTACACAACACTGGCGACGAGGATAAACAAACAAACAAAAACTATCCACTTAAAATTCAAAACGAATCCTCTTGGTCGAATAGATCCATTTGGGAAATTTATATCGAAACAGTTTACGAATATTTTAAGGCAAACGATGTCGATGAGGGACAAAAGTGCCCGTTATTTTGATAGGGCCACAAACATACGGCATTCTGAGCAGGCGTGTAGTAACTGATTTACCAGGTCGCAAATCGTACAATGAGATAGGTGAGGCTCGAAAGAAACGTTTAAATGCCAATCCAAGGGAAACTGCTGGGCGAAAAAAAATCATCCTGCGCAAACAGAAAGACGAGTGAGTCCTTCGCTGAATACAATGCTGCCCTCCTAAAACATGCGTCCAGGTGCAACTACACTGCCCTAAAGGATAGACTTAGGGATCAGTTGCAATGGAAACTCGAGATTATGATGCCACTCTAGCCACGGCATTAGCCATGGGAATGCGTGATGCTGCTCGCGAGTTCCAAAGCAATCCACCAAACAAGATCACGCCACGACCGAATAAGGCCAGGAATCCGGACTGTCCGTGCTTGCCATCGGTGCTTAGGTAAAAACCACGCCCCAACTGAGTGGTACTTTAAGTAAAAAAAGTGTGATTTCTGAGGCATAATTGGCCACTTCTCTGGAGTCTGCCGCACTCGTACGTCGAAACGCTCGGGATCACAAGATGGCGAGTCACACAAACAGCACGCAGAAGTACAGGGTGTCTCCAATGGAGCGAAACCTAAATCACGAAGGCCTGAAAAAATGAAACACATAACATATCAAACTTAAGGGCAGCAGTGACTTTGAAGGTGACTGTTTTCACGTTCGTGTCAACAACGTAGAATCAGAAACCAACATTATGTGGTTGTACCCTAAAATAAACGGATATCGAATGAAGTTTGAGCTGCACACAGGCAGGGCTGTATCAATCACACCGGAAGAACTGTGCCTCCAGAAATTTAGTCAGCCACAACTAAAACCCCACGCAGCTTTACCTTAAGACATACACAGGTGAGAACATTATTCCGATTGGGTAAAGCTAAAGTATGCGTCAAAATAAATGGGCAAAGCAAAGTTCTCGACCTGTATGTAATTAGGGGAGGAAGCAATGTCCCATTTGGACGTTTGTGGCTCCGTGCGATCAAGGTCAACTGGGCTGAAATCCACGCCATTATGACGTCGGGTAAGCTGACCAACAGACGATTCAAGTCAATCTTGAACCGCCACAGCGAAGTTTTCAAAGAGAGCATCGGTAAATTGAAGGGTTTCAAGGCAACACTTAACGTAGAAGAAAACACAGTTCTCCGATTTCTCAAGGCAAGAAATATACTCTACTCGCTACGTCCCGCAGCCGAAGCGGAGCTACGTAATTGCGAAGAACAAGATGCCATTGAACCCGTCACGTCCAGCCAATGGGCAACACCCATCGTGCCGGTAGCGAAGCCCAACGTTTCTATAAGGCTCTGCGAGGATTTCAAAACAACAATCAATCAAGTTTTAAAGGCAACCAGAACCCTCTCCGTAATATCGATCTGCGTCACTTGCCGGGGGTCACAAGTTCACAAACATCGACCTATGACAAGCCTACCCTCACTACGAGGTCAATGGGGATCATCGCGAATACCTCAGTATCATCACGGAAAAGGGGTTGTTTCGCTACATACTCTTCTTGTACGGCGTCAAAGACGCACCATCAAAATGGCAGCGCGCCATCGAGCAAGTTCTGCAAGGAATCCCTTACTCGAAAGTCATCCTCTATGACATGATTATCACGGGTCCTACAGAACCTACACAAGAAATTCACTACAGTACATTAGAAACAGTACTACAGCGCCTGCAAGAACATGAATTACATACCAACCTGCAGCGCCTGCAAGAACATGAATTACATACCAACCTGTAGTGTCTAACATTTAGACGAATCAATCCATTAACCAGCAGCAGGGTTGCCACGGCGAGTTTGACAAAAAAAGTACAAAAAAAAGGTACGCTGAAAGCGTAAAAAAAAGTACGTTCCGTAAAAAAGTACAAAAAAAGTACAAAAAAAAGTACGCTGAAAGCGTAAGAAAAAATACAAAAAAAGTACGTTCTGTAAAAAAGCAAAAAAAAAGTACAAAATAAGTACAAAAAAGTACAAAGAACATGTGCATCGGAGATGCAGAGCCCTCAGCCAATAGCGGTTACATTACTGTGGTCCAGTTACTCTTGTGATATACCGCCCGGACAAAAACAATATACAAGGTGCAAAGGATGGAGTGACGGACGGGTCCTTGCGCATCTACACTCTATGTATACTTTCTTCATGTAAGGCTTGGACAAGATCCGATGAATAGTTTTTGAGATAGCGCCTGAACAAGAAAAAGTTTACAGAGTGCAACGGACGGACTGACATGGGACAAACTGAACCTCCGCTGCACATCTATACTATACATACTTTCTTCCTGTAAGATTTGGTGAAGCTCCAATGAATAGTTTTCGAGATATCATCCGGACGAAAAAAGTTTACGGACAGACTGACGGACGGACAAACGAAAGGTATCTTATGTGGTGGTTGCATTATGTGGTAGCATATGAGTTCAAGTGGTCGGACACGGACTAGATTATTTGAGAGTAAACAAGCATGTCCAAGGACATGACCCAGCTGAGTTACCAAACAAGGAAAAGAGAAAAACTCTAAAACGAATACTGTTGGGCCAAAAAATGAAGTATGTAAAATGCATTTAAATCGAATTTGGAAGCTACCCGAACAGGGATGTTGGAGAGGTTGGGTTTGACGATTCACGTATTTACCGACATTTACACAATTTTACAAAATTTTTAAAATTCCACCATTTCTGCATTTTTTGTCATTTGCGAAAAAAGCAAAGTCTAGGTGGAGAAGCACCTAAGAAACTTTCGATTAAAATTTTATAACTATCTGAAAAAGACAGAGAAATGAATGGTTTGACAATTCAGTTCATATTTATTTCAGTTTTTGCCAAACTTCAAAGTTCCGGCATTTCAGCAGCTTTTGGTGAACCGCGAAAAAAAAAATAGCCTGGTAGGCGAACCCATGGGAAACATCTCTGTGTAACATCTAAACGATTGGAGTAAAACTGTAAGAGAAGTAGCATTTTAAAAATGGGTCAAAACGGGCACAAAAAGTGCCGCCATTTTGTCAGTTTTTCGTCAATCGTCAAAAAAGTAATAGCCCAGGTGGGGGACCACCCAGGGAACATTCCTGCGTAATATCAAAACGATTGGAGCAAAACTGTAGGAGGAGTAGCATTTTAAAGAAAAAGTTTAACATACGCACATACATTCAAGCCCCCTATAGTGATACGACTAACCCAGTCCGAAAAAGTCGGCTGTGTTAAAAAATACTTACGTGGTTGTTTATATTTGCCCGTGTCCTTGTGTGGTTTCCAGCAGGCGTCATTGTAATGTCAATAGTGTTTTATGCTTTGTGAGTGAGTGTCAACGGAATTCTGTATATGCTACTTCACAACTTATCTTTCACTACTGTTTTGCATAATTCCCACTTGCAAACCTCAGAGGTTTGTTATATTTGGCACACTTACAGACAATCATCAGGTCTCGGTAAAACCGCAAATATTTTTCATCTTGACATCAAAGGTCAAGGTCAAATTGAGGAAATTTTTTTTTTTTCAAAACGTCTATTAATCACGAAAAGTGGCTATAATATGTGCTTAATTCCCAGTTTGAATACATAAAACGTACTTCGTAGGGGGTAACGCTGAGACCTAAGTCTTGACCTTGAGGGTCACGGCACTTCGTGTACCGTTAGCGATAGGCAAACTTTTTTTCAAAACGGGAGACAGAGCCATTTTGAGCTCATTTTCGACCCTTTCGGCCTAAACAACGTTACATAAGAGGTACCTCGGTGACCTTGACCTCCTCCGTCATGGTCAAGGTATAAAAAACGGAAGTTGACCATTACCTCGAAAACGGTTAGAAAACTTAATTTGATTATTTGTACCCATAAGAAATAACATTATATTTACTTCGATGTTCTCGTTCAAGATAATAATTCGGAAGCTGATAGTTATGTCGAAACACTGAAAAATGTCTTTGACCAGATAGATTGCACCATTGCAAGGGGGGTATCACTTCGCTACGTGTAGCGAAATTCGGTCTAGTTTTCTGAACAATTCCGAAAAAGATCCAAAAATTTTCCTAGTCACTCTAAAACCAAAAATAAATGACATCTGATAAAATCTGTAGGAGGAAATGTATTTTGAATTTTTTTTTCAAAAATTCCCCGATCGACTTAAAAGCACAAGCGATATTCACGACCTCCCAATCATGCCTCACACCAAAGATAAATGACGTCGGATCAAAACTGTAGGAGAAGATTCACCTTGAGGTATTTTCTTCAACAATTTCCCCAAAATAAAAAATTCCCAAATCGAGTCAAAAAGCACAAGCTGTATGCCCAACCCACCCAGGGATGCCTCAAACCAAAAATAAATGAAATCGGATAAAAACGGTAGGAGGAAATGCATATTGAAGGTTTTTCTTCAAAAATATCCCAAAAATACAAAAACTGTCCGATCGACTAAAAAAGCACAAAACCTATGCACGACCCCTTAGGGATACCTCATACCAAAAATACATGACATCGGATCAAAAATGTAGGAGGAGATGCATTTTGAATTATTTTCGAAATTTTTTCTTTAAAAATTCCCCCAAAACAAAAAATTGTCCGATTGGATAAGAAAGCACAAGCCGTATGCATAACCCCTGAAAATACATGACATCGGACCAAAAATGTAGAAAATACATGTTAAATTTTTTTCTTCAAAAATTTCCAAAAAATTAAAAAATTACCCCATCGAGTAAAAAAGCACGAGTAAGTATTTGTGAAACACAAGCAGGCCCCAACCGCCCCCCAAATTCATAGGGGTATAAAGCGATGACGGACAGACGGACGGACGGACACTCCAAACCTATAGGCCCCAATCCGAAAGGTTGGGGCCTAATAAGCCGTATGCACGACCCCCTAGGGATAACTCTCACCAAAAATAAACAAGTTATCAGTGAAACTGATGTCCCCCGCCACGAATTATGGTCGAATCGAAAAATAATGCGACGTCGCACAACTTCAATATATATATACATATTTTCACTGTAGCAACCCATTGGGCCGACATGGCTCATTTACAATACCGACCTTTCTTGGTTCCAATATTTCCTATATGTAAAAGATTTCAACAATCGATCCAGAAATGTAGGCTTGAATGTGTTAACAAACTCAATCAACTGAGTAAGGATTGGGAAAATTTCAGCTGGGCCAATGTCCTTGTACCGACATGGCTCAGTTACAATACCGATCCTTGTTGGTTCCAATACTACGTATAGTTATCTTGTCAATCGATGCAGAAATGTAGGCTTGAGTGTGTTAACAAACTCATTCCAGTATGTAAGGGTTGTAAAAATGTCTGAAGTTCAGCTGGGCCAATGTCTTTGGGCCGACAGGGGTTATTTACAACACCGACCTTTGTTGGTTCCAATACTACCACATATAGAATATCTTAACAATCGGTCGAGAAATGTAGGCTTGAAAAAAAAGGTCGGACAGACTAAATACTATTTTTACTAAATAAACAACTAACTAACGGACGCCGTCTGCAAACCGATGGGGAAACCCCAGCTTACGTGTAACGTAAGCCGGGCTAAAAATCACGCAAGTGATGGATGTACCGAAAATCTATCACATAACATAATCATTTTGGGCACGGACGACAGACAGACCGATAGCAATAGCCTTCAGCCAAATCGGCTGAAGGCTAAAAAGTATCTAAAAACAGCTTATAAGCTCTGAAATAAATGAAGAAAACATTAAAAGCGAAGAAAGGTATAAATCTTTTTTAAAAGTACGGTCTGGTAGCCTTGTAACTCGCGCCAAAGGCGCGAGCAAATTTTGCTTATAACGAAGCTAAATCTGTGCGTTTAGAAAAATGAACAGAAAAAGGTAAATGCAAAAAAAAAAGTATCAAAAAGTACGCTGGTAAAAAAAGTACGTCTTTTAGGAAAAAAAGTACAAGGCCAAAAAAAAAAGTACAAATCTTTTTTAAAAGTACGGTGTGGCAACCCTGCCACGACAGAGACAGACACGACAGAGACAAAAAAAAAGCATTAAAAAGTACGCTGGTAAAAAAAAGTACGCTTTTTACTGAAAACAAGTACAAGGCCAAAAAAAAAGTATAAATCTTTTTTAAAAGTACGGTGTGGCAACCCTGCAGCAGGCGCGTGAGACTGTCGTAGGTACGCTAAGTACAGCGCCGATTTTGAAAAATCCGCCATTTTGTCAAGTCCCATCCGGAAAATTCTTGGTTACTGCACTGCGGAAGGGTCCAGAGAAGCCGTGTACAAAATTTGAAAACAATCCATGTACTAATGTGGCCTGTAGACGCGTGAGACTGCCGTATATACGCTAAGTCCAGTGCCAATTTTCAAAAGTCCGCCATTTTGTCAATTTTTGCCCGATCCGGAAAATTCTTGGCCACTGCACTGCGAAAGGGTCCAGAGAAGCCGTGTACAAAATTTGAAACGAATCCATGTACTAATATGGCCTGTAGACGCGTGAGACTGCCGAATATACGCTAAGTCTAGTGCCAATTTTCAAATGTCCGCCATTTTGTCACTTTTTGCCGGATTAGAAAAATTCCTGGGCACTGCACTGCGGAAGGGTCTAGAGAAGCCTTGTACAAAATTTGAAACGAATCCATGTACTAATGTGGCCTGTAGACGCGTGAGACTGCCGTATATACGCTAAGCCCAGTGCCAATTTTCAAATGTCCGCCATTTTGTCAATTTTTGCCCGATCCGGAAAATTCTTGGCCACTGCACTGCGGAAGGGTCCAGAGAAGCCGTGTACAAAATTTGAAACGAATCCATGTACTAATGTGGCCTGTAGACGCGTGAGACTGCCGTATATACGCTAAGTCCAGTGCCAATTTTCAAAAGTCCGCCATTTTGTCAATTTTTGCCCGATCCGGAAAATTCTTGGCCACTGCACTGCGGAAGGGTCCAGAGAAGCCGTGTACAAAATTTGAAACGAATCCATGTATTAATGTGGCCTGTAGACGCGTGAGACTGCCGTATATACGCTAAGTCCAGTGCCAATTTTCAAAAGTCCGCCATTTTGTCAATTTTTGCCCGATCCGGAAAATTCGTGGCCACTGCACTGCGGAAGGGTCCAGAGAAGCCGTGTACAAAATTTGAAACGAATCCATGTATTAATGTGGCCTGTAGGCGCGTGAGACTGAGGCGTGACAGACGGACAGACAGACGGACGTACGGACAGACAGACGGACAGACCGAAAAGTTCAAAACTATATCCCTCCGTTTCACGGGGGATAATAAGATCGATTTCTGTGGTCAGTCTATCGATAAGAATGCGCTGCATGAAAACGACAGCAAAATCAAGGCGATTGCAAATACGAGTCGCCTACAAAATGTAACAGAAGGGTAAGTATTTCTTGGTGGTCTGGTAAATTACTACCGCAATATCCTTACCAAATATTGCCTGTGTTCTACGCCCTCTTTACAAGTTAACAAGGAAAGATCATAAATTCATTTGGTCACAAAAATTCCACGAAAGTTTGAAAAGCTAAGAAAGTAGTTGCTTCTAAATTAGTGATAACACACTACGACCAACAGCATACCCAATGGGTTAGTAAAATCTGTCGTAGTTCTGTCGAGCTCACTCATAAAAAAATGAGAGAAATTACAGTCAATTAGACCGTGAAACGCTGGCAATATATTGGACAATACGGAATCTTCACCACTTTCCATACCTCAAAAAGTTTGTGTTAGTTACAGACTTCGACCTGATGGGACACATGGACCCTGTCGTATCTATCGGAGGCACCGACCTAATGGGACATATGGACCCTGTTGTACCTATCGGAGACACCGACCTGACGATAGACACATGGACCCTGTCGCATCTATCGGAGACACCGACCTGACGATAGACACATGGACCCTGTCGTATCTATCGGAGGCACCGACCTAATGAGACACATGAACCCTGTCGCATCCACCAGAGACACCGACCTGATGAGACACATGGACCCTGTCGCATCTATCGGAGACACCGACCTGACGATAGACACGTAGACCCTGTCGCATCCACCAGAGACACCGACCTGATGATAGACACACGGACCCTGTCGTATCTATCGGAGGCACCGACCTGATGATAGACACATGGGCCCTGTCGTATCTATCGGAGACACCGACCTAATGAGACACATGGACCCTGTTGTATCTATCGGAGACACCGACCTGACTACAGACACATGGACTCTGTCGTACCAATCGGAGGCAACGACCTGATGATAGACACATCGGCCCTGTCGTATCTATCGGAGACACCGACCTGATGATAGACACATGGACCCTGTCGTATCTATCGGAGACACCGACCTAATGAGACACATGGACCCTGTTGTATCTATCGGAGACACCGATCTGATGAGACACACGGACCCTGCCGTATCTATCGGAGACACCGATCTGATGATAGACACATGGACCCTGTCGTATCTATCGGAGACACCAACCTGATGATAGACACACGGACCCTGTCGTATCTATCGGAGGCACCGACCTGATGATAAACACACGGACGATGTCGTATCTATCGGAGACACCGACCTGATGATAGACACATGGACCCTGTCGTATCTATCGGAGACACCGACCTGATGATAGACACATGGACCCTGTCGTATCTATCGGAGACACCAACCTGATGATAGACACACGGACCCTGTCGTATCTATCGGAGGCACCGCCCTGACGATAGACACATGGACCCAGTCGTACCTATCGCAGGCACCGACATGATGATAGACACATGGGCCCTGTCGTATCTATCGGAGACACCGACCTAATGAGACACATAAACCCTGTTGTATCTATCGGAGACACCGATCTGATGAGACACACGGACCCTGTCGTATATATCGGAGGCACCGACCTGATGATAAACACACGGACGATGTCGTATCTATCGGAGGAGCCGACCTGCTTAGACACATGGACCCTGTTGTATCTATCGGAGGAGCCGACCTGATGAGACACATGGACCCTGTTGTATCTATCGGAGACACCGACCTGATGAGACACACGGACCCTGTTGTATCTATCAGAGACACCGACCTGATGAGGACCCTGTCGTATCTATCGGAGACACCGACCTGATGATAGACACATGGACCCTGTCGTATCTATCGGAGGAACCGACCTGATGAGACACATGGACCCTGTTGTATCTATCGCAGACACCGACCTAATGAGGAACATGAACCCTGTTGTATCTATCGGAGACACCGATCTGATGAGACACAAGGACCCTGTCGTACCTATCGGAGACACCAACCTGATGATAGACACATGGACCCTGTCGTATCTATCGGAGGCACCGACCTAATGGGACATATGGACTCTGTTGTATCTATCGGAGACACCAACCTGACGATAGACACATGGACCCAGTCATATCTATCGGAGGAGCCGACCTGATGAGACACATGGACCCTGTTGTATCTATCGGAGACACCGACCTGATGAGACACACGGACCCTGTTGTATCTATCAGAGACACCACCTGATGAGGACCCTGTCGAATCTATCGGAGGCACCGACGTGATGATAGAGACATGGACCCTGTCTTATCTATCGGAGACACCGACCTGATGATAGGCACATGGACCCTGTTGTATCAATCGGAGGAGCCGACCTGATGAGACACATGGACCCTGTTGTATCTATCAGAGACACCGACCTGATGAGGACCCTGTCGTATCTATCTGAGGGACCGACCTGATGATAGAGACATGGACCCTGTCGTATCTATCGGAGACACCGATCTCATGAGACACACGGACCCTGTCGTATCTATCGGAGGCTCCGAACTAATGAGACACATGGACCCTGTTGTATCTATCGGAGACACCGACCTGACGATAGACACACGGACCCTGTCGTATCTATCGGAGGCACCGACCTAATGAAACACATGGACCCTGTTGTATCTATTGGAGGCACCGACCCGGTGCTAGAGATATGGACCCTGTCGTACCTAACGGAGGCACCGACCTGATGATAGACACATGGACCCTGTCGTACCTATCGGAGACACCGACCTGATGAAACACATGGACCCTGTTGTATCTATCGGAGGAGCAGACCTGATGAGACACATGGACCCCGTTGTATCTATCGGAGACACCGACCTGATGATAAACACACGGACGATGTCGTATCTATCGGAGACACCGACCTCACGATAGACACGTGGACCCTGTCGAATCTATCGGAGACACCGACCTAATGGGACATATGGACCCTGTTGTATCTATCGGAGACACCGACCTGATGATAGACACATGGGTCCTGTCGTATCTATCGGAGACACCGACCTAATGAGACACATGAACCCTGTCGCATCCACCAGAGACACCGACCTGATGAGACACATGGACCCTGTCGCATCTATCGGAGACACCGACCTGACGATAGACACGTAGACCCTGTCGCATCCACCAGAGACACCGACCTGATGATAGACACATGGACCCTGTCGTATCTATCGGAGGCACCGAACTAATGAGACACATGAACTCTGTCGCATCCACCAGAGACACCGACCTGATGAGACACATGGACCCTGTCGCATCTATCGGAGACACCGACCTGACGATAGACACGTAGACCCTGTCGCATCCACCAGAGACACCGACCTGATGATAGACACACGGACCCTGTCGTATCTATCGGAGGCACCGACCTGATGATAGACACATGGGCCCTGTCGTATCTGTCGGAGACACCGACCTAATGAGACACATGGATCCTGTTGTATCTATCGGAGACACCAACCTGATGATAGACACATGGACCCTGTCGTATCTATCGGAGGCACCGACCTGATGTGAGAGACACTGACCCTGTCGTATCTATCGGAGACACCGACCTAATGAGACATATAAACCCTGTTGTATCTATCGGAGACACCGATCTGATGAGACACACGGACCCTGTCGTATATATCGGAGGCACCGACCTGATGATAAACACACGGACGATGTCGTATCTATCGGAGGAGCCGACCTGCTTAGACACATGGACCCTATTGTATCTATCGGAGGAGCCGACCTGATGAGACACATGGACCCTGTTGTATCTATCGAAGACACCGACCTGATGAGACACATGAACCCTGTTGTATCTATCGGAATCACTGATCTGATGAGACACAAGGACCCTGTCGTACCTATCGGAGACACCGACCTGACGATAGACACATGGACCCTGTCGCATCTATCGGAGGAACCGACCTGATGAGACACATGGACCCTGTTGTATCTATCGGAGACACCGACCTAATGAGGAACATGAACCCTGTTGTATCTGTCGGAGACACCGACCTGATGAGACACAAGGACCATGTCGTATCTATCGGAGACACCAACCTGATGATAGACACATGGACCCTGTCGTATCTATCGGAGGCACCGACCTAATGGGACATATGGACTCTGTTGTATCTATCGGAGACACCAACCTGACGATAGACACATGGACCCAGTCATATCTATCGGAGGAGCCGACCTGATGAGACACATGGACCCTGTTGTATCTATCGGAGACACCGACCTGATGAGACACAAGGACCATGTCGTACCTATCGGAGACACCAACCTGATGATAGACACATGGACCCTGTCGTATCTATCGGAGGCACCGACCTAATGGGACATATGGACTCTGTTGTATCTATCGGAGACACCAACCTGACGATAGACACATGGACCCAGTCATATCTATCGCAGGAGCCGACCTGATGAGACACATGGACCCTGTTGTATCTATCGGAGACACCGACCTGATGAGACACACGGACCCTGTTGTATCTATCAGAGACACCGACCTGATGAGGACCCTGTCGTATCTATCGGAGACACCGACCTGATGATAGACACATGGGCCCTGTCGTATCTATCGGAGACACCGACCTAATGAGACACATAAACCCTGTTGTATCTATCGGAGACAGTGATCTGATGAGACACACGGACCCTGTCGTATCTATCGGAGGCACCGACCTGATGATAAACACATGGACCCTGTCGTATCTATCGGAGACACCGACCTAATGAGACACATGGACCCTGCCGTATCTATCGGAGGAGCCGACCTGATGAGACACATGGACCCTGTTGTATCTATCGGAGACACCGACCTGATGAGACACACGGACCCTGTCGTATCTATCGGAGGAGCCGACCTGATGATAAACACACGGACGATGTCGTATCTATCGGAGGAACCGACCTGCTTAGACACATTGACCCTGTTGTATCTATCGGAGGAGCCGACCTGATGAGACACATGGACCCTGTTGTATCTATCGGAGACACCGACCTAATGAGACACATGAACCCTGTTGTATCTATCGGAGACACTGATCTGATGAGACACAAGGACCCTGTCGTACCTATCGGAGACACCAACCTGATGATAGACACATGGACCCAGTCATATCTATCGGAGGAGCTGACCTGATGAGACACACGGACCCTGTTGTATCTATCGGAGACACCGACCTGATGAGGACCCTGTCGTATCTATCGGAGGCACCGACCTGACAATAGACACACGGACCCTGTCGTATCTATCGGAGGCACCGACCTAATGAAACACATGGACCCTGTTGTATCTATCGGAGACACCGACCCGATGATAGAGATATGGACCCTGTCGTACCTAACGGAGGCACCGACCTAATGATAGAGACATGGACCCTGTTGTATCTATCGGAGACACCGACCTAATGAGACACATGGACCCTGTTGTATCTATCGGAGACACCGACCTGATGAGACACATGGACCCTGTTGTGTCTATCGGAGACACCGACCTGACGATAGACACACGGACCCTGTCGTATCTATCGGAGGCACCGACCTAATGAAACACATGGACCCTGTTGTATCTATCGGAGGCACCGACCCGATGATAGACACATGGACCCTGTCGTACCTATCGGAGACACCGACCTGATGAGACACATGGACCCTGTTGTATCTATCGGAGGAGCCGACCTGATTAGACACATGGACCCAGTCGTATCTATCGGAGGAGCCGACCTGATGAGACACATGGACCCTGTTGTATCTATCGGAGGAGCAGACCTGATGAGACACATGGACCCTGTTGTATCTATCGGAGACACCGACCTGACGATAGACACATGGACCCTGTTGTATCTATCGGAGACACCGACCTGATTCGACACATGGACCCTGTCGTATCTATCGGAGGAGCAGACCTGATGAGACACATGGACCCCGTTGTATCTATCGGAGACACCGACCTGATGAGACACATGGACCCTGTTGTATCTATCGGAGACACCGACCTGATGAGACACATGGACCCTGTTGTATCTATCGGAGACACCGACCTGATTAGACACATGGACCCTGTTGTATCTATCGGAGACACCGACCTGATGAGACACATGGACCCTGTTGTATCTATCGGAGACACCGACCTGATTAGACACATCGGAGGAGCCGACCTGATGAGACACATGGACCCTGTTGTATCTATCGGAGACACCGACCTGATTAGACACATGGACCCTGTTGTATCTATCGGAGACACCGACCTGATTAGACACATGGACCCAGTCGTATCTATCGGAGGAGCCGACCTGATGAGACACATGGACCCTGTTGTATCTATCGGAGGAGCAGACCTGATGAGACACATGGACCCTGTTGTATCTATCGGAGACACCGACCTGATTAGACACATGGACCCTGTTGTATCTATCGGAGACACCGACCTGATGAGACACATGGACCCTGTTGTATCTATCGGAGACAAAGATCTGATGAGACACAAGGACCCTGCCGTACCTATCGGAGACACCGATCTGATGAGACACACGGACCCTGTCGTATCTATCGGAGACAAAGATCTGATGAGATACAAGGACCCTGCCGCACCTATCGGAGACACCGATCTGATGAGACACACGGACCCTGTCGTATCTATCGGAGGCACCGACCTAATGAGACACATGGACCCTGTTGTATCTATCGGAGAAACCGACCTGATGAGACACATGGACCCTGTTGTATCTATCGGAGACACCGACCTGATGAGACACATGGACCCTGTTGTATCTATCGGAGACACCGACCTAATGAGACACATGGACCCTGTTGTATCTATCGGAGAAACCGACCTGATGAGACACATGGACCCTGTTGTATCTTTCGGAGGCACCGACCTGATGAGACACATGGACCCTGTTGTGTCTATCGGAGACACCGACCTGATTCGACACATGGACCCTGTTGTATCTATGGCAGATATCAACCTTGAACTCTGAAGAACTTCTGCCATCTTGGAAGCATAATCTCATCCGATGTAAGCATTGGTGTAGAGACAACCTAACGTATAGCGAAGGCCAGTTCAGCATCAGGTAGATTATCGCACAGGCTTTGGTGTAACAGGGACATCAAACTTCAAACGAAAATAAGCGTTTATAATTCCGTCGTTGCATTCATGCTATTCTGGGGCAGCCAAACGTGGACGCGGTATAGAAGACAGGTACATCAAGTAGAATCCTTCCACATGAGATGTCTCCACAGAATATGTGGCAGCCAGTGGCAAGATACAGTACCAAACATCGAACTGGCAGTGAAGATACAGAACCTAAACTCATTAGTTGTCAACTCTCGCATTCCAAGGATGACTGTTGGACAACAACAGGGCACATTCGGCATTAACTTTCTGTCAATATGAGAATGAAAGGGGCTAGCATGCAGGATCTGTGCTCAAATGAAATTGACCACTATTAGCGCAACATTGGAAGGCATCGCAGCTCTGGCAGAGAGATATTCTGAGTAAAGTGTAAGGAGAAGTTGATTCGGAGCTAATCTTACTTCTACTTCTATCCAGCTACTCGGCAAAACCATCGAAGTAGTTCCAAAAAGCGACACGCTACAAGGCTTCCATGCACCCCTATATAACGATATGTAAGTCAACTGCGCTCGCTTTGAGGCACTTTTGTCGCTACTTTGTTCGAAGTTCAACCACCCAAAAGTCTTTATTGGCATTTGCTAAAGGCCCTCAAAGTACAACGGTATTGATATAAAACTTCTGTGTTATGCGTTCTCTAAAAGAAACTAGAAGCTCATTCCGCCAGCGAAATGTTAAACACTTGACAAAAATTAAAACGCAAAAATACTTCCTTCAATGGGTTATTTCTTGAATAATATGTTGCAAACAACACAGCTTGAATACGTCTTATAAGCCGAGTAGTGTTTGGTTGTTGTTGACTCAAAGTTTTACAACTGATCAGTCATACGCCTTGTTATCTATTTACGCAGTGGCAGCTCGCACAAAGCTCACTGAGCAAATGTGTATTCTGCGCTGTCGTTAAATGCTACACATTTATTTCCAAAAAATACACTCTTTTCACATGGCGTTTTAACAAAGAAAACGAAATCAAAGACGAAAATAAAAAGTGACCTGCACATGTTCAGATCAAGCTCTTCATAAATCCCAAGTTTCTTGGTCCTAGGGCCCATAGTGTCAGAGAAGAAGAAGACACAAAAAAAGCGGAAAAACTGTCAAGAAGAAAAAAAAAAGGACGAATTTTGCTCGCACAAATGCATATAACCCTTGCAAGCCAAAGGTTTGTCAAGTGTTAAATAATATGGAAACAACTACAATAACTGCCATTTGCTTGTATACAGACAGCATAGTTTATTACATGACAAAGTAATATTTTTTGCAATTACCCACCAAAAACGTTTGAACTGATACTTCAAAATGGATGGAAGAAATTAAAAGTTAAATATTTTGGGTGTACAAAATAAAGTTATCTATAATTTTGCATCTATCAACTATTTTAGCATATATTTTTCAGATAATCTATAACCCCTTTGGTCACTGGACTTAAAGGCCGGAATGTAAACAAACAATTGACGGGTGAGTGCGAAAGCCAACTTTTCTGCACTTTAATGAAGAAACAAGTAGGTCAGTAAAACTGACTAAGTCCCCCGCAGGCGTGCACTTACACGATTTCAATACGACAAACACCCATTGAATCGGTCAATTGTGTTGAATTTGCAAAGTTTTCCCATTTTCCCAATTTTTAAGAAATGTTCAAAATAACCCCTCGTTGCAACGCTCCACACTATATAGTCTTTTCAGGTGCAAGACAAACAACCATTGATTTGCTCAATTGCGTTGAATTTTCAAAGTTTTTCCATTTTCCCAGTTTTTGCGAAATTTTCAAAACAACCCCTCTTTGCAAAGTTCCAATATATAGTGTTTGCAGTTCCAAGAGAACAATTGAATCGCTTCAATCGTTACGGAGATACGGCGCCGACAAAAACCCATTCAGTAGGACAATTGTGTTGATTTTTCTCAGTTTTCCCATTTTTCCAATCTTTGCCAAAATCTCAAAATAACCCATCATTTCACAGTTCCACTATACAGTCTTTGCATGTGCAAGAGAACAATTGAATCGCTTCAGTGGTTGCGGAAATATGGCGCCGACAAAAAAATGTGTCGACGGACGAACGAACAGACGGACCCGAATTATAGTCCCCCGCTTCGCGCTACGCGGCGGCGGGCGATTAATAAAAGATATACAGCCCATTAAAAATTTTGCCTGTTTTACAAAAAGGGTATATTCGGCAGGAACGTTCTGTAAATGCTTGAATTTGGGACTGATATCTTGGATTCGAGCCTCACAAGATATGAAGTTGACCCCTTTTAGCGGAACAATGTACGGCTTCGGAGCTCTGACAGAGAGATATACGATGTTACTTAAGTCAGAGCTGACTCGGAGCTACTATCGAGGCATCGCACTGTTCGATTACCCGTGCTATTAGTTGCTTAGAGGCAGTTGTAGTTTGTTACCGCTTAGATTCGTGTAAGCCCCAGTCTATGATAAAATTTAAGGTGTCTGAAGTTTTTGGGTGAGCTTAAGCACAAACTCCAAATTGTAAGTCAAGATATAGAAAAAATCAGGCAGTTTGGGGCAAACTAACTTCCTCGTAAGGCTTGTAAATCTCCCGCAATAACTGACATTTGATTACATCCACGAAGCATGGTTTATTTCGTGAAAAAGTGACAGTAAATTTTGTAATTACCCGCCAAAAACTTTAGAATTGCCATTTCAAAAAGCATAGAAAAAACTAAAAGTTAAATACTGTGGGTGTAGAAAATAAATTTATACCTAATTCTACATCTATCAATTAGTTTAGTATGTGTTTTTCAGATAATCTATAACCCCTTTTATTAAAATATCTCTTCACTTGACTTTGGTCACATGAATTAAAAAGCCGGAATGTAAACAAACATTTGACACGTGTTGCGGAGGCTAATTTTTTCTGTCGCTCCAAGAGGCGGCACGCTACAAGGTTTCCACGCACCGCTTCAAATCCTCGCCATATAACGATAGGCAAGTCAATTGTGCTCGCTTTTAGGCACCCCTATGGCTACTCTGTGCGAGATTCAACGACCGACAAGTCTTTATTGGCAATTGCTTAAGCCCCTCAATGATATGTATACTTCTGTGTTACGCTTTCTGTAAAAGAAAATAATACTGTAATAATCATATATCTCCAGCAATAATTGACATTCATGTGTATACAGGGAGCATAGATTATTACGTGAAAAGGTAACTGATATTTCAAAAGGAATGTAAAAAATATAAACCTTAATACTGCGGGTGTACAAAATAAATATCTAAACTATAACCCCTTTATTTGAAGTTTTGGTCACTTGACTTTGGCCACATGACATTTAAAGGCCGGAATGTAAACAAACATTTGACAGGTAGGTGAGTACGGAAGCCAACTTTCCTGCACTTAAATGAAGAAATACAAGATACAAACTCACTAAAAATTGTACCTCTTTTACAAAAAGGGCATACTGGGCTTGAACTTTGGGTGTTTCTCATTCACTCAGATACGGCTCTCTAGAGAGTCTCGAAAAAACAAATACACCATATTGAAAAAAATGTCTCGACGCCATTTTTTCTATCCTAGTTAAACTCCGGGATACGGTCACAGACAGTTCTGTGTGACGTCACAACAGTGGGGCAACTATGTGGCTCTCACGTGTTTTAACGGCTTTGTTATTAAAAATAATGACATAACTAAGTCGCTGCTTGAATGCGATTCGCATGATACTGCAAATAATAGCGAATCGATGTTTCACGCGGAAGAATAATCTTTCAGTGAGTGGTGAGGATTTCAGATATAACCGTATCTGATTTCAGATACCTTTCTTATTTGGAACGTATCTACGCCATGTTTTTTGCCAATTTATGACGGCATGTACAAGGACGAGACAGTAATTGGGGTACAATTATGGGTTTTTAATGATTTTAGGGAAATATCCCTCAACTTACACGTGAACAAATGTGTACCACCGACAGAACAGGTCTAACCAAACATTGCTAATACAAAACACAGCAACTTCCCAGTATAAGGACATTGAAATACACAAAATTATAAATTGTGTTTCTAAGGTAAACAATAGACAAGTTTGGGACATAAAATGTCTGCCTGAACATTAACCAATCACAAACAGCGTTACAACCGATGTCCCAGAACATGAACCAATGACAAACAGCGTTACAACCGATGTCCCAGGACCAAGATGGCGGCGTCAACAAATAAACAGCTGATCAATCTGGCTGGTTATATTAACTTTTCTGTTAAACAACAATTGATACTTTCAATTTTATGTTACAATATTACGAGATACACTTTCCCAAGTATGTGGATCTAAGGATATCTAATAGTAAAATGAGTAAAGTAGGTTTCAACCTATCTGCGTCAAATGTCTCATTCTATCCTCCGTCCCATTCTGCGGTTTGGGCCTTGTATCTTTTTTTAGAGACAGCGAATGAGAAACACCCTTTCTGTACATGTTAGGATGGGCATGCGGGATTCGTGCTCAGATCAAATGAAGTTGATCCCTTTAAGCGGAACAATGTAAGGCGTCGTGGCTTTGGCAGAGAGATATTCTTCACGTCACAACCTGAGAATTAACAATTTCATCACGTGATCAAAAAGTGCCAGTACCTGCGTCTATGCAAAACGCATAGTTTTTCATTGTTTTATACCAAATATAACAGGGTATTTTTCCTGTTCTGGGCCGACTGCATACATTTTGGCCAACTTGTCACTAGCTCCAAGAAGCGGTACTCTACAAAGTTTCCGGGCACCGCTTCAATGCCTCGCTATATAACGATAAGCAAGTCAACTGCGTTCGCTCTGAGACACCCCTGTGGCTACTTTATGCGAGATTCAACGACCCATAGGTTTTTATTGGTATTTGCTAAAGGCCCTCAAAGTACTACGGTAATCATATACAACTTCTGTGTTACGCTTTCTTTAAAAGAAAATAATACGGAAATAACCCCAAATCTCCCGCAATAAGTGACATTTGTTTGTATACAGGGAGCATACTTTATTACGTGAAATAGTAACAATAATTTTTGCAATTATCCACCAAAAAACTATTAAATTTATATTTCAAAAAGAACGTAAAAATCAAAAGTCAAATACTGTGGGTGTACAAAATAAATTTATACGTAATTCTGCATCTATCAACTATTTTAGTATATATTTTACAAATAAACTACAATCCCTTTATTTAAATTTCCTGACCTTTGACTTTGGTCACGTGACATTTAAAGGCCAGAATGTAAACAAACATTTAACACGTGGGTGCGGAAGCGAACTTTTCTGCACTTTTATGAACAATTAAAAGACATACAGCTCACTAGAAACTGTGCCTGTTTTACAAAAAGGGCATATTGGGCATGAACTTTCTGTAGATGTTTGAATAATAGGGGTATGCAAGATTCGTGCCTCAGAACATATGAAGTCGACCCTATTAGGGGAACAATGGAAGGCTTCGTAGCTCTGACAGAGAGATATACGATGTTATACAAGTCAGAGCTACTCGGAGCTAACTTGTCACGTGCCAGGAAGTTAGTTCTTTAAATAGTTTTTACCGTTTAGAAAAAATATTACTCAGCTTAAACATCGAAGAATTTTTATTGGTATAAAACAGTGCGATACACTCCAAATATCGCTCATTATGCCCTCAGTTACCCACAATGCACTGCATGAACGTGTCCGCAAGAATACGAAGTTCTTCAAGTCAGAGCTGACTCGGAGCTAGTGCGACTCGTTGTACCTATTGTTTGTCAGTGGGTCCGCCAAAAACCAGCACTTCCTCCATTAGAAATCAAATCAGGACCATAGCATTCAGACGCAGCATTCATTACCTCCTGACAAGCAGACAAATCGAGGAATAATAGTCATACTGAGCGGTAAAATAATATTTTACATAATCTATAAACACATCGGTTGTATGCATTAACACAAAAGATAAATAATATTGAGATGGGCATCAAAGAGCAAAATGTGCTTCTTTTTTCCGCATAGATAAAGAACGCTTTTTTGTTGTTGTCGTGTTCTAGTTGATGTTGTTCTTCTTGCTATTCTTGATAAGAAACAGTGCCTTCGAAATTTAGGAAAATGTTGTCCTGGTGTAAAAAGGAACATAAAACGCTTTTTACGTGGTATGATTGAATAATTACTTGTTCATCCAATATCTATAAATCGAAAATTTGCCAAAAATGATATATTATTTTATTATTATTATTATTATTATTATTATTATTATTATTATTATTATTATTATTATTATTATTATTATTATTATTATTATTATTATTATTATTATTATTATTATTATTTAATGCATTTTTACAGCTCTTAATCATCAAAAAGCTTTAAGCGCTTTACAAGTTATAACATAATAGTGTTAACCATAGATATTTAAAAACAAGCATGAGCATGGGCTGAAATAATAAAAAGTAAATACTGAACTTAAGATAGCACCATGAACAAAATAAAATGCAGAATATATATGAATTAACAATTCCCGTAAGCTGTTCTGAAAAGAAAAGTTTTTAACAACTTCTTAAAATTGTGAATACTGGTGCAACCACTAATATACTTTGGCAAATTGTTCCATATTGTAGGGATAAAGTTGACAAATGCTCTGTCTCCAAAGTTGTTAAATGTTCTGCTTACTTTCAATAAACATTGGTTGTGGGATCTCAGGTCTCGACCACTTTCATACGCGTTTTGCATTTTAACTCATATTTTTATTTTTCAGAGCGGATAGTAGTATGAAAAGGCCGGTTCTGCCACAGGAAGTGACGTCACTGTGGTAGAATCGGCACCGTTTCTACCACAGTGATGGGGTGTGGTAGAATCGGCACCGTTTCTACCACAGTGATAGGGTGTGGTAGAATCGGCATGAGGTTTCAGAGCGCGCGCGTGTTGGGATGACTTTTTTTCAGTCTGTCTTTCACTCTCTCTCTCTCTCCACACACACACCAACACCACGACTGAGCGTTTCATTTCGTAAGCCACATAGGTATTTTAACCTTCTGATGGCAACTTTTTTCCCCCACACTCTCATGCATACACACACATATCAACACCATGATAAAATGCTTTGCTTATTTTGGTAAGTGGCGGCTGCCCTAAGGCAGCCAGGAGCTCACGCTTCAGATTGTATTAGTTGTACCCTCACGCTGGCAGAGTCCACTGAGCAGCTTTACAAGAGCATTTCCGCCTGTGCTTTGCAATGGTGGCCACCGTTGAAGTAAATGTGTGGTTTGCTACAGGACAGAAATATGTTTGGATCCGCCCAGTTTCTGTACAGTGCAAAACATGCTGCTCTATACCCACATTGGTAGGCAGCATGATTTTACACATGCTACAGGAGTTGGTGGATCCACCATTCAAACCATTCAAAATTTGCACAATTTCGTCCATTTGATCTTTCTCGGGCTCTTGTGCTATTACGGTGAGGCCAGAATTGCTTGCAGAGGCAGAAGAGCACGGTAAGTGCCCGGCAGAATTCTGCGCGGCCGACGAGACGGCCGCAGTTGGTGTCCTCCGGCTCTTCCTTGGTGGAGATGGCAGTCGCTGTGGTGTTGGCTGCTGCGGCGGCTTCAACGGTGTTGGTGGTTGCGGTTGACTGACTGGCTTAACTGCTGATTTTTCTGCTGGCTTAGCTGCTGACTTAGCTGCTGGCTTAGCGGCAGGGGCTGGCTTAGCGGCAGGGGCTGGCTCAGCGGCAGGGGCTGGCTCAGCGGCAGGGGCTGGTTCAGCGGCAGGAGCTGGCTCAGCGGCAGGGGCTGGCTCAGCGACAGGGGCTGGCTCAGCGACAGGGGCTGGCTCAGCGGCAGGGGCTGGTTCAGCGGCAGGAGCTGGTTCAGCGGCAGGGGCTGGCTCAGCGACAGGGGCTGGCTCAGCGACAGGGGCTGGCTGTAGAAAGCTAGGCCTCCGGAATCGGCGTCGTCGTTGCTCATGTTGAAATTTCTCCTCTAACTTCTTTACCCTGAACCTCTCATAATCGAGAACGATTTTTTCAATGAGTGAGAGGTCTCGTTCTGATATGGCGTAGTGGCGTAATCTTTCAGCAGCGAATAACTCGTTTTTGTACTCCATTATTCTTTTTTGTTTGAAATGCAGTGTTTACTTAGAAAAATGGCGTCCTACAAAATGCAATCGTCAAGAGCAGCATTTCGTCATCTATAGCCAGCGTAATCAGACTGCGTCATCTATAGCCAGCGTAATCAGACTGGGTCATCAACAATGTAGACAGCGGTGTCCGGCTTTTTTGTTTTTCTGAGGCAGCAGTGTCTGACTGATTGGGGTTGCAGTGTTAGAAAGTGACCATACATCACCCCTTCCCCTCCTCCCGGAGAGGAAAATTTTGTAAAAATTAACTTAACATACATATATCACGATAGTATGTTGGGTAGGGTTGGTTTTTGGATTGACCTCCCCCCCCCCCCGGGGGTGAATTTCAGATTTTCGTATATTTACACGTTTCAGACCATTCTGAACATTTTTGGTTTTTGGACCGACCTCCCCCCCTCCTGCGGGGGTTATTTCAGATTTTGGCATATTTACACGTTTCAGACCATTCTGAACATTTTTGGTTTTTGGACCGACCCCCCCCCCCCCCCTCCTCTCCCGGGTTGAATTTCAGATTTTTGCATATTTACACGTTTCAGACAATTCTGAACATTTTTGGTTTTTTACCCCCCCCCCCCCCAGGAGAGCAAAATTTAGCCGAATCAGCATGATAAAATCGTATATAAGTGTGGTGTCTCGAGGCTCAGGCATCGTCAGACACCTCATGGACAACACACCAGCTATCAACACAGACATTGATGACTTGTTCGACTTCAAAACAATTACTTTTGATGATAAATTATGATCGGTGGAAGAGATGGATGCGTTCCTGGAAAACTCTGAAAAAGCCGTGAAGGAAGCATTGGATGCTCCGTCAGATGTCGCTACAGTGCAACAAGCAATGCCTCAGGAGGAAGCGTTAGATGCTCCGTCAGATGTCGCTGCAGTGCAGCAAGGAATCCTGAGGGACCTGACTACTCGTTCTGGGTTGCGAATAAACTTGTAAATGGTGACAACTCACAACTGAGCGCAAAGTTAAAAGCACATCTGAAACATCTTGAGGAAATCGAAGTGAGTGACGACGATGAGGATTCAGAAGTGGACATGTCAAGCGATGACGAAGAAGACAAGCAGCTGAAATCTAAAATTGAATCGAGTAAGACCACACCTGTTACTGAGGAAGATGTCAGAAGATGTCACCTTGTTGAAACGGAACTTTCGAGCAGTGCTTCCTCTGATTGATTGCAACATTTTTATGGTGTTTATGTGAAGAAGGCTTTTTTAACCAACACACATATATGTACCTAACGGAAGAAGTGAATACCGTCATTTAACTCATCTACATGTTAGAAGGAAACATAGAACATGTTCCGGCGTCAGAGCCAAAGCTCTCCGAAGCCTTGACTCAACGTTTCGTTCAACTTATTAAAAGTCTTCATGAGGAACTTTTTAAGACTTTATGTCTACCGGCGCCAAAGTCTGTTGATGAGGATCGTGAATTCAAATGTGCAAAGGTTATGCTACAAGGCTTCAAGTACCTTGAAGAACGCATTCATGTGTATGATATGATGGCTTACCTCTATGAAAAAGGACATTTCACCATGCCAATGGTCTTTAAATGGATAATAGGTAGTCGCGAACGAAGAGACTTTTTAGTGATTGTCATGACACAATCTCTAACAAATGGTCTACCAACAGCCTATCTCGACGGTTTCAATGAGATGACGATTTTACAAACATCTCATGAAAACCTACATGTAACACCTGTATAAAAGGAGTGAAGTAAAACCCCCATTCACAATGTTAACATTATTTCTTCACAGGTGTGTAGAGACCATGGATGACGTCTTCAAAGTGAATTATGCAGACTATGTGTTTTCAAACCTTCCTGCTTTTGAATCGGATTGGATTTACAAGTGAAGAATTTGCATCAGCATTGGGAAGCTGTTGGAAAGACCATTCCAAGAGATTGTTTCATCCACTCGTTTCTACGTGAATGTGAAGAACTGCATTTGCCATTAACTTACGACATTGATTCCACATTTATCAACGCGAATACAATTTGGTCAGTTGAGCTCATGTTAGATGTAGCTGCAAGAATAATTTTACATTATGATGATGACATTCCATTGACAACGAATGTATCAGAACTTGTTCGATCCAACTATGGGCGAGTTGAAGTGAATTCAAAACTTTGCAAGATGTTTTTTGACTCAGCAAATAGTTGGGTATAAAAGGGAGTGAAGGCATCAGTACACTATGCAGCCATGGAGAACAAGACAAGCAGCTTTATTAGTGCCAACTTAACCATTTACTGTGGAGCAAGGAGAATATGGACCATTTTTATGCATCACACGTGGAGAGAGATTGTGCGCTTATTCACCATCTTTGTGGAAGATTGTATGTCAGAGCTTGAAAAAATTTACGTGACATTGGCTTCAAACTGTACTTAACACAAACGAAGTGGCCTGAAGTCATTTCATGCTTGGATATGCGTTATGTGAGTTTTGTGCGTACATCACAGTTTCAAGGGAAAGAATACACACATCACATCAACATGAATGATGGTGAATGGGAGACACTGCTTCAGGAGATGGACAACATTAACTCAGCCTTGTTACCATGTACGGGATGTCATGTCATAACTCCTATCAAGCTGCAAAAGGATGGTAGGATGAAAGTGTCAAAGCTATCCAAGAAAAGGCTGGCTGAAGTTCAGTTGGAGAACATAAACGTGCAAAATCAACTTGGACTTACCTGCGACTATTGTGGTGCTTGTGGATATATGGAGGATTATCATTGCCACTGCCACAAGTACAATTGCAAGATGTGTGAACCAAACGACTTCTGCGACAAGTGTGGAGTACTTAAAGTCTGTGAAGCAAATTAGAAGTGATAAGACACTGAAACAAGATAGGCGCATGTTTTAAAAAGGCTTATGTTGACTTGATGATTGCTAAACTTGCTTGCCGTGGCACTCCAGACTATCAGCTTTATCATTTAGACGCTTTTGGGATGTTGTACATCACAGTCTTGATGTGATTGAACTACATTCAAGATTTCTTGGAGAATGTCATAAAATTGGAATAGAAGATCCTGACTTTGACTTTGACTCTGCGTTCTATTCTGCTCGCACTGATGTGGAAGCATATTTCACCGTGGTTGATTATTTGAGAGAATGCTGCAAAGAAGAGGAAACCGAACAGCTTTGTCAGGTAAGAGAACAACTTTAAAGATATAAAAACCTTTTTAACATCTTTGTGATAACATAGCGAGTTGATAACATAACAATGTTTTTCTTACTAGCAAATTAAGTTTTATGTGAGTGGATTCAAAGTAATCAAAGAAAATACATGATAGAAGAGGCAACAAATATATTAAAACATATTTTATTACAGTTAGAAACCGTCATGCCAGAATAAACAACAGAAGCAAAGTTATGGAGAATCTTGTACTATTTGCCGGTCACAAGGACGTTCTTTCAAACATGTTTCCAACACGACTTGAAAAGTATGGACATGTGTTCAACTCAAGTGAAGCGTTGTATCAATATGTGAAAGGAGTTTTCCATCACCGTCAAGATATTGCTTCAGCCATTACTTCATGTAGAAATGAATATGAAGCAAAATGTATTGCTAAAGTAATAAAACCATGTCCTTTGTGGCATGCAGTGAAGAGAAGTAAAATGCAAGATGTTTTACATGTCAAATTGAATCAGTGTGTATTGTTTCGCAAAAAGTTAAAAGAATGTAAAGACAGGACTTTAGTTGAAGCAACGTAGGATCATTTGTGGGAAGCTGGTGTGAAACTTGTGTCATCTCCTTCATATCTTGGTCAGAATATCATGGGAAAGTTGTTAGAACTTTTGTGTGAGGGGATATAAAAGAGACTTTTTCAGACTTAGTGTGTGCAGACGTCTTATATAACCTTGTAAAAACATGGAGTAGTATGTTCGACTACATGATAAGTGAACAACAACTGGAAAACTTGCTGAACTTGACAGACTTGTGCTGCATTGATTCAAGACTGTACCATGACAGACATTACATTGAGACAATATATTGTGCAAAAAGCCTATTGTGAAGAAATGTTATTAGCTGTAAAAAAGTTTGCATGTTTAGTATGTCCTGCTTGTCAACATGAAGAGTTTTCAGAATATACTTGTCATTTTTCTATACATATTGGAATGAAGCTAAATATTATATTCATTTAGATAAAGTGTTAGAGAATGCAAATCAACGTTGTGAGAAATATGGTGTAGATACTATTACATTAGATGAACTCAGTAGTTGGTTAGTATTCATTGAAGACCAATGGTCTCTAGTTATTCACACCATTGTATCAATACTTGATTTGTAAAAATATGTTAGTTATAAATACATGTTAGTGAAGTGATGTTAGTTATAAATACATGTTAGTTAAGTGATGTTGGTTGAGTTATAAAATAAAAAGTGTTCTGTTGAAAGCTATTTTTTCATTGAACATGTTGACGTGAAAAGACTACTTGACCAATATTTACTTCAAACCTGGACAGCCTGGGGCATTTGCTGGTCCTTACAAACTTTATCACATCTTAAGAAAACATGATCAACCAGTCACACATTCACAAGTGAAGAAATGGCTACAGGATCAAGATGCATTCAGTTTACTACAACCTGTGAAATACAGGTTCAAAAGACAACGTGTGATTACATGTGCCATTGATGACATATGTTGGATATTGATTTGGCTGATTTGGGAAACATAGCTTCCTATAATGATGACACACGCTTTTTACTCATTGTCATTGATGTGTTTTCCAAATATTTATGGGTACAGCCAATACCTAATAAATCACATACCAGCGTCATACAAGCTTTCCAAAATATTTTTCATGACACACGACGAAGACCACGAACTCTAAGATCTGATAAAGGAACGGAATTTAAAAACAGATGGGTAAAAACATTTTTGAAGAAAGAGGGAATTCATGCTAAAACCACAAAGAACGAAACCAAAGCCAACTTTGCTGAAAGAGTCATTTGTACTCTAAAGGGAATGATGATGTATCGGTATTTTCTACATAATCAAACTTACCGTTACTTAGACATCCTTCCAGACTTGGTGTACAATTACAACCATAGACCTCATGCTCTTCCTGATAAGTATGCTCCTGTAGAGATTCGTTAAGACAACGAATCAAAAGTGTGGAAGTATATGTGTGTAGACAAACTGAAACTGAAACCGAAGAAGAAGAAAACGTATAAATTTAACATTGGCGATCATGTTCGTATTTCCCACATCAAATATGTATTTCAACGAGATTACCACATCAAATGGACGCAAGAAGTCTTCATTGTCACACATCGTTGTAAGAAGCAAGGAATACATTTGTATCGTGTGAAAGACTTTTTAGACGAAGATATTGATGGACATTTCTATAAGGAAGAACTGCAGAAAGTGACCAAAGATGTTGAATCTATTTATAGAATTGAAAAAGTCTTGAAAACACGTAAAAGACGAGGTGTGAAAGAATTATTTGTCAAGTGGTTAGGTTGGCCAAACAAGTTTAACAGTTGGGTGAAAGAAATAGACATTCAAAAATAAAGCATCCATTTACATCTTTGGTCTCTGGACCTACAGGCAGTGGCAAAACGTCTCTGGTGAAGGAAAGTCTAGAACAAAAGTTGATTAAACCATCTCCAAAAAGCATTTTATGGCTCTATGCAGCAGATCAGCCTTTGTATAAGGGAATAAAAGGCGTGGAATTTTACCAAGGCATTCCAGATGACATTGAAGAGCGCTTTAACCCGAAAAAACCAAACTTACTCATCATTGATGACTTAATGACGAAATGTCATAGTGATGAGCGTATGACACGTCTCTTTAGTGTTGGCAGCAGTCATCAAAATCTAAGCATTATCTTTATTGTGCATAATTTATTTCATCATGGTAAAGAGATGCGAAATATTAGTTTGAATACACATTATATCATTCTGTTTAAAAATCCTAGAGACAGTCAACAAATTAGTACATTGGCGCGACAAATGTATCCTGACAGATCTCAATTTCTCATAGAAGCCTATCAAGATGCTACTAGCAAACCAATGGTTATCTATTCATTGATTTAAAACCAAAGACAAATGATCAACTACGTATTCGTACAGGCATTCTATCAAAAGATACACATTATGATTGTATTGATAAAGCAGTGTATGAACAAGAACCAACTCATTTAACCATTCGCAGTCAAGATGTCTGAACGTATTCGAGCGAACCAACCGTTTCTTCACTTGCTTGCACGCAGTGGACCTAAACGACGTAAATCCTTGCTACACCAAGCTACGAAGGAGGAATTAACTAGCTTGTTTGAAATTTGTTTGAATATATTGCGAGGACATTTACCCTTAAGCTCAAAACGGTTTAAGGAATTTAAACGTGAACGTCATACTCTACGTACTCTAGCAGAAAAGAAGATATCACTTCCAAGAAAAAAAACAAGTTGATTAATCAGAAAGGAGGATTTATTGGAGCTATTGCTAAATTTGCATTGCCATTATTAGCCCAACTGTTGTTAAAATGAAACATACTATGAAAATGGTTCTCATTCCTGAATATGAATACAAACTGTTATTAGAAAAGAAAAATGACATCAAAACAAAAGTAAATACACTTTTACGTGGGAAACGAACGCGTGAAAAGGCTATCAAAATGTCTCAACTTCTTGGTCGTCATTTACGAACAAGTCAGTCACAACAACAGCAAAAACCTGTTGCGTCATCATCATCACCAGAAAAGTTATTTTTAAGCCATTTTCAACCTATCTATCATGGAAAAGTAATACAACTTTTAGCAGAACTGAAGAAACATGGTGTCAAATGGACAGACAAGAATGAACTTGTGTTGAAAACGGGCGATATTAAACCAAATTTTAACACTGTTGATTTGATGAAAGAAGCATTGGTGGCTACAAGAAGAAAAGAACGAAGAGAACTACCGCATGGTTGCCATCCGTTTATCCAGGAAACTGTAGATGCTAATATTCCAAAAACAATGTTTAGTAAAAAGACCACTCGTGACGACATTACAACAGAAATGAAACAACGTCAACAAAGACAGTTTCCTGAAGGATGGGAAAATTTTTAACATGGCTGAAAGAGCAATGTTGTTGTCAAGAAACGACTATTCCTGTAAAAATAAGATGTGCAAGTGCTTGTTGTGAAGAAGAAGTAATAGATCATGATGTGAAACATCATTTACATACATGTGCGAATGACGCGCGCTATCGTGATGTATATAGACAACGTCAACGCACATTTACCATTTAGTTCATCATGGAGTCGACAAGTTTTTACATTACTTTGCCTAGCAATGCTAGTATGAACTATTATTCCAACAACAAGGCTTCGAATTATCAAATTCGTATGCCTCGAACCATCTATCTGAATGGAAAATAGGAATTAGCTGAAATTCAATATCCACATACATGGTCTGCGATGAGGCCTAACTTAGACTATCATGTAAAATACATATCGGATTATACAGTTGATGGTGCCTATAAAACTGTGCATATTACCCATGGCTATTATAAAACTCCTAGTGAAGTCATTCAAGCGATAAATCAAGCCTTAAAAGCTTTCACCACTGATGAAGTTGATGTATCTCCAATGAGATTAACCTATGATAAAATTACAAGGAAAGTCTCTCTGGTGTTAAAAGATCATTTTGCCTTATCATTTTCCGTAGGATTAGGAGAACTGTTAGGATTTACACCATATATGGTTTATATTAATGAAAGTGAGGCGCCGCATATGCGTGATATTAAACGTGGATTTTATTCACTCTATGTTTACTGCAGTATTTGTGAGCCACAAGTAGTTGGTGATTATTATGTTTCTTTGCTACGTTCTGTTCCCATTAAAGGTGTTGATGGTGAAATTATCATGAAAACATACGACGAACTGCATTATGTTCCTGTAAACACGTCTAAATTTGACATGATGGAAATGAATATTAAGGACGACATCGATCAAAATGTTACATTTCAAACTGGAAAGATGATATGTAAACTTCATTTTCGACCAAAAGCATTATGAAAGCTTACACACACGATCCGTCTGCATATCGCAGCCATTTTCTTCGTCAAGTTGGCGGGAAATTACCAGGATTCAAAGGAGCGCGAATCCAATATGGCGATGGTATTGGTTCAATACTGGGATCATTGGCTCGTAAAGCTATTTCATTACTTAAGGCTGGGGCTAAGATCGTTGCACCACATCTTAAGAAGGCTGCAAAGAATGTCGTGAAAGATGTTACGGGCCGAGTAGCACAACGTGTGTTTGGTAATGTGCTAGAAAAGCGCGCGCAACCGACGAAACGTGCCAGAAGACAAAAAAACAGCCAGACGAATAACACCAAAACATATTAAAAAGATATCTTTTAATCATGTCTCTCATTCATAATCATTCGTGTGAATGTAGTCTTTCTCCATTGGAATGCTTTAACGTACCACCAACGCAAACTGCTGTAGAAAAAAGTTATAATGCCGACTATCAACCACTCACTACCATTAGAGAAGGTGCTCCAATAGAATTCTACATTCCTGCGAGTACAGGAGAATATCTGGATTTAAAGAACAGCAAACTTCATATTGTATGCCGCATTCTAAAGGCTGATGAAACAGCTTGTGGCGCAGATGATAATGTCTCATGCATCAATGATGTGTTTAATGGGTTATGGTCTAATATTGGATTGTTTCTGAATGATCGATTGGTATCTCATAGTAACAATACCCATGGTTATACCAGCATTATCTCTCATCTCATCCATGATTCGGAAGAAAGTCTCCATTCTGAGCGCTCTATGCGTCTCATGTATAAGGATACTGCTGGGTCAATGAATAGTTATGAAGTGAAAAGACCTAATCATGAACAATATGTAGCAGGGTTTCATGTCAATGTTGAGGATGGTGACTTAACTGAGCAAGGAAATAATGGTTTACATAATCGTTATTTGTATACACGTCTTAGCCGTGATTTTATGCGAACAGGTGGTTTAAGGATAGATTTGTTTGAGCAGAATCGTTATCTTCCTAATGGCATCAGTTTGAAATTAAGTGAGGGTTAGTCCAGGTATTCAGTTGGGACACACAGATGCATTGATGAAAAGTCTTGCCAAGTTTTCATCACTAGAAAAGAATGTAAAGTGTTGGCCATTCCAGTAGGATTTCAGTTTTTTTTGTGAAAGATAACATCTTTTTGGGTCATTGGTCTGGTTCATAATGAAGCCTTTGGTGGATCAACATTGAGGAATCCATATGATTTCAAACATTTTGATCTGGACTATATGCAACTGTACACGGATGGTGAACCAGTTCTATCCAAACCTCTCAAGCTTGATATTACACAGAACAAATACCTAGACACTTTTGAAACGCTTTATAAATCGTTTGATAGATTGAATGGTGAGAAAAGTTCCATTATAAAACTGGAAGATTGGCCTAGAGGTTTGAAACATACAGTCAATGTCATCGTCTATGCTGAATTTGACAACATTATTGAAATAAGTGCAAATCGCAGCATCCAATTCGACTACCAGTCATGAACACGAATGATCAATGCCATATTGAGCCATGATGTCATGACCAAAGACTTGTTTCAAGGTGTGTTTGCCATGGACCAGTTACAATCTTTACAACGCGGTGCCTATGTCATCAACACAGACGATCAAGATGAACCAGGAGAACATTGGGTGGCAGTGTATTATGACAAAGACCCTGTGGAATATTTTGACTCTTATGGACTTTTCACTCTAGATGATCGTTTAGAAACGTTTTTAAGAAGTGACTATATATATAATTCAATATCATTACAAACGCTAATATCATCGTCATGTGGTTTTTATTGTGTATATTATATATTGCATAGAGCCCGAGGCCAGAATATGTTTGATATTGTCAATATATTAAAAAGAAAGGATGGTGATTTTATTGTAAAGGATGTTGTATATAGACATTATAAGCCTTTGTTTTATTAATGTTGTTGTAGTTAAGTTGTAGTTAAGTTGTTGATAATTGTTCAAGTTTGTTAAATAAAACAACCCAAGTTTCAAACAACTGTCTTGTTCATTGTGTTACATTTACAAACTCTTTTTACAAACTTTTATTTACAAACTCTATTTACAAACTTTTATTTACAAATTTTTATTTACAAACATATAATTACAAACTTTTATTTACAAACTCTATTTACAAACTTCTATTTACAAACTCAATTACAAACTCTATTTACAAACTCTATTTACAAACTCTATTTACAAAGTTTACAAACTTCTATTTACAAACTCTTAATTAACAAACTTCTATTTACAAACTTTTACAAAACACATTCAATACATTGATCAATGAATGTCATTAATTGCAATCTTAATTAATATATGTATCATAGACATTACATCCGCATTTGTAAATGCTATGAAAGCTCACATAACTCACATCACCAAACTTTATCACTTTAATAGTTCATGTTCAGACAGTTTCAGTTCATATCCTTCTTCATCCATGTCTATGTCCATCACACGCATAGGCTGTGTCAGCTCAATGGATTTGGTACCCCGCTTGAGTTGTATTCCTTCCTCTTTGAATTCAAGCATAAGGTTCGTCCCAATCCAATGCTTGCAACAGCGCGTTCCATTCCACTGTGCTGACGTTGATGATGTCGTAGTGTTCTGTAAGCTCGTCATATTGGCGAAATTGTACAAAAATGTCTAGACCGTTCTCAGTCACACGCACTTCTATATCATTTGAAAGTTGAAGGAGAAAGTCTGGTATCCTCAACTTGTCTAGATGATCCTTCAACACGGATTGGTCGTCAAGTGATAGTATGATATACTTTCCAAAATGTCTTAGCACAATGTCATCACATAAGTTTCTCATATATGAGAATCCATATGTAATGGGTTCATAATCCAACAAATAGTCCTCCATCTCGTCTGCGTAAATATTTATGCTGGGATGAGGGCGAACAGCGGATGTTGTATAGCTTCTAGGAATCATTAGACTGCGTCCCAGTTCTTGATATCAAAGTGGATCAAATCTGTATATGGAGTATCTGGCACAACTCCGGTATAATCCTCTGAACAATCCTGTAAAACATTTCTCCAGAATGTCACACGTATGTTAGAATCATGTTCAAACACTAACACTTCAAGTTTATTTCCAAGTCTACGTTTCAACGCAGGTTCAAGCGGTATGGTTTGAAAGTCTTTCCACACTTCAGATTTAAACCGATAAACAGAACTTATTCGAGAACCTAGTATCACTTCATTCCTATCATTTACACTAAACTAAGCACCACCGTTAAGCATGAGTGCATTCATGTTTTTACCTTATTCTTCTTGTCTGCGAAGCCTTTTATCCTCTTCTTTCACTTGCTTCTTCAACATTTTCCATTCAGGTATTGTCAGCAAAATTCCCTTTTTTGTAGAACGGTTTCCTCCAGTCCCCTCATCTCTGAGGTATTTGCGAATGTTCACCACTCCTTCATTGCTTTGTTTCATAATCTTAATATACTTTCCATTGCCTAGAGAAAACATTCCCTCCCATAACTGTGGTGTCGTCTCCACTTTTAATTTCTTGATGGTATTGTCAGGATTTTTCACTTTCAAGTCTTTCACTGTATCAGCAAGAGTATCCATATCCGTTGCAGATCTTTTCCGATTCATGTTCACGCTTCAGTGTTTACATCTCAACTAACTCTCAAGTTGAAGTGTCTCCAACCTTATATACTGTAATGTCCATGTGCCAACGTGGAATAGCCATCATTCAGCACATATCGCTTGTCATCATAGGGTGAGAGAGCCACTTTCCTCAACTTCTCCGAGAAAATCTGGTGGTCATGACTTCGAATGATGTGTCCTGTAGCCATCGTTTGCGTTTGGTTGAACAAACTGTCTTAATACTGCTTATGTTTCATACGTCTTTGACACGCGCGAGTGATACCTTTAGCCGCACGTTTTTCTTTCGCACGATAAATCATACTGTACATTTTCGGCCGAAGTCCAACAAACTCTTCAATGGGAATGCCTGCTGTCTCATCTTTCATTTTCCCAAGCACTTTCTTGTTCACGTTGGAATGCAGGAAATGATCTGGCGGATAGTCACTTGTGTCAACAAGTCCTCATCTTCCTGCATATCCTTGTAGATATCGTTCGTTTCTATGTCGTAACATAAACTGTCGGTGTCGCTGAATAAGAGCTTGGCGTCGGGATACTTGGTCATGATGTAGTTGTAATGAAAGTGAAACATGAGCACTTTGCTGAGGTCGAGAATGGTGAAGCCGACTTGAATAGGTTTATCCAGAAGCAGATCCACTTTGCGTAAATGTACCGCGGTCAAATCTTCGTTGAAAATTTTGAATTTGTAGAATGAAGGTTTAGCTACAAGATTCTTGAACCGCTTTTCCTGGTGAACGAGTTCAACATTGATGCGCTTTCTTACATTTTCCATGGTTTTGCCAAACACAGAGTTGTTCATCAGTTTGAAGAAGTCTTTCTCAAACGGGTTCTTGGCCAACTTTCTCTTTTCTGTGTTCAACAGGATGTATTTCTCCAACTATTTGCTCTGCGCAAACATGATGGCACGGTGCACCTAAGTGACTTTCAATCCCAGTGAGACATATTGCTGTAAATTTCTATAATGAAGCACATATGTCTTCTTGTCACACAAGTTGGGAATGAGCTTTTCACTAGGTTTGTCTGTCATGTTCAGATCTTTCTGTGGCTTCTGACTATGCTCTGACAATTCTCCCACTTTGATACGTTTCCGTTCTGAAGCCACTGGCTAGTGATTGTGACGATCATGGATTGAATGTGGGTATTCTAAATCCACCTCTAAAATGTATCCAATCTCGTCATCTTCATCCACATCCATAAAGTCGACGGATTCTGGCTCGCTCACCCACATAAATCCACTTATCGGCATGCTTTGCTATATGGCCCAACCATACGAGTTGTTCGCATCCAGGTACACCAAGTAGTTGGTCGGTTTCGTGGGATCATAATCTGTTACGTAGGGGTTATTTGCTTTCGCATACTTGTGTGTGATGACAGATATTCCTCCACGTAGACCTTGTTCAACCATTTGGTACATGTCAATGTCGTTGATCAATTCCAATTTCACATTTGTCGCTTTTAACATGGCATCCCACGACAGTCCTGGCGCTGTATAGTAGTGAGCAGGATCCAATTCATACGTGTTGAGACATACTTGACGAAAGTTTTCAAACACGTCAGCCAGCAGCAACACAACCGATTTCAGGTACAGGTCATGGTATTCGCCAAATGTAGTACAGTTGAATGTCTCCCACACCTTCTGCGCATGCGCATAATCCTCATCACTAATGTCTTCTTCACTGAGCTGACTGTAAAACTTGTCGTTGGACGGCAGTTGTGTTTCAGCAAACTTGGATGGTTCATCCACATAATCGTAGGGGTACACTCCCTTTCTCAACAGTAAATCTTGTTGGTCACTATCGTGAATGTGTGACATCATGTTGTAGAAGTTGTCTTTCCCTTCTGCCGCAAGGTTGGATACCAACTTCTGTACAGAAGTACTCATGAACTGAAAGCTGTTCGTAAATTTCAGATTGCTCATGGTGAATGCAATATATTTCTCAACGGTGTTGGGAATGACTGTAATGGTTTCAGTTTTGAATTTTCCAATTTCTTCCATGATCAAATGACTATCATAGCCTCGTAAATTGTGGGAAAACACAGGAATGATAAAAGAATCTTTATCGTCCTGCTTATCCTTTCGAAGTCGGAATTGTAAGTTGAATTCACTATGTGCAGCTCCACGGTATTTGCCATTGATATGGTCATGATCTCTCACACGATCTGCTCCTAGAGGCTCATGATAAATGTAGCAATCTGTAGCGTTCTTGAAATCCTCTTTATCTTCACGAGTCATAACCATTTTCTTTGGCTTTTGTAAACCGTGCACAATAAGATCACGCTCATTCACCATATGGTCTAAAAAGACTTTCACAGCATTATCTCCTTGATACACGACTGGGGCACGTGTATCATATTGGCTGACAACCACATAGGCAAAGCTGTTTGGACGATGATGCTGATACTTGTTTCCTTCTTCATGCTTTTTCGTGAAACATTCAAAGTCTGCATAAATCACAAAAGGCGCTCACTGTTGTTTGGCTACAATCTTGAACTTGATGAGAGGTTTCGTAGGGAATGATAAACGTTGTGCTTCATGCTTGCACACACTTCACGATGCTTGTCTAAAAGATCTTGTCGCTTAAACCCGTGAAGACAGTTGAAACAATAAAATGCTTCATGCTGATGCTTTGATCGATAAGCCATAAGTCTGCTAAAATTCTTGATAAGACAATAATGTCTTTTCTTGTCATTGCTAATCAAAAGCAAGTTGATTTCTCTGGCACTGGTGTTTCGGCTCAGTTGTATCGGAACAACTACATCATGTTTATATCCAAACACATTGATAGACACATCATTCTCCTTTTCAAATTTTGGAATGTCTGTAATCGGTGTGGGAAATGTCATGCCTTCTACCTTTAATTCCTTCTCAAATGGCTTGTAATGATTCACGCGTTGTGGGTTTCTATTTGTTGAAGGGTGAAGATGAGAGAATACAGACCATAAGAAGCACTTGTTGTCTTTATTCTGAATGTTTAACACAGTCTTTGTATTCTCCACTTTCTTCGGTAGTTTGATAAAACTACTCGCTTCCAGTGGCGCTGACGTAGCTGTATGCACTTCAATATACAGTATGTTATCCAACACCCAGCCAGAACCTTGTCGCTCATGTTCGTCAAACTTGGTAAACAATTCTTTATAGGCTTCTGGCAAGTCCTTATCGATATCCGCTGGATTGTATGCTGTATATGTTGGACTGCTGATGAAGACATTATCCACTTGTTCTACCATAACACCTTCAGCATTCGCCGTCAGTTTCTTGAAGCGTGCATGCACCACAATATACCATTTTATTCCACGGTTTAACGTTTCTAGCAAATGTGTCTTAATCCGGTTCTCTTGTTGTCGCATTTCAAGTAACAAATCTGATCCATCCTCAGGCTCAAACCGTCTTTCCTGTGCGTTTTCACCAAGACTGCCTCTTCTGCCTCTCCCTACTTGTACTGTCTTTTGTTCTTCCATCGGTACACATACATGTACCTCAAATGCATCCAAAGATGAAAATATCTTAGCACATTTACAGCAGAGGACTGGATCAGGTCTGTCAACACTATCTTGCAACGTCTTTCGTCTCTTGGCTTCAATCTTTTCAACAAACTCTTCGTGAGCGCGTTTCAGCTTGGCTGGTTTACATGCATGTGCCACGAACAATTCCAGAGATGGCAATGTCACATAGCAATCATGACAGAAGACTGCTGCCATCGTTGTTGTTGTTAGAACTGAAATGGGTGAAATACACGTTTCACTCTTCCTTTTATACCACTTCGATGGTATATGGTGTGTAACTTGATCAAACTTACTCAAACTTGTTGATTTAGCAGAATTTATCACTGCTTGACATGGATGAAATGCTTGTCTTACTCTTCCTTTTATGCTGCTTACATGTAATCAAAATATGGTGTGTAACTTTTCAAACTTGTTCAAAAATTGCTGACTCAGCAGAATTTATCACTGCTTGATGTGAATGTCTCATTTCACCTACAGCTATACAGCTGCACAGCTGCACAGCAGAGACATCTGGTGGTGAGGCTTGACGATGGTATTCATCCGCCAAATGGTATTCATCCGCCAACTTTTTCACTAGACCTGAAATGTGATAAAATGTATTCTCAAACATCACACACACACACACACACACACACACACACACACACACACACACACACACACACACACACACACACACACACACACACACACACACACACACACACACACAGGGTTTTCTGCTTCATTCCATAATATAGGATGGCCCTTAAAAGGGCCGAAAGATTTTAGTACTTCTTCACCAGCAAGTTGGATTTCCGCAATCGCACTGATATCTCTAAAACTGCTCCACCGTGAAAGGTCTTCTTGAGCACTTGAAAGGATGAAAATTGTAATACTTGAAGTTTCTCAGCGTCGCACCGCACCACCAGCAGTCTGTGCTTGGCACTGGTCCAGGTAATGTTGCCGTAAACTTGTACCATAGCAAACCACCGCAGGTTTTGCAACAGTATCTACGCGGTGCATTGTGGTGTACCGGGTAGTTGTGCGGTTGTCCTTGATATTCTAACCACACCCAACACTTGTAGCATTCTGTTGTCAGCGTCAATACCCTGCCGTCTCGCATCACTTTCTTACTTGCCTTAGTAGCTGGTGTGTCGTCCATGATGTGTCTGACGATGTCTGAGCCTCGAGCCACCACACTTATATACGATTTTATCATGCTGATTCAGCTAATTTTTGCTATCCTTGGGGGGAAGGGGGGTGGGTCCAGAAACCAAAAATGTTCAGAATGGCCTGAAACGTGAAAATATGCAAAAATCTGAAATTCACCCCGGAAGAGGGAGGTCAACCCAAAAACCAAAAATGTTCAGAATGGTCTGAAACGTGTAAATATGCAAAAATCTGAAATTCACCCCCGCGGTGGGGGGGGGGGGGGGGAGGTCGGTCCAAAACCAAAAATGTTCAGAATGGTCTGAAACGTGTAAATATGCAAAATCTGAAATTCCCCCCGGGATGGGAGGTCCTCACTTTTTACCATAGGGTCTGTCCCGGCTGCCGCCTGGGGGGGGGGGGGGAGGTCGGTACATAGTATGTCCTGGGGGGAAATCACGTTATCTTTTTCCATTTTGACGTCATTTTGCAATATATTTATAAGTGTGCTATCTTCACAACTTCCACAGTTCACAACCGCTTACAGCTTTTGAGATGGAGCTTCTAGCCGCGATTGACGAAACACTTCCAATTAGGGAGATCAGAGAGGTGACTGTTCCAGTGACGCCGCCAGTTCATCCGCCGGAACGAGTTTGTTTTTTTTTCACCTGCTGCCGGACCCGGCTCACGCCATGGCGCTTTGTGCTCCCGTGTTTTACAACAGAACAGCGATGATTGGAGAGCGCCTGCGAGATATTGAAGACGGTCACTACAGACATGCCTATTTTAGATCCGTCGGCCTTGGTGAGCAACTTCCATCCCGGATTGAAGAGGAGGAATACCCAGCCTGGGGACGATTTTTCCTGCAGGAGGACATACAGTTCTGCATTGGGTCTGCAGGATGTGGTCACCAGCTGTGCATGTACTGCGCACTTATATGGACGTATCACTCCGCACTGAGGCATAAGTACACGCTGAGTTGCTTCACCTGCGGATTGAGCACCGACCAAAACCTCTTCTGCGGGCAACAAATGACGGCGTGTTTGAAGCCAATCCAGGACATTATGACCTTTTTCTAGACCTGGGACCGGCAGCAGCACCAACAGTGAGGAGTTTCTGCTCTTTTCAGAGCGGCCGCCACTTAAGTAAATAAGCAAAACAGTTTATCATGGTGTTGGTATTTATGTGTATGCATGAGAGTGAAAAAAAGTCATCCCAACACTCGCGCCGCTCTGAAACCTCATGCCGATTCTACCACACCCTATCACTGTAGTAGAAATGGTGCCGATTCTACCACAGTGACGTCACTTCTTGTGGCAGAACCGACCTTTTCATACTCATGCGGATGTTACTGAGAGTGTGATTTTTTAAACAAAGTGCACTCAACAGACATGCAATAGCCCCTCACTCATTTATATTCTCAAATCTTTTGTTTTGAAAACTTTCGAAGAGATTACAAATGGACTATTAAAAGAAAAGTGCTTGAAAACAATTTAGGAAGATTTTTCAGTAAAAATTTTTTTTTTGAAATCGCTTTATTAACCTAAAAAAAATATGCCATGATTTTAAATGGAGGACATCACAATTTTAGTGGCCCTAGGCGTGATGTTGGGTAGAAAAGCCGCGTTAACTACTGATCGGGGTTTTTATTCACTCGTATGTGGTTGCTTGACATAAGGTGAAAACTGCAAAAAAAAAAATAATAAAAATAAAAAGAATAAAAGTATATATACATCTTTAAGTAAATGTAGAGAATTATTAATATTAATTATTAAGTAATTAAATGCAAGATATTACAAAGTAACAGTATAAACAAAGATCTCTGTCATATTCCAAGAGCTGTGTACCGATACATCAATGCATGGCACACACATTACAAATTCTTAATACATTATTCATTATTCAACAACACAGAGCACATTTTATAAAGAGGCATTAAGATTCTATATCATTGTTTACCTAAATATGCCTCGATATTCGCAGCAATATGCCTCCGAAAAATCACAAACTTAACCTGGTAAAAATAATTAAATTAAGTTTTACATGTTTAGATTACTTCAAACATGGCAGAACTATTCTCGTTTTTATTAATTAGGACACCTAAGAGCACTAAATTTCACAGGATTTATCCTGCATAAGAAACCGATGAAAATTCTATTCAAGGTGGAAATTTACACACAAATAATTTACGTGTGTAAATTCGTGAAATACGACATTATGTCATATTATAAAAAAAAATCGTTTTAAGCGAAAATCAGTGCCTCAAAATCTTGCTTATAAATTATAACGCAAATATATTTACAAATTTTTAGTTAAACTTTTGGTTCAATAATTTGTCACTTTTCGGCGTGGCAGTGCCGGTGATTTTACAGCCGCCTTTAAAACTTATTCATCTTTTGAATTTATCGCCACTCAGTCAGTAATTCGGGGAGAAAAGATTACTTTTTATACAATTTATCGACCTCCTCCCTCAGTCGCCAACAGGCTGAAATTCAAAGATTTTCATACCGAGTTTGCAGACTTTTTAGAAAATATTTTTTAACTCCAGGAAAAATATGTATTCTTGGTGACTTTAATATTCACTGGGACGTGTCAAGCCATCCTGAAAACAAAGAATTTTCTTCCCTGCTATCATCGATGAATCTTAAGCAACATGTCCCCTGTGCGACACATATAAAAGGTCACATCCTGGACTATATTATTACTAGAGCCGATGACGAACTGCTTTCAACGTGTGCTATCAGTGATCTCATCTCGGACCATCATTCCGTACACGGATATTTTAGAATAAGAAAATCAACACTTTAACAAAAACGCGATACATACAGAAAAATTAAAGATATTTATATTCAGTTATGTTGCCATGATGTCGAAAATGCAAATATTTTGTCACGACCTGGCGACACAGCGACCACCCTTTTAGAAAGATATATTTCCTCTCTGTGTAATATTTTGGATAAACATGCACCAGAAAAAACATCAGTAATTACCATTCGATCTAAAGTTCCCTGGTTTTCGAACGATATTGCCATAGTCAAGAGAGAAAAAAGAAAAGCGGAAAGGACCATGCGAAAATTCAGAACTCCAGAAAATGTCAGTAGTTATCGGCAAGCTAGACTTAAATTTGTAAACACTATTCAGAAGGAAAAACAATCTTACTATTCGCAACAAATCAATGATTGTGGATTTGACCAAAAAAAGCTTTTTAACGTACTAAATGAGTTACTGAAAAGTAAAAAGAAAAACGTTTTACCGGAATATTTATCTAAAGAAGATTTGGCAGAGAGGTTCAACAACTTCTTTTCGGATAAAATCACAAAACTTCGAGAAAAAACTGGACGAAAATTGTAGCGCATATATTCCAAATTCAGCA